>CM055265.1:63419359-63494679 GCA_029237695.1 Conchocele bisecta | reverse complement strand
AAGGTCAATGTCATCATACTTAGTCTCTTTAAAACTTAGACATCAGAGGAAGATGTTGTATAACTTATTTCTTTCATGGAAACCCTTTCTTAACAATTTCTCATGCATGATTCTCTAAAGTTACTATCATGCTGTGACAAATCTACGACGTCCAATCACCGCTTATCCCAAGCTCAATGTCACATACTTAGTCTCTTTACAAAACTTAACATCAGAGAAAGATGTTATAACTTCTATTTCTTTCTTTATCAAAAATTCATCAAAAATTCTTAATATTTCATGCATGCATTCCTCTAAGGCTCTACTATCATGCTGTGAAAAATTCCCGCTGATCTCGAGGTCAAGGTCACATAGTTAGTCTCTTTACAAAACTTAACATCAGAGAAATCGGTTATAACTTCTATTTCCTTGCTCGGATCTGCTTCACATTTCACACACGCATTGCTCCAATGGACCTCTACCACTCTGTGCCAAATTAACGTTCATGCCTCTCCAGCTAAGCCCAGAGTCAGGGTCACAAGCCCACACAATTGGAAATGTTTACATATTTTTGAGGTACCTGGGCCCACGAGGGGGGTATTCCGTAAGCCTCGCTTACTGAACAATCTAGTTTACTTTTAGGAAGAAAGGAGAAAACAGAGGGAAATTATTTTACACTCTTTCATATCAATTTTTGGAGTATTCCATTCATAAAAAAATATGTAATTTTGTAAAAATAAAATAAATACTCACAAACAGTTCAGTGGGCCGTTTCACTAAACTTTGTACGACTAGAATGTTTTTAAGTGCCAAATTATGATAGTCTGTAAATTTAACATTAACAATGTTTTCTTGTAAACAAGTATTGAATTTACATTTATTGATCATGTAGCCTATGCTCAATACATGTAAATCCATCAATTGAAAATTGACGATACTAAATTTGCACTTGCGAACATTTTATTCGTACGAAGTTTAGTGAAACGCGCCCCAGATTCCAGATGAGCCGAACTGACACTGTTTGCCAACATTGAATTGTGTTCTGTACTATTGAAAGCCTAATCCTTTTCATGCACTGGATTCATCATTTCTACGTAGTGTATGTTTATGATAGTGACTTGCATTTTGCCACCATTTTAACCATTCATCGACATGTAGCCATAGTTACACTAATAACTCTTTGCATGCTAGAGATAAAAATAACAGTCAACAAATTAGGAGTATTTTTCTTAATTATCTCTGTAAATATGTCTTGCAATTTCAGTAGAATTACGTCCTCTGGACAAATTTCGATAATATTCCAAGACATATTCATGATATTTACAGGGAGAAATAAAAGGAAACCTAATGAATTGTCATCTGATATTTTTAGCTCACCTGAGCGAAGCTCATGTGAGCTATTGTTACCGCGATGTGTCCGTCGTCGACCGTCGTCCGTGAACATTTTCAAACGTCTTCTCCTCGGTAACCATTGGGTCTATAGTCACCAAACTTCATGGTCATGGTCCTTAGGTAGGGGGGTTACAATTTTTTTTTAAATTTCGTCATTACATAATCCAAGATGGCCACCGTCTAAAAATAGCACAAATTCTTCAAAAATCTTCTTCTCAAGTAGTAGTAAGGGAGTCAAAATGATACCACCTACCGTGATATCATTTATGACCCTCTATAATACCCCCACCGTCCCCAAAAAATCAAAAATTGGTTAACGAGGAAAATTGTCTCCGACAGCAAATTTATGAATTTTTGGAGAAAATAATTTTGAAAAGAGGGAGTCAAAATGATACCACCTCTAACCAAAAGTTGGTGGTGGTATAGTAGTCCCAATTATATTGGTAATTGACTTTTGAAAAAAGTCGAAATCATTAATGCAAGTACAATAGTTTATATTCCAACACCTCATTTTTCTCCTCCGATATAGCTAATTTATTTCGCAGATCAGCAACTAATTCTACCAGCTCTATTCTACCACTTTCACCTTTAGCCACCTGACAGCGTAGTTGCTTATGTCTACAAAGAGTTTGGGCACTAACGAATTTACAAGGGCATCTGGGGCATTGAAATTGTGGGGGGACACAAGGAAACTTTCTACGTCTCGCTAGATGCCTTCGTAGATAGTCTTTACACGTAAACGTCTTACAACAAGTCACACACTCCATTATATATGTATATAACCTATACAATTTATCTATTCAATTGGACGTGAAAAACAACATGATGTAAAATTTTCACGTCCGATTGAACAGATACATTTTATAGGTTATACAAAAGTATATATACAAAAGTATATACAGAAAATATGATAACGCCAGCAACTAGAGCAGAAATAGAAAGTTTGAGAAGAGAAGCCGAATCTCTAGGGATTACTTATAGTAAACGGTTGAGAGTTAGGGGGTTGACAAAGCTGATAAACGCCACAAAGAATAAGGTGTTTATGAAGCGGTTTACCCGCGCCTATAAAAGAGGGGCATTTAATGATATATCCAAAGCGGAGGAAGTTGGATTAAAAAAGAAAGTATTGTGCAGTTAAGGGCTAGTGTAATAAAACCTTCAAGCACCAATAATTTGTCTCAAATTAGACACACAGGTGACCAAATACCAAATAATAAGAAAAAATCTATAGTTCGCGCGATAGTGGAAAAAGGTGAAGAAATATTGGGGGCTCACGATGAAACATTGGAAAAGGTAGACAATGGAAGACGGGTAGTTACATTATCCTTTCGTAAAAACATTGGCATTAACGGGTTTGAACGCATGTCCGATAAACTCGCTCCTTATATAACAACCAATTTTTATTTGAGATATTCATATTCTTACAAGCTAGAACATATGGAGGAAACTAAAAATGGAAAACCTGTAACTATAATAATGCACAAAAATCTCGGTAGCGAACCACTATCATCAATGAAAACCGTTAAAAAATGGCTGTCAGATAAGGAGCAAACACGAATAATGTCCGATAAAATAGACAGACCGAATACAAAGTGGAAGTTTGTAAGATGGGTAGAGGTTTTCGTAAAGCTAATACAGGGCAGTAGGTGAATATATTTGGGACTACAATTCAAAGAAGCAGCAGGAGGAGAACTTCCAGAATGGTTGAAGAATAAAAAAGGTATGTATTCTTTAGATAAGTATAATGACGACCTTTGTCTGTTCAGGTGTCTAGCTATGCATATGACAGATACAAGACCCGACAGATGTACAGAAAAGGCGAAAGAACTTAGTAAGCAATATTTTGGTAGTAATGTGGTTTCACCAATTCCTTTTTCAGATCTGAAAAAGGTTGAAGAGTTTTTTAAAATCGGTATAGAAGTAAATCAACCCACCGAATGTAACGTATGGTGGTTGAAAAAGGTACCAGCACACTATAAGGCAATAGGTAATAAACCAATGACAATAGGACTGTTTAATAATCACGCATTTCTGATAAAAAACCTAAAACACCTATCTAAAATTTACGCCTGCGATAATTGCAAGCAGAAATTCACGAAAGCGAGTAATATGAAGAGACACGGACCAACATGTATGAAAGGTGAGACAAAAGTAATATGTGATGGCAATTATTTAGAGCGCCCGCGTTCGTCGTTCGAGAAAGCGTTCTACCCAAAAAGTTCTAACAGTTATGAGGCGATCGATTGGATGTACTCTGTGGAAAAGCGGGAGGGAATTCACATTCACCACGAACAGTGTGGACACGGGGGTGAAAGATGGGTTTTAGGAGCTCCAGTAGATGGATACTGTACGGAAACCAATACCGTATATCAATATCACGGCTGTTACTGGCACGGGTGTGAGATTCATGCAAAGCATAGAAAAGAAGAACGCGCATCCACTATGAGAAGAGATACATTTATTTGAAGAAGCAAAGAATTCATTCTAGTAGTTATGTGGGAATGCGAATTTCAAAGAACGGGAAAAGTCATAAAGATCACACGATTACACGATATGCAGAAGCTGGTGTTTCAAATATTAGAGTGGGTTCCAAACCTTGCAAGGCTGTTTTGGGGTACGATGCAAACGCGTTATATTTATCTACGTTAAATAAAGAGATGCCGTGTGGGAGAGAAACTATACACCATATAGATACCCCACATAACCCTAAATTTATTAAAAAGTTTTGTAAAAGAGTTTTATCTGGAGACTGGTTTGGGTTTGCGGAGGTGGATATAGAGGTTCCACACAACTTAAAAGATAAGTTTTCTGAAATGTCCCCAATATTTATAAACAGAGAAGTAGAGGTTGATGAAGTTCCCACACACATGTTAAAATATTTAAAAGATACTGGCCGAACAAGAGGAGATGGAAGAAAATTGGTGGGATCTATGACCGCCACTAAAGTATTGCTGTACGCGCCACTGTTGAAATGGTATTTAAAAGACGCCCTAGAAATAACTGGAGTTCATCGTGTTATAGATTATATTAGCGGAAAACCATTCGAATGGTTCGCAAAAGAAGTTACAGCCGCAAGACGAACAGGTGATGTAGAACCAAATAAGAAACCAGTAGCCGACATAATGAAATTATTAGGAAACTCGTGTTGTGGAAAAATGATAGAGGCAACGGAGAGACATTTAAATACGACATATACACAAAACGAAACCTGTGTTGACAAAGCATTAAGATCTGCATTCTTTGACGATTTGAAAGAGATAGGAGATGCGTACGAAATATCTTCAAGAAAACCCAGGTGTGCGGTAAAGATAAAGAGACCATTCCATTGTGGAATAGCGGTTTATCAACTAGCTAAATTGAGAATGTTGGAATTTTACTACGAATTTCTAGACAAATACGTAAAAAGAGAAGACTTTGAATTAATACAGATGGATACAGATAGTATGTATATAGGAGTTAGTGGAAAAACGATAGAGGAATTGATTAGACCTAACTTACTAGACGGGTTTGAAAAAGAAAAAAAGAAATGGTTGGCTTGGGATAAATGGAGCGAAAGAGAGCCCGGACTTTTCAAAATGGAATTTAGCGGAGATAGGGCGATAGCGTTATCTAGTAAGTGTTATTTGGTAGAAAAATTTAATTCTATTAATAAAAACTCTGCGAAAGGAATGTCCAAGACAACTAACAATTTAAATTGGGATAGATATAAACGAGTACTAAGTGAAACTACAGAAGATGGAAAACACATTATAGATGTAGCACAAAATAGAGGATTTAAAATGAAAGACGGCGTTATGAAAACGTACTGTCAACAAAACTTAGGACTCTCGGCATACTACGATAAAAGACGCGTGTTACCAGACGGAATACATACAGAACCTCTCTAATGATTTATTTAATTAATAATTTTGAAAAAATTAAGAAAATTAGCAATCTAAAGACTCTGACGATCCGGGGGTAGCTGGGTGTCAGAAGGCACCATAAGAAGTTCTTCGCGAACAAACCCTCGAGATGGCCCATCATCCAAATAGTAGAGCACGGGCTCATCGGGTTTGGTAATAGATCGATCTAGATGATATGCATTGAGAGACCACACGTGATCAGTCGCGCGGCGGCTGCCACCTTCGAGCTCTCCCGGTTGATAGAGGTACCTGACGTCAATATCCGATGGAAGCCGTTGCTCCTCTAAACCAACGGGTCGCCCGCGCGAGGCGGCAGAGGGCTTGCTTGCTCGTCACCCTTTTAAACTTGATAGCATCTACAGGCTTCTTACCTATCAATCTGGTCACCTCTCCGTTCAGTGCGGAGACCACGGCGGGCAGTCTGGCCACCCACTCGGTCGATCGCGAATGAGGGTCTGCAAGTTCTTTAGCGTATTGGTGTCCGAACAGTCTCTCAGCCAGGGTTCGATTGAAGCGCTCCACGATCCCCTGGTCCCGGTGGATGTTGACGCTGCCGCGTCTGACCGAAACGTCGTGCTTAGACAATAGATGAGAGACCGCGCCCATGAACTCGCGGTCGGGATCGACCTGGAGAAGATTCGGCCATTTGAGAGGACTCCTCTTATATATTCGGGAGAGAGCCTCGGCCACCTCCTTAGACTCTTTAGTGGCCAACGGCTCAGCCCCCTTATAGCGACTCACTACGTCAACGATTGTCAGTGCGTACTTGTACTTGTACGTCTTGCGACCGACGCGATCGTGAGGAAGAAATAGGAGATCCGCTTGGTGAACTTGGTTCGGCACCGGCACGTCGAATTTCGGGCGCGGAATATTGTGAGGCACGGGTAAATAGATCGGCCAGACGGTCTGCTTCTTGAGCCATTCCTTGACAGCGTTTTCTGAAACCTTGGTCGCCGCCGAAAGGTTCTTGATGGCCGCGAGTCCCTTCCAGTAGCCGCGGGGGCTGTAGTATGTGTTTGCTAGCTTGCGCGCTAGGCGAACCGATAGTTTGGTATCAAGTTTGCACGTGTTCATCGTATGCGAAGTATTCTAATATATCGGACAATCTCCAACATGCCCTCGCCAGATCGTCCGGTAACTGCGTCGATAATAATAAACCTTTGTTGGAAGTACAATTGCGATTGGGGGTTAAGTTCTGAAGGAACTTGGGAAAATCCAATCCCCCAGGATTGGTGGAGGAATATAACATCCGCTTTGCGAAAAGGGTGGCCGCTTTTTCGTCCTCGCGCCACGTCTCGAGAGAACCTCGGGCCAGACGAATCATACCCTTTGCACCAGCTATACGGTGTTTAAGGGCAGTGTAGCCTACATCAATCATAGCAAAATAAAGTTCGTCAACTGACATCGTTCTAATATATATATTTATAAAAAAAATTATTCAAAATAATTAATTTAAAATCTCGATTGGATATAGTAGCCGACGATACCCACCACACCCATTCCCACGACGATGAACGCGATCTGGCGGTCTTTTTGAGGCTCTGACGGTACATAGAAATCTGAAAGTTGGGGCTCGCGATCCAGTCCCAATTTCATTGGATCGAGACTTTTCTGCGGATATGCCAGCGCGTACTCGTGGTTGGCTTCTTCAACGTTCTGTTCGTTTTTTCGACCATGCTTCCTTTGCGCTATTGAGTTGTTCTACAGCTAAATCGTGACGCTTGCGCTCCTCATCCACGTTCGAGCTTCTCATTTTAGAGAATATAAAGTTGCTACCGCTGAACGCCAATGCGTTTACAAGCGCACCACCTATTATTACTGCGATTGAAGCCATTTATTTCCATATATTAACGGGTAGAATTCCAGCTTTAACTAGATAATCTCGGGTCCAAACTGCGGCCGCTACATCTAAGGTCGCGAGCCCTATGTCTCTCACAGTAAAGTCCAATTTGGGAGCGGACCCTCCTAGGGCCATCTTTGATAGTCGAGCATACCCGATACTGAAACCCGATATCACAACGGCGTGATAAAGCGCATTCACTAACATTTTACCTTCTTGTTCAGCCATTGTTGATAATTATAATTATTGCATATAAAAGGGGTCGCGATCAATGTTTAAATGGGGCGCATCCAATCGCGATTGGTGTTTCGTAACTTTCTTCGGAACACTGGCTGGTTGTTTTTTCGATAAGGATTGGTGTAATAGGGGGTATTTCCACACGCACAGGGCACCAACAACTGCCAGACCACCACCAACAACCAAACTCCAATTCGTGAATTGGGGTTCAATCGGATTCACCCAACCTCGATTGGGTGTTGAGTGTGCTTCCAATTCGTGAATTGGGGGTGTTGTTGTACTCAACACTGTTGAACCTGATTGCTGTCTTCAGATGTTTTTTATCCGTCCCCGATTGCAACGACTGTTTAGCCTCTCGAAGCTCGGCGAGTATTTTATCTTGTTTAACTTTTCGGGTGGCAGCCGCCGCCCTCCCAGCTGCCTGCCTTTTTGGGTTTTTATGTCGTGCAACCCCCAACTCCAATCGCGATTGGGTTGGAGGATCAATCGGAGTTGGAAGTGCTGCAATCGGGTTCGATTGGGTTGGAGCAATCCCCAACGCTGGTGGAGATTGCTGTTCCGTCACTCTCGCAGGTGTGTCTTGTGTCATCATTTATGATATTAATATTAGGGCTTATAGTTCGTGGACATATATGTCCAAATTGACCGTGTTTACCCGTGGTCAACGCGGTTGTCAGCGGAGCTAAGTACATTCCAAACTTGTGATAAATTGTGCAGCAGGCTGTTCTAAGAGTGTGACCTATAAAAGGGTCAGTCTCTAGATCGTCAATCAATCCCGCGGTGTTTGGTATAGGGAGAAGTATACGAACGGCGGTTGCGTACAAATGAATAGCCGCCGATCCAAGAGTTTTTGTCATCTCCGCACCTAACCTAGATTCGTATCGCGCATACATTCGATCGATCTCCGCATCTGACATTTTATCCACCTGAAAAACTGAGAGACGCCTACCGAGATAATGCTCCGATTGTCCCCCAGCAACCAGCGCAGCTAGCCGCTCTCGTCGCGCCGCATTTTCATTTTCATTCGGAGTCGTTGCACTCAACCCAATACCAACCGCCGTTGGAGTTGGAGTTGATCCCGATTGCTCTGTCGGAGTTGATGTTTCATTATCTTTCAGGATGTTGGCAGTCGGAGTTGAGGTTTCTTCTATTAGCTGATCGAGAAGTTCGTCGCAGTTCATTATTGCTAATTTTCTTAAAATTAATTTAACTATTATAACAAGTCTCATCACTTTAACATATTGCCAAGCGCACCACTCGATACTTATGATCACCATTATGCTCGCAACAAAGCTCGCAGCGGAGCACCAAATTGTTAACAGTGTTAACCATTGTTCATCATTTGTTCAACATTTGTTAAGCATTTGTTCAGCATTGTTCAGCATTTGTTCAGCATTGTTCAGCAATTGCTAAGTATTGTTAAGCATTTACTCGGCAATTACTAACGAGCGTTAAGTAATTGCTAATTAATTATAAAATTAATTGATAACTTCGTAAGCAGTTGGTTGATCAGTCTTTAGCAAAAGCATGGTGTGCTTAGTTTCCGAAAGCATATGTCGAACCTCCAGGCGCTCCTAGCGCGTTGGGATAACGTCATTCTCTCGAAGACAGTCACCGAATGAGTCTCGGTCCTTGCAGTGAAAGAGTGCGACCCATTTCGTTTGCTCGCGCAGATCCTTGAGGACGGCGTTGTACTTTTGAGTGGATATCCATACGCTTTGCCTAGCATGGCGGCCAGAAAATGCGAGCTCGGAGAGCATGTCCTTCTTTTTGGTCATCGCTGCCTTGGCTGAGCAATCGTCAATCACGTATAGGGTGGGCACACCCTGGAATCTTTGGTATAAACCACGCAGCCAATCGTGAAGCCTATCACCGGGTCAATAACGTATACCTCAGGGTCGGTCCATATCCACGGGCGCCGCTGATAAGTATCGTTGTGCCGCACAGATGGACATAGGACCACAATGTGGCGAAAGGCATCGCGGTAGGAGCCCTCGAGCAAGTCTAGGATGAAAACCGTTTTTCCATATCCTGTCTGCCCACATATTATGGCAGAGTGGGCATCTCCAATCGTGAATTGGTATTGATTGCTAATTTTCTTAAAATCAGTAGAGTGCTGAGACGTATCGACCATGTTCGATGTTGAGTTGTGCGTCGGTAATTATATATAAGTACACGTTCAATGGCCCATTTCCATCCGCCTCTTTGGTTATCTGGATCGTCACACCCTCACTAGCGTTCTCAACTTGGCGTCCGCTGCCGTGTATTTGGTCGTCGTCGCTGGCTCGCATGTCTAGCCATAACGCGTATTTGGTATTCAGGAACTCCGCGAGGGAGACGGCTGAGAGATGCAGGTCTTTGGTAACTGCTGCAACCTCCGGAGGTCGCTTAGACCCGGCAGCAAACTGTTTTCTTACTTCATCCCACTGCTGGTGCGCGAAGACCCGCGCTGTAGAGTTGATTGGGTACTCCCTCGATCGTCACCTCTACCTTCGTGATTTTGGGGTTATAGAATTTGTCGGTTTTTCTAACCCCGAGTGCTAACCGAGCCTCCTCGAACAACATCAGTATACCTTTCATCGAGCGGGCGGGTACGTTGACATTAATATTCCACAATGTGTCGCCTTTATCTTTCGTCATCTTGTGATGGCGAAGAACTCGGTCATAAAGTATGGCAACGCGCCCGGCGTACTGGGTTCTGATCAATCGCGCGAGTTCGGGCATCGTGACCATGTTGTACTCCAGCGAAACATTATCGATCGTATACGTCGATAACATTTCGGTGGCTATGAGAACTCGGCCGTAGTCGTTGAACGTTAGTTCGTATTCAAGGCGGTCAGCCAAAGCACTCTGATAGTAGGGCATGTGACTCTCCAGCAACTCAAAGTCGAGCGGGATGTAGAAGCGGTTGCCGTAAGCGCCCACGACCGCGTTGTCGCTCGCGTTGTTATCTGCCTTGTTACCAGCCCCGATTCTAAGTTTGGTTACGTTCTTATTTTTGCTGGTGTCAATACCCTGATAGACAGCGTTTTCGCGCTCTTGCGCCGTCTTCCATAGGTCCTGATAACAATGGTAGACGTCGCTGTCATCGATCGACATCACCTCATTACCAGAAATCTTTATCATGGTCTTCTTGACGATGGCGCGACCCAGGTTCTGAACGACAGTTCGGTCCTCGTCCGTCGACGTCAGCGAAATAGTGAAAGCGAGGCGAACAGTCCCCGGCACAATGACGTCGTTAGCTCCGAGGTTGGGGAAGCGGACCAAGAGCTGCTGGTTCTGGTCGATCGTCGATGGGTTGTTCGTAATAACGACACTCTGTCTCACGCCTTTTGCCCCGAGGGGCTCACGCAGTCTGCGGTATGCATTGAGTTTGCGACCGTATTGACTCGAAGACATAACTTAGTGAAACAATATTAAACCCGTATGGTTTTGTCTTTAATACATAATTAATTTTAAGAAAGTTATAAAGATGGCTGATTACGATATTGACATGGATAAAATCGGCAGAGACGATTACGTCGATGAGGATGATGATGACATAGATGATGATAACGATAACGAAACAGCCTTGATACAGTCTCCAGTTCCAATCCAATCTCAATCGGGGGAATTAGGTGGCGGCGCTACTACTAGTCAAAGTCGGGAATTACTCGAGGGAGCTGTAGACGACTACTACAACAATTTGGCAGGTCTGGTCCCATCTGTCGGTCGCGACTACTCCAAGTTCAAATTTGATCTGAACGGTAGATTGTGACTAAAAGCAGCATCAAATATCCCAATAGTCAACACGAGGACCGGTAAACCCCTAGCACTGAGCACCATTGTAGGAAACCCGGGCGGTGCCCAACTCATAAGGAACGAACTAGGCTTCACGGATTGGAAGAGGGGTAAACCAATTATACCTACCCGCGCTGTAGAGGCCCTACAGTCTACCGACGAAACGATTGCGATAACGGCCTCCGCGATAGAAACGGTCGAGCTCAGCGAGCTCCCTCGAGTAGCCACCGACGCTATTAACACGATGGAGACCACGTTCAACGAAACGAAATACTCAACGATGACCCACCGTTACCTCTTCGCGAACTCCGGGGCCTCAATAAGGTTATGCAAACGGTCCGGGGCGAATTGGTCCTTAACCTCGCCAAACTCTCGTCGTTGGATGAACATATCGCGCTAGAAGAAAGAAAACTGGAGGAAGCTGGTGGCGATAGAGAATCTACCGAGTGGATCACCGAACGCCTGCGGTCGTTGCGGGACGAAAGAGAAGCTCGCTTGCAGGCTGCATCGACTAACCTTGAGGCTCTCCGCACCCAAATAAGTCGGATCCGCGAAACTATCTCGAGGGTTCTGCACGAGGAGACGACACTCGGTGAGCGTCTTCGCACTCTGTTCAGAGAGCAGGGTGTCACGATAGCAAGCATCCTCGTTGCTATCGGCATGACTATATCGACCATAGTTCTAGCTTTCACTGGTGGTGCGGCGCCACCACCCGCACCAGCACCCACACCACCACCCGCGCCATCCGGCGGAGCCAAGGTGTGGGTAAAGAAACAACTAAAAGCCCTCGCCAGTCTCCTGGCTAAATTAGCTGAAAAGGCGGCTGCCGCACTACCTGGACTGATCGGAAGTATCGTTTCTTACTTGCTATCTATATTATCAAAAACGGCCGGCTGGCTCGCTAAAAATACTTGGGCTTTAATCGTGGCAATCGCCTGTCTCCTACTATTCTTCGCCAGAGAGTTCCTAAAACCAAAGCGCGAGTAGTCCTATCGCCACGAGGGCGACGACGATCCCTAATTTCTCCTCTTCGTGTGTTGTGCTTCCAATCTCGATTGGTGTTTCCGCTCCTGTTCCAATTTCAACATTGTTGATGATTGGATTGGGGGAACTCGATGGTGCATCCAATTTACGAATTGGGGGTACTGGGTTCAACTTCAGTCCCGATTGTGTTGAGGGATGTGTATCCATTTTGTGTTTTGGGGGTTTTATTCCACTTACAACTCCGTGCCCGATCATGTTGGGGGTGCGCTTGATGATATCCGTGTTCACGTTACCGTTGTGGCCGATTTTTTGATTGGCGGTGGCGATTACGATCTGATTATTGTAACCATCAACCGGGTCGTCTCGTAGTATCATATTGCTCGGCGCCATATAAAGACCTATTCCAAATACATAGTCTACTGGAGTGCTGGCATTCTGCAAAACGTCTTGATAATTAATTCTGGATAGCCTTCTCCTGGTCCACCCTAGCTGAGATGGCGTCCTCTACAAGTGCCAAGAATTGTTTTTGTGCATTAAACGCTGTTCCCGTGCCCAGTATAGAACTGCGAGTTTGTTTCTGTGCGCCGAGGATGGCCCAGACGTACGTGCGAATGGAGTCGTTGACGCGAGTAACCCCGGCCTGCGTGAACCCTAGACCCTTATCTAACATAAATGTACCCCACGCGTTCTGAACCTCAGCAGCCTGCTGTATGTAATCGACGTGAGCCCGTTTCGGAGGTAACATTTTACAAGAAAACACGCCACAGTGCCGACCTCCAGACACTTCCGGCCCGAAAGTCATCGTCGCGGGGTCAAAATTCCCGGCGTTCCGACTGACGATGTGTTCGCCGGAGTGATCGTGTCTAAAATCAGTCTGCGTCCAATTCCCGGACTGGCCCCGAATGAGAACGTCCCCGAGGCCGGTGCTGGTAGGAAATGCTTTCTGTCTCCAGTCCGCGTATTTTGAAACGTTAAATTCGTTACACAGTCTTTCAAACGCCATACGTTCGTATGCGTTGGAAATGGGATCACAGGCGTCGTCTTGAGGTAGTGAAATACCTAGTTATTTGAGAATCCTCCTAATAGTATAATACACGTGAAAGTTGTAGACACTTCGGAGTATGAAATTCTTGGATGTCAAATGGTCTTTATGTGAAACTCCACACCCGGCTGTTGCGCACCATACAGCGAAATTTATTTGGTTCTGCCAAAACTGCATCGGTGTTGCTTTCCACCAGTTTACCGCCTCCATCGTAGTAATCTTGGGCAGCCTATATTGTTCAAAGATGTTAGGGAAATTGGTGGCAAAGCCACTGTCCGGTCTAACCGTTACGGTTGGGTGTACAAGGCGGTTAACAACGTCTTTTTGCGTGTATTTACCTCCGACCGCGTACTTTGCATTATAATTAAAGCTAAATGCTTTGGTATTCATTGAAAGATATTATTATGTTTGCTACTATCACTAGTGTTCAAAAAGGGAGTTGTGAACTTCAAAAATTAATAGACAACTGCTGCGGACAACGCCGGGTAGGCCTTAGATCAATCACGTTCACGGTCGGGTGGAAAAACGTTGAAACGTTCGAGGCTATCTATTCCGGAGATGTTGGAGATTGTTTAGATATTATCAATAACCCCGATCGCACAAATGTAGCGAGACGCCTTGGGGAAACAACTGCCGTATTACTTCCTGGCCTTTGGGGTTTCGGAGATGTCCAAGCTTTAATCGCGACGAATATGCCTGATATAGCCCCCCCCCCTCTCGCAGTCTCAAAAGCCACGGGGCATGCGACATTGTCCGCTGAAAAAAAATTAAGGATCTCCCCGGGGTTGGCCTCAATGTTAGGATTTAAATTTGTACCCCCTTACAACGAGGATGAAGGGTTTAAGTTCCCGTTGAACTTTGTCTTCCCCGTGGGCGAGCACCGCGGCGATACCCCAGTAAACTTCGCCGTCACGAAAACTCTTGGGGTACACCTGGATCGGGTGAACACATCGTACAGCACGGTAGACGGCACTCCCAGCACATTACTGAAAACCGTGCCCGCCAGCGACTGTTTCTTTGGGGAGACTGTGACCTTAGACTTCCCACACCCCGAGATGAAAGTTTTGGAATCGGGACACATCCACGAGTTGAAGATTTCTATTCTTGATGATAAAGGGCGAGAGTTGAAAAACGATTACCCGATTTCGGTCGTCCTAGAAATTTCAAATTAATTAATTTTAAGAAAATTATTTAGAATTAAACGCATGTTCGTAATTTATATATATATATATTATCAACATTATTGAAATGAGTATATACGGACCAGGTAGTTCTTCCGATTGGGTGACAAATTCAAAGAATTTGGAATCGACAGAAGGGGGATTCATCCCGACAGAGGGTGACTTTTTAACTACCCAAAAAACAAAAGCCTTGATCAATAGAACTATATCGGCGGCCACGGACAATATTCACAGGAGTCTACTATCACAACTTAGAGAATATGCCCTGGCTGTGAATACACAAAGTCGTGAAGAAACGCATAGGGAACTAAACGAACTAGGTGAAAAAATAACCGAATTTCAAAAAGAGGCCCGGTTGGGGGTTGATAAAGTTCGAGAAGACCACCAGGCGGACCTTACGAAGGCTTATGATGCGTTCCGCTTAGAGGACTCTCTCATCAGAGAAGCGGCACTTACTGAATTAGACGGGAAAATAATAGATTTTCGAAAAGAGACCAGGTCGGATATTGATAAAGTCCGAGAAGACCACCAGGCGGACCTTACGGAGGGTTATGATGCGCTGCGCTCAGAGGACTCTCATCAGAGAGAAGCGGCACTTACCGAACTAGGAAAACAAATAACCAAATTTCGAAAAGAGGCCAGGTCGGGTATTGATAAAGTCCGAGAAGACCACAAGGCGGACCTTACGGAGACTTATGATGCGTTGCGCTTAGAGGACTCTCTCATCAGAGAAGCGGCACTTACTGAACTAGACAAAAAAATAACCAAATTTCGAAAAGAGACCAGGTCGGGTATTGATAAAGTCCGAGAAGACCACTAGGTGAACCTTGCGGAGGCCATTGCGGAGGCTTATGATGCGTTGCGCTTAGAGGACTCTCTCAGCAGAGAAGCGACACTTACTGAACTAGACGGAAAAATAGCCGAATTTCTGAAAGAGACCAGGTCGGGGGTTGAGGGGGTCCGAGAAGACCACAAGGAGGCCATTGCGGAGGCTTATGGGGCGTTGCCCTCAGAGGACTCTCTCAACAGAGAAGCGGCACTTACTGAACTAGACGAAAAAATAACCGAATTTCGAAAGGAGGCCCGGTTTGGGGTTGAGGGGGTCCGAACGGGTATTGAGAAAGCCTGAGAAGACCACCAGGCGGACATTACGGAGGTTTATGAGGTGTTGCGCTCAGAGGACTCTCTCATCAGAGAAGCGGCGGTTGCTGAACTAGACGGAAAAAATAACTGAATTTCAAAAAGAGGCCCGGTTGGGTGTTGAGGGGGTCCGAACTGGTATTGAGAAAGCCCGAGAAGACCACCAGGCAGCCCTTGCGAAGGCTTATGAGGTGTTGCGCTCAGAGGACTCTCTCATCAGAGAAGCGGCGGTTGCTGAACTAGACGGGAAAATAACCGAATTTCAAAAAGAGGCCCGGTCGGGTATTGAAAAAGCCCTAGAAGGCCACCAGGCGACCATTACGGAGGCTTATGATGCGTTGCGCTTAGAGGACTCTCTAAGCAGAGATGCGGCACTTACCGAACTAGACGGAAAGATAACCGAAGTTTCCGATAAACTGAAACATGATCGTAGAGCCACGACCAAAGCTCTTGAGGAGGCCTCTTATAAGATTCGTATTGAGGCCCATACCTCTATCGGGGCGGTTGCCGGATTGGTGCAAACAATGAAAACGCTAACACGTGTCATAACAGTTTGGGCTGAGAAGCGGGGCCCATTGGTTGAGGGGCACTATGAATATTCGTTCGGTGCCAAAGCGAGTAATAAATGTGGGGGATACGCCATGAAAACTACAGGTACAGTTATCCGAATGGCGGTCTGCTCGGTTAATGCTAGTGGTAAACCTGTGGGCGCGGTCACGATAAATCTTGTAGTAGATGGGGAAGAACGGGGGGTTGGAGTCACTAAAATCGCTGGAGATAGTTCGACGGTGGTTTCGTTCGCCGGTTATGATCGAATTAGACTTTCCCAAGGTAGTGTTATTAACTTTGTTACGAAAATCGGTGACCCAGAGAGTTCTTCCACTATTGTGTCATTGTTAATTGAACTTAATTTGTAAATACTAATATATTGAAAATCATGAACGAATCACCGCTTCCAATTGTCAATACCACTCCATCAACACGGTATCCAATTTTCAATACCACTCCATCAACACTGTGTACAATTAACGAAAGAAGTTCAGATTTTAGGTTGAATAATATCGTCGCTATGCAGGATATTTTAGTTAGAGAATATAGAAATAGAAAAAGACACGCTAAAAAATATAAGCGCGCGGCGAATATAGCTGAAGCATCTAGTACGGTTCTGGCAAGTTTATCTGTAATGAGTGGTGCGGGAACTGCTGCAACGCTATCTACAATTGTAACGGTTCCACTTGCAGGGGTTTTGAGTGGAATTACCGTTTTATCTGGAATACTTTGTATGGTAATTAGGGCGTCGGGTGGAAAACTCGAGAAAAAATGTAGAAAACATGATAGAATATCCGTTCTCGCCAGGTCTAAGAAAAATAGCATCGACGTTATAGTGTCCAAAGCGTTGGCCGATAAGAAAATATCAAATTTAGAGTTTGAATCCGTAGTGGAAGAAATGGGGAGATATGAAAAATTAAAAAATGATATTAGAATCAAAGCACGCACCACCATGCCAAAGCTTGAGTGTACTGATTGGGATAAATTTAGGGTAAAACTTGGAGATAAAGTCGGAGGAAATTAATATTTTTATTAAATAATTAATTTTATAATTTTCTTTCAATTAATTATAAAATTAATTATATTGGTGCAGTAAACAATTTATTAATTAATTTTAGGGAAATTATTAACAATTTAAAAAAAAAAAAAAAAGAAAAAAAAGTTTTAGGTCCCACCGAGTCTCGAACCCGCGCCAGCAAAACCCTTCTGGGTCCACCGCGCTAAGCTTTCGCTTAAATTTCTTCTACTTTTTTATTTTTTCGGCTTAGCGAGGTGTGTTACACTCACATCTCCTACACCCCATCATTGGATCGATACCGCGGACCCCACCTGATCGTTACCTCCATCCGCTATAATGTGCAGAGCGGCCAGAGTGAAGTACATGTGGCGAAACTTATCTCACTGTTGAGATATTAATGCCGGCGTCCCGACACTGAACTGTGTTTATTTCTCGTATATAAACCTAACTTTGCTGGTGAAATAAAAAAAAATATTATTTATTATTAATTAATTATTATTATTATTATTATATTTTTCTATATAATAGTGGGTGTTCAACTTTAAATTATAAATATTTTTACAAAATTAAATAACGAACCATCCGGAAATTCGTGAACTATATAACAATCACTAAGTGTTTATAAAGTGTGTACACACCACCTGTGTAAATCGATAGCCCGTTTACATACCATTGATAAGGGTATAAATAACCGTGTGTGTAATATATATTACAGTGTGTTTATTTTCCATCCCGGAAGACGTAATCGTGTAAACCTCTATATAAATGGACACTTAATATACGTGTAAGGTGCGACACCTAATTTACATTTTCATAACGCGTGTAATTGGAACATTGTCGTCTGCTTGGTGTTGTGATTACAACATAAATTAATTAGTTCTGTTCAATAATATACATATCTTTATAAGCGATATCGTAGAAATGTACATTCGTAAACGAATCGTTGGGTTTTAATAATTTTATATAATACACCTTAGTTTCATATCCGATACGCATTATCCGTCTTAATGTTTGTATTTGCCTCTTGTATAGTTGACATAATTGCCAGTATAATATTGTAAATGCAACGTTTTTATCGGAGCGTAATAAATTACGCTGGTATTTCATGTATTCGATATCGCCTAGTGTTCTCATTTTATAGAATTTATATACAGGATCATAACCCCCGTAAGCTTCGTAAACTTCTTCAACACAGTCATTAAAAACTTTCAATTCTAATTGTATTGTATTATCCATTTTCTCTAATAATATTTTATTATAACCCATGAAATGTATTTGTTCAATTGGACGTGAAAAAAACATGATGTATTTATGGCACCAATATATTTTTTCAAAAGTCAATTACCAATATAATTGGGACTACAATACCACAACCAACTTTTGGTTGGAGGTGGTATCATTTTGACTCCCTCTTTTCAAAATTATTTTCTCCAAAAATTCATAAATTTGCTGTCGGGAGACAATTTTCCTCGTTAAGGTATGACTGTGCTAAATATAGTACACATCGGCCAGGGGGTATGCTTTAGTAGTCCGGTATAAAAAAATAGTGCAGACGTTTTGAGGCCACAGACCCAGTTTGCTTGTAAATCCTGATCCATTACAGCTCAATTTTACTTGAGAAACATGTTGGGGGTGTTTTTAACACCAGTTTCCAGCATATTTCTAGCATTTAAAAGAAATTACTGAGCCTGCTTGTCACGTGATGTGAACACTACGTCACATGACACTTTGATGATAAACAATATGGCGGACAGGACAATGTTGAAATTTTCTTTCTTAGGAGTAAGTGAACATATTGCTTAATTAGTGAAAATCCGGTGCAGACAGGTTGCAGGTTATGAACAGGTAGGTTCCACAGCATCCATACGAATAGTGAAAGTGTGATAGAATGGCCATATTTGGAGGAATCGGTTAAGTTGTATAGTAAAACTAATTGGTGGTTGCTAGCCTTATAGGTATGACTGTGCTAAATATAGTACACATCGGCCATGGGGTATGCTTTAGTAGTCCGGTATAAAAAAATGGTGCAGACGTTTTGAGGCCACAGACCCAGTTTGCTTGTAAATCCTGATCCATTACAGCCCAATTTTACTTGAGAAACATGTTGGGGTGTTTTTAACACCAGTTTCCAGCATATTTCTAGCATTTAAAAGAAATTACTGAGCCTACTTGTCACGTGATGTGAACACTACATCACATGACACTTTGATGATAAACAATATGGCGGACAGGACAATGTTGAAATTTTCTTTCTTAGGAGTAAGTGAACATATTGTTTAATTAGTGAAAATCCGGTGCAGACAGGTTGCAGGTTATGAACAGGTAGGTTCCACAGCATCCATACGAATAGTGAAAGTGTGAGAGAATGGCCATATTTGGAGAAATCGGTTCAGTTGTATAGTAAAACTAATTGGTGGTTGCTAGCCTTAACCAATTTTTGATTTTTCGGGGATGGTGGGGGTATTATAGAGGGTTATAAATGATATCACGGTAGGTGGTATCATTTTGACTCCCTTACTACTACTTCTCAACAACCACCAACCGGATTTCGACAAAACTTGATAGGAATGATCGATGTACAATGCTCTTTCAAAGTTGTTAAAATGGTGACCCCGGGGTCAAAAATGGGCGTGGCCCGTGGGGTCAAATTGGGGTCAAATTTTATTTTTGACCGAATACGGTCATGTTATACATGTATATCAAATCGAAGGTATCAACGAGGCGATCGCTCTGGTACATTTTTTTGTCGAAATTGGATGGTCATGTCATCCAAGATGGCCACCGAAAGGTCAAAAGGTCGTTCTTTTATTCGAGATTTCAAAATTCTTCTTCACACCAACCGCTTTTCCCATGGTGGCCGAACTTCTCAGTTATGGTCCATGGGTGAAGCCTTTTCAGATTTGTTAAAACTGAGGTCGTCGCTAATCCAAAATGGTGACTCCGGGGTCAAAAATGGGCGTGGCCCGTTGGGTCAAATTGGGGTCAAACTTTATTTTTTGACTGAATATGGTCATGTCTATATCAAATCGAAGGTATCAAAGAGACGATCGCTCTGGCCCATGGTGGCCAAACTTCGCAGTTATGGTCCAAGGAGAAGCATTTTCAGATTTGTTAAAACGGAGGTCGTCGCTAATCCAAGATGGCCGCCGTCTAAAAATAGCACAAATTCTTAAAAAATCTTCTTCTCATGAACCGCCAGCCGGATTTCGACGAAACTTGGTAGGAATGATCGATGTAGAATGCTCTTTCGAAGGTGTTAAAATGGTGACTCCGGGGTCAAAAATGGGCGTAGCCCGTGGGGTCAAATTTTATATTTGACTGAATATGCTCATGTCATATATCAAATTGAAGGTATCGATGAGGCGATTGCTCTGGTGCAATATTTGTCGGAATCGGATGATTATGTCATCCATGATGGCCGCCAAAAGGTCCATTTATTCGAGATTTTGAACGTCTTTTTCTCAGGAACCACATGGCGGATGCCAAACTTCATAGTAAGTTAAGATCCTTGGGTGAAGCATTTTCAGATTTGGTAAAATGAGAGTCATCGCTTAATCTAAGATGTTCGTCATCTAAAAATTGCACAATTTTTTAAAAATACATATGAACTCAATGTCACATTCTCCTCTGGTGTTCATAGAGTCAGGTCATCGAATTAGGGCCATCATGGCCCTCTTGTTGAACTATTTATAGCCCACTAGTTTCCCAGCATGCAATGAGATAATGATACATATTTCATTTCCCCCCTCAGGTACCAGTGACTGTCAAAGCTCAATCTATCAACAAGGACGTAAAATAAAAACTTCACAACAACATTGAAGAGACTGTGGACAACCTACAAACAGTGACCATGAACGTTACCGCATCGGAACCAGAATCTCGCACTATTGAAGAAATTAAGAAAGCCACACAAATCAAGCATGCCCAGCAGTCCCGGTCTTCCTGGAAGGTCAATGCATCGGATATGGCGAGGAACACATGTAACCCAATCGAAAACATTGTGGACAACATGAAACTCACGCCAACTCCCGACAAGGACACGATTGCCTTGTCTATAGGTAATGTTGGACAGGGACATGATTGTATCGTCTACAGTAGGTGCGAAAAGTAACACTTGCAATCTACTCCCGTACCGTATGTAGCCAGGCTATGGACGGTACTCGAGTAGATTGTAAGAGTTAATGTTCGCAACTATGTATATAGGTAATGTTGGACAAGGACATGCTTGCATGATCTATAGGTTGTGTCAAGTCTATAAGTAATACCAGTCAGGGAAATGACTGTATTGCCTAGCTAATTTGAGACAATGCCATGGTGTATATATATAATATCAGACAGGTAATGTTGGACAAGGGCATTGTTGTATTGTCTATAGGTAATGTTGGACAGTGACATGGTTGTATTGTCTATAGGTAATGTTGGACACGAGCATTGTTGTATTGTCTATAGGTAATGCTGGACAGGGACATGGTTGTATTGTCTATAGGTAATGTTGGACAGGGACATGGTTGTATTGTCTATATGTAATGTTGGACAGAGACATGCCACATGGTTGTATTGTCAATAGGTAATGTTGGACAGAAACATGGTTGTATTGTCTATAGGTAATGTTGGACAGAGACATGGTTGTATTGTATATAGGTAATGTTGGAGAGGGACATGGTTGTATTGTATATAGGTAATGCTGGACAGGGACATGGTTGTATTATCTATAGGTAATGTTGAACAGGGACATGGTTGTATTGTCTATAGGTATGTTGGACAGGGATATGGTTGTATTATCAACAGGTAATTGGACAGTGACATGATTGCATTGTCTATAGGTAATGTTGGACAGGGACATGGTTGCATTGTCTATAGGTATGTTGGACAGGGACATGGTTGTATTGTTTATAGGTAATATTGGACAGGGACATGGTTGTATTGTCTATAGGTAATGTTGGACAGGGACATGATTGTATTGTATATAGGTAATGTTGGACAGAGACATGGCTGCATATTCTATATGTAATGCTGGACAAGGACATGGTTGTATTGTCTATTGGTAATGTTGGACAGGGAAATGGTTGTATTGTCTATAGGTAATGTTGGACAGTGACATGGTTGTATTGTCTATAGGTAATGTTGGACAGGGACATGGTTGTAGTGTATATAGGTAATGTTGGACAGTGACATGGTTGTATTGTATATAGGTAATGGTGGACAGGGACATGGTTGTATTGTTTATAGGTAATGTTGGACAGGGACATGGTGGTATTGTCTATAGGCAATATTGGACAGGGACATGGTTGTATTGTCTATAGGTAATGTTGGACAGGGACATGATTGTATTGTATATAGGTAATGTTGGACAGAGACATGGCTGCATTTTCTATATGTAATGCTGGACAAGGACATGGTTGTATTGTCTATAGGTAATGTTGGACAGGGACATGGTTGTATTGTCTATAGGTAATGTTGGAGAGTGACATGATAGCATTGTCAAGAGGTAATGTTGGACAGGAACATGATAGCATTGTAACAGCAGGTAACCCCAACCAAGGACATGGTTGCATTGCCTATATGTATGTATTTGTGAAAATGATTAAATCATGCCACATATGTTATGGATTACTATGTTCTGGTTAAAATGCGTAGTCACACATGTAGTATTTGCATGCAGATCATGTACAAATAACCAACAGGGGCGTAGCTAGCCGATTTTATTCTGCAGGCCCGACCAATATAATTATATGAATGACACACACTGCCCCTCAATATATATGGATTCCATATGGGGTGGGGGTGAGTGGTATGCTATGTCATTCCATGGAATTACATAGCCTACCCCTCACCCCACCCTCACGCCCACAAGTTTTATTGAATTGTTTGCGTTTCTATTGTTTTCATTTCTGCAGGGCAGTAATGCAGCTACGTGCCTGGCCAATATGTAATCATGTAATTACATTTGACAGGAGTCTACATACATGTATACATGTACATACATCTGCATGTTGTCTTATTGATTCTACACATGATCCACGAACATTGCGAAGATAGCATTTACAGTGGAACTTCTTGAAATCCGACCAGTCCAGCCTACATATCCATATTGCACTGGTCGCCATTCAGTGGGTGAAACATCCATCATACTAGCAAACTGTATACACCCTACCTCCTGCATGAATGCTCTAGCAACCAGATCAGGGGCGGATCTAGAGGGGGGTTCCGGTGTTGCAACCGCCCGTTCAGTCACGGAGTTTACATAGATCACAGTTTACCACCAGTTGGAGTCTGAATTTAAATGCTGTAACACACAGGAAAGTGTATTTCAAAGAGCTCGAAAATAGGACAACTCCCTAGTTGCGAACGGTAACTCTTGCAATTACTCACGTACGGGAGTAGATTGCAAGAGTTACCTTCGCAACTAGACAACCCCCACCGTTCCCCAAATGCTGGATCCGCCCCTGCAGATGTTACACCGGCCACAAATGTCATATAAAGCCAAATTTATCTACTGTCTATTTCAAATTCATGAAACCTGCCAAAACTTTACGGCCATATAAACATGTAGTATTTGCATGCAGATCATGCATAAATAACCAACAGGGGCGTAGCTAGCCAATTTTATTCTACAGGCCTGACCAATATATGCGAATGACACACACTACCCCTCAATATATATGGAATGACATACCCTACCCCTCAATATATATGGAATGACATTCCCATACTGAATTTTTGGCATTTTTATTGTTTTCATTTCTCAGAAATTTCTGCAGGCCCTGGCCTGCAGGGCCTTAATGCAGCTATGTGCCTGGCCAATTTGTAATCAAGTACAAAGTACATCGGACAGGAGTCTACATATACGTACATCTGCATGTTGTCTTATTGATTCTACACACGATATATGAACACTGCGAAGATAGCATTTGCAGTGGAACTTCTTGAAATCATCAAAACATTGCTGACATAACTGTGGGAATGTTTGGTAGCTGTGAGAACTGTGTTCATGTGTTTCCATGTTTCAGGTGACCCGACGGTGTTCGGAAACCTGACAATTCCCCAGGAGATGGAGACCGCGGTTGTCAAGGCGATCAGACAAGAAAAGTACAATGGATATGCTCCATCTATAGGTATCGTATATTGTTTACTACCTGTTCCACTGAATATTGCACTGAACATAGCTAGTCTATTGGAATTTAACATAGCAAATATGTCAATGGTACGGAGCCCCGCAGGGGACATGGGATTTTGTTTATTAATTCGTTCCCACGAAATAACAATTCGTTCCCTCAATTTAACAATTCGTTCCCTCGAATTAACAAATCAATCCCACGAAATAGTGGGTGGTGGTCGGGCGAATTAGACGGCGTAAATTAACGGTATGGGTTCCTCCTTATAGGAATCCAGATTTGCCTGGTTTGGCCCTCAGGTACATTTTTATCTTTGGCTCTTTAGTTACCTAAGTTGAATTGGGTTATTGCCCATTATAAATGTAGTAAGATTATTACTGATCATACTGTTTTTGGGAGAGGCCAAATGATTCTGGTGTGGCCAGGACCTGGCATCAGATCAGGATTATTCTCATTTGAGGGCTGAATATATAGTTTTGTTATTGTAAATATTCAGTTCTGATTTTGGGATTTTCCCCCCATTTGTACATGTACTTGAACATGTACATGTACTTGTACAGGTAATATATGGGATATAGTACTAAACCCATTGACCCGGCCTTAAATGACATTAGCTGTTGATAGGCCATTAAACCCCAACAAACAAACAAACTCCCACGAAATAACAATTCGTTCCCACGAAATAACAATTTGTTCCCACGATATAGCAATTTGTTACCTCGAATTAACAATTCGTTCCCACGAAATGACAATTTGTTCCCACGAAATGACAATTCGTTTCCTCAATTTAACAATTCGTTCCCTTGAATTACCAATTCGTTCCCACGATATAACAATGTTAATTTGAGGGAACAAATTGCTATATCGTGAGAACGAATTGTTAAATTGAGGGAACGAATTGTTAATTCGTGGGAACAAATTGTTAAATTGAGGGAATAAATTGTTGTTTTGTGGGAACGAATTGTTAAATTTAGGGAACAAATTGTTAATTCGTGGGAACGAATTGTTAAATTGAGGGAACAAATTGTTATTTCGTGGGAACAAATTAATAAAAAAGAATTCTACGTCACCTGCGGGGCTCCCTACAATGGGTTTTTAACATGGGACAATCATTTTTAGCTCAGTGATTCAGTTATTTCAAGAATAGAGAGAGCTCAGGGAAATGATCATCAGCACTCGCTCGTAACTGGCTGTCTAACCACAAGATTTGCCATGGCGTAAATATTTTCTATTTTGTTCAAAGTTAATTTAAATTATCCTCTGTTAGACCAGTCATTCTGTGGATATATTGGACCAACCCGCCACTAGCTGCAACTGAAGGTCTCTCAGTGCTTTTTAACTCATTGATGACTACTGAATGACATACTAAAAGTCTAGAAAAATCTAAGAATATTAAATTTGATTTTTTTAAATTATTTAAGGCATATGAATTGAAAAAATACCAAATTTCATGAACACATTGAAGACACAAAATACTTGTAAAAATCTGCATATTAAAACTTCTATGTGTTCAAAATAGTACATTAAATCGCAAATAAACCATCTGAGCAAAGTTCAGACAAATTTGTATACATTTAATGTATTTTTTTACACCGAAACTGTAATATTACCCCACCCACTTCCATTATATGCAATAAAACATAAACAATACTGACGCCAAAACTGTTTTGATTATGCATTATTATTTATGAAACTCACAAAGAAATACATACATCATGTATAAGATGGCCTAATGAGAATGGTAATCTGAAACATCCATACATGATATATATGAAAAAAATACGCTACGATCTGCATGTGCAACATTCGTTCGTTTCCACCGGTGCATATTATTCGTAATCCAACAAAATATCATGCACTAACAGCTGCACTATTATTGCAAACAGCGCTTGATATATATATATGCAATGTCACATAGTGTTTTCCTCAATATACATGTAATACAAGTTTCATTCGTTATCATCCATAGGGTCCATTTCGACAGAGTTAAGGCAACTGATACCCCTACATTCAGCACACATTGCAGAACATTCTAAATGTTTTCTACATGTATATCGAGCTGTTTTACAGTCTGATTTACACTTGCATCTATCATTTCTAGGTATTTCAACCATAACATCGCTGTTCTGTGATTGTGTAGAGATGTCTCATATTCAGAAATTGTTTTGCGAATTCGTTCACACACATTGTCAGTACATGCTGTCTCAATAGTTACGTCACCAGCCAATAACAACGTTACCGGTAATAGCTGTGTAGCTTCGTTCATACATGTATCATTCACTTAATCAGTATCTGAGTTTAGTGTGTGTGTCACCGTTGTCTCAACTGTTTCCTCCACAGAATAGTCAAATGGAGTCGGTGTGGTATCATTCAATATTGTGTTGTCTGTCGTACATGTACTTTGTGATTTTCCTGTCACATCTTCAGATATTGAATTCAACCAACGCCGGACAAGTTTCTGCATTATCTTCTGTTACACAGATATTTGTCACTTGTAATGGTAGATCATAAAGTCTCGATAACATGATGCCATATAGTGCTTTCCCTACTATAAGGTGTCCTCTTATCGCCCTTGAGATGACCTTGCCACTAAGCATATGTCCTACTGCCGTGTCAGCATATATAGTTTTGAGTATATCCTGAAGCCCAGAACCTCCCACCAAATGAAGAATGCTTCAAAGGAACCTCATTTCGATATGAAGGCCGCCAAGTCTGAGTATCATGTTTTGGATATCACTGGATGGTGGTTCATTATGTTGGATTTCAAGTGGTTGGTCGAAAATGAGAATTGGCGTAACATCACACCGCCGCTTTGATTGCTCACTTATGAAATTCATGGTGGAATAAATACAGGTCTCGTCACTTGACTTGAAGTCAATCATGGGCATGAATATGACTGATGACTTTCCAGGTTGGACCATTTGCATACATCCATTCCAAAACGGCAGACAGGGCTTCAGTAACCATGCCGTCTTCCATAGTAGGTGAATGTTGTAGGTAGAATCTTCAACGGGTGGTATTAACAGCTTCTCATACCTCAAAGGAGCCATTCCGTCATGATGTGACTTATTGAACTATATATTGATTATACTAACGGCACTTACATCGTCTAATGTCACAGAGACGTTTGGTACCACTTTAGTCGATCGTGATTCTGGCGTAAGCGATGTGATAATGCCCATGCCATGAAATGTGTACGGACCATCGAATATTCTAATATTGTGGTCTAAATTATCGGCAGCAAAATGTCCTGGTATTAATCCTGGAATTTCATTGTTTTGGTTGAGTGCTGTGCTGCGTTTGTACTTTTGTACTTCCGTGTATGAAGAACAAAAGCCATGTCTGTGTAGTGAGTCTATTAGGAACCTTGATCCAAAATGTCTATGCATTTGAACACCGATTCCAATTTGTAACGGGCAACAATTGTTCTGGTACGAACAGCTTGTACTATGGCCTCTCCGATAGACGCTACTTTTGTATCAACACATTTTCCTACGAATATAATTTTGAGCAGAAGACAAAGTGTAAGTGGGAGAAATTATTTACCAGCACTGATTGATGAAATATCATTGCATGATGGATACACAGGTTGCGATATTCTGGCAGACTTTATGTCATTTTTCAACAATTTTGCAGCGGTTTCTTTTCATCCTCAGGTTCATCATGCTTTGAATGACTATAAAAGTATTGAGAATGTTAGCAGCTGTTGTTTTAAACGTCACAACATTTTCCTTTCCATTGATTTATGCAAATATTATTTTGTCACCAAAAGTGTCGATAAGTCGTTTCTTCATATGTGTGAAACCATATGCCTCACATTCCGTATCCTGGAGATACTCGCCCATTTTACTAATCAGTTAATTCATTATGATTTGTTCTCCATCGTTATTTTCTAGATATTCAGTTACACGTTTGAATGCTTCTTCTTTCTCTATGTGAAATGGCATTCCTGATTTATTATGACGTTTTGATGTTGTAGTATCTATGTTTGCAAACCTGGATGGTATTTGTTTACCCGTTCGAAAGTTAACACTGCATTCTTGGTGATATACAGCGTCCACTGCGTGCATATCTCTAGCGTATTCTATCCTAGCTGTTACACTATCTGACCAAGAATCATTTCTTTTCGGCATGTTTCACCTATTGTAGCTTGTAGTCCAAGGGTACGAACTTTAAACACACTACCCTGATGAAATTGACTGGTCCTTGTAGATTTACCACAAAACATACAATCATTGTCAGACATAAATGTCACATTTGAGCACATATCTCGGGTTGTGGCATGTGAATTGTCAAAAGTGTTTATTTTCCTCGCAGTTATTTAATAACTATGTGTGTAGTTGCTTCGGCAATCCTTATGTACAATCTGGCCCGGCACAACAGTAATGTTATCGCCTTGTTCCTGGCTTGCATTATTCACGCTACTGGAACCTTTCACTTTCAAGATCACAGTTTTCTGACCGTCTGAAATTGTCTTACTGCACAAAACACACGTCTCCATAATGCGATATAAACGTCTGCACACCGCGTATGTCTATATGTACTGTAGAATCACGTTATGCACATCCAGCAGGGACATTCGGTACCTGAAAACCTGAAGCGTGCAGACTTCAAATCACACTTGATTTTTCAGACAGAGTGCATCAAAGAGTGATACAAATGTTATTTTATTATAAGTGGGCAATGCCATCACGTGTCGGTATCTACAATTTTATACAAATATTATATAATTGTATTTCTATATACATGTATATCATATGATCTCTACATCAATCGCTAACCTGAAAGCAGTCGAAAAAATAGACATGTCATGTTAAACCACTGCCCAAACTATGCCGAGCGAAAAATCACATTGTACAAAAAGTGGGTGGGGTAACATTAGCGACAATTAATAAAAAATGACGCGTTTTGTCTTCAAAATACTTTTTTTTCTGTTTGAATCTCTTTCTAATCATGTATGTGTACATGTGCAATTATTAAACCACTGCACCAACTTCATTTACGGGTTCAAACAGGATTATTGTACTGAGGGTACAAATTTCTTTTTCGTAAAACCACCGCCATTAAACATGCGAACAAAATCAACTTTCATATCTTCCGATTTTTCTCGACTTTTAGTATGTCAAATAGTAGTAAATTATCAAAGAGCCAAAACACATTGAGATACCTTCTGTTGCAATTAGTGGTGGGTGTTGTCATATACTGACTATGTCTGATTGATGGACTAATCTAAAACATTAATGGAAACTGGGTTAAATATCTAAATATCTGAATTAATTTCCGACTACACACCATATGTGTTTGGGAAACAAACATACCAGTAAATCATGTATATAATTTCTCTACCAAAATATAGCTTATAACACACATTTGATGCATAGTATAACGTTCTGGTGATCATCATCTGAGTTCCACCTTGTCTGGAACCTCTCTAAGACAAACAACTCTATTGGCACATTTTTTATCGTATAGTGGAATTAGCTTACATCTCAACCTACCAAGGTGACCCAGCGAGGGTCCGCCCTTGTAACCAGCCAAGCCGAGTGTATATCGCTAAGCGACCAATCGGTACGGTACACTCCTTAGACCATGTAGACAGCCACAACAGATGGCCTTATATATTCCCTGGATGACATTCAGCCAGCCACAGCTTGTATTATTTACCAAATGCATCTGTCATACCGACGTGAACCCTGAGGAACAAGCCATATTGTTATAATAGCAACCCCTGAAGTACTGTCAGAAACAATTCACAAGTGTTGTCACTGTTTTTCACAGGGAAATATGTGAATGTATTCAATGTTTAACACTTTCAATACTACAGACCTCTTATAATGTTGGCAAACAGTGTAGATCCAGATGAGACGGCTTGAAATGAGCCGTCTCATCAGGATCTGCACTATTTGTGAATATTTTCAGATGTTGTACAAAGTTTACCTGTTCTGGTAAATGGAATAGTCTGAAAATGCACCAGGAAGAGTCTGTCCAAGTTATTTAGGGGTTAAAGGGTTAAAAATCATCTGTAAATGTTGATCGCTAATTGTTTATTCTATGGGATGGGTCGTGGTCTAGGGGTTAGAACACCTGACTTCCAATCACCTGACTTGTGGGTTCAAACCTCACCTTAGGCATCAAAAATACTTTCATAGTATTTCCATCCCACTGGTTTGTCTGCTGTTGCTATGACGTTAAACCCATTTATTTTCACAGTTTATTCTATATTCTAAATATATAAAGCGGAAAACCAATATTTTTGGTTGTTGATTTGCATACACGTATTTGTCTTCTTTTCTTAACAAAAAAAGTATTTTTTACAGTGGAGACGATTTTCATGCGCTATCAAATACATTTGTATCTAGATACAGCAGATGACAAAATTTATCATTGTAAGGGTTACTAGTGTTGAGTTGGATGACCATGGTGTCACATTTATATTTAGACCATTGTATTGTTTATGAAGGCAATGTTATTAACATAAATGAATGGTCGTTGTTTTTGACTGCTTTGTTTTGGATGAAGTATTTTCTAGACTGGCTAATGGAATGACCTGGCTGCCAGGTTAATTACCGGTACATTGAGCTGACCGATATAATAGCAACAATATTAACCATTCATACTGAGCAGGGCCATAACCAGATGTAATCAAAGTACTGAAAGCACTGAACATAGGGTACTACAAGAATTCCGCCACGGAAGCGGTGTCGCGCCTGAAAATGCCTTGTCGGTACAAAACAATGTTGTAGCAGGATTTTTGTTAAGGTTTCTGCATTACTTTGACATCGCCATGTTTACTTCTGTTTTGTGAATGAAATAGTTGGCCCCGGATCGATTATATTAAAACATACAAATGACGTCATTGGGGAAACCGCTGACAAAATGTTCAATGTATGGAAGCCCAAACTTGTTAGAATTTTTTTTGTCGTATTTTCAGTTCTTTCATTAATATGGGTATTAATCTACGCTGGATGTGTCATACTGTCATTAATTTGTTCCCTGACTGTAATTTATCACTTACTGACTTATTGACCCCCTTCCCTGAAGGTAGCTGTAACCCATTGATGTCGTTTGTGTGTTGAACGCGTCGCGTGTTTACACGTACCGGTGGAGAGTATTCGGAGGGGAGTTAACTCTGCCGAAAACTATAGCCTGTTACTAAATTTAGCGATGACCGCACGATTTGTGACGCAAATGGGGGCAACTAACAACTTGAAGGCGTAACCAAATAATCCGATGTATTTTTGTACGTAGAACATCCGTTGTTGATATTGTTCAGTACAAGTAGTATTTCATAATATTATTTTCAATTAGCGATTGCGTATGACAGTTAAACGTTAAGTAACACAGTGCATTTTGTTGTTATGGTTACTCCAAGATATCACTACGGACTATCCCATCGAAGGGGGTCTGGGGCGTGGCTAACTGTCCGAGGCGATTCCAATACACAGGTTACCCTATGTGAAAACAGACGGGCGAACCAGTCCCGATATGGGGTGAAGGAGCATTCTTCCCGCCACCACCCCGAGGATTTCTTAGCATAAAAAAATTCTGCAAAAAATTTACAAGTGCCGTATTTCGCAGTGTATTGCGTGCACTTTTTCACCCGCATTTTTGTCGCGCCTGCTTTTGCAGAGGCGCGACTATAGTCGGCGCTTTTTCCGTCGTCGGCGTCCGCGTCGTCCGTTTTTTTTTCCAATCACGGTCAAATGCCTCGGCAGGCGCGATACCGCTTCCGTGGCGGAATTCTTGTTAATTCAGAAGTAACCCTGCGCGTTATAGGTAGGTAGATACATTTTTTTCCAACTGATTTCTGTGCCAGTTTTACGCATTTTTTATCACACAAAAAAACCCGGGAACGGAAATATCGATTTTTGACAGGTGTCCGCTATAAGTTTGGGTGCAAATGCCATAAGCCCCATTACTCCATCCAAAGCCACAGTTATCCACATTGGGCGTTAAATACCAATTCAATTCCATTGACATTGTTTGTTTCCGTCTTGAAGTTGATTTCTATTTTATGGGGGTGATTTAATATAGCCAGGCTCGTAACAATAGAGGCTACGTGTATTAGAGGAAATTCACATTTTCTGGATTTACGCTGGTGTCCCGATCTCATATCGGTCAAATGTAGCCTCCCTGTTATTGTTTGGTTATACATTTTTGAGGTGACGTCACACGTCTGCCATTCTGTGAATAATTAATGAGGACTGATTATCTCAATCCCATCAGCGCTTGATGCAAGATTTTAGATGCTACATCAAGCGTCGCGCACATTCAGATCACACTCGGTAACACTCGGTAATGGTCGTTGTCCTTCAGTTGCTAGGTTGCCGACTGACTGTGTTACTAGTTTTGTAAAGTATTGACAATTATTCACGCATCAATACCTTGTGACATGTGCGACCAGCAAGTCCCTGATTCGCATGCGCATGCACTGATATGGGGCTATGCTGAAATGTCGTGTATTCAGGTAGTACCGTAGGCTATAATATCAGCGACCGCTATGTCTATTTTTAAACCTAATCAATAAACAGTGAATACACACTATCTGTACCTACGTATTTCCACGGTGTGTCCACAGTGTCCATATTTGGCTTGGGGGAATTGTTTATGGCCCATTTCTCATGTGCAGGTCACTAGTAGTGAGCGAAGCTCACGTGAGCTATTGCTACCGCAATGTGTCCGTCCGTCGTCCGTCGTCGGTGAACATTTTCAAACTTCTTCTCCTCGGTAACCATTGGGCCTATAGTCACCAAAGGTAGGGGGATTATAAAATTGTTAAAATGACGTCATTAGGTAATCCAAGATGGCCGCCGTCTCAAAATAGCACGAATTCTTCAAAAATCTTCTTCTCAAGAACCGCCAACCGTATTTCGACAAAACTTGATAGGAATGATCGATGTACAATGCTCTTTCAAAGTTGATAAAATGGTGACCCCGGGGTCAAAAATTATTTTTGACCGAATATGGTCATGTCATATATCAAATCGAAGGTATCAACGAGGCGATCAATCTGGTGAATTTTTTGTCGAAATCGGATGGTTATGCATCCAAGATGGCCGCTGAAAGGTCAAAAGGTCGTTCTTTTTATTAGAAATTTTAAAATTCTTCTTCACATGAACCGCTTGTTCCATGGTAGCCAAACTAAGTTATGGTCCATGGGTGAAGCCTTTTCAGATTTGTTAAAATGGAGGTCATCGCGAATCCAAGACGAAGCTTTGTAGGAATGATCGATCGATGTAGAATGCTCTTTCAAAGGTGTTAAAATGGTGACCCCGCGGTCAAAAATGGACGTGGCCCGTGGGGTCAAATTGGTGTCTAATTTTATTTTACCGAATATGGTCATGTCTATATCAAATCGAAGGTATCAAAGAGGTGATCACTCTGGTACATTTTTTGTCGAAATTGGATGGTCATGTCATCCAAGATGGCCACCGAAAGGTCAAAAGGTCGTTCTTTTAATAAAGATTTCAAACGTCTTGTTCTCGTGAACCGCTTTGCCGATATTGGCCAACCTTCACGGTAATGGTTATTGGGCCTTTTCATTTTCGTGTAAATGGTGGTCATCGCGAAATCAAAGATGGCAGCTGTTGAAAAGCAGGTCAAATTCTTAAAAAATCTTCTTCTTGCGAACTGCCAGGCCGATTTTTACGAAACTTGGTATGAATGATCGATAGTTAACGCTGGTTCAGACTCCTTCAAATGGTGGACCCGGGTAAAAAATGGGCAGGGCAGGAAGGGTCAAGTTGGGGTCAAATGTCACATTTGACCGAATATAGTCATGTCATATATCAAATCGAAGGTATCGACGAGACGGTCACTCTGGAGCATTTTTATGCCCCCGCTACCGAAAGGTACGGGGGTATATAGTATTACCGGCGTCCGTCCGTACGTCCGTCCGTCCCGTCCGTCCGTCCGCCGTCCGTCCCGTCCGTCCGTCCGTCCGTCCGTCCGTACGTCCCGATATTACCATATTCTTTAGTAACTTCTACATGGCTTCACATATTATGTCAATATTTATACACGTGATACATATGAACATGCCTTACACACTCCACCCCCCAGTACTTCGACCTTCACCTTTGGCCTTCACCTTTTCCACTTTAAATGTTTGCTTGCTTGGCACTTTGGGAAAAATCTACGTGCACGTTTCTCAATCCTACAATAACTTCTCAATACTTTTGCCAATCCCTTAAATATTTATACACATGATACATATGAACATGCCCTACACACTCCACCACCCAGTACTTCGACCTCGACCTTTGACCTTCACCTTTTCTACTTTAAATGTTTACTTAGCACTTTGGGACAAATCTACGTGCACGTTTCTCAATCCTGCAATAACTTCTCAATACTTTTGCCAATCCCTTAAATATTTATACACATGATACATATGAACATGCCCTACACACTCCACCACACAGTACTTCGACCTTGACCTTTGGCCTTCACCTTTTCCACTTTAAATGTTTGCTTGCTTGGCACTTTGGGACAAATCTACGTGCACGTTTCTCAATCCTACAATAACTTCTCAATACTTTTGCCAATCCCTTAAATATTTATACACATGATACATATGAACATGCCCTACACACTTCACCACCCAGTACTTCGACCTTCACCTTTGACCTTCACATTTTCTACTTTAAATGTTTACTTAGCACTTTGGGACAAATCTACGTGCACGTTTCTCAATCCTACACTAACTTCTCAATACTTTTGCCAATCCCTTAAATATTTATACACATGATACATATGAACATGCCCTACACACTCCACCACACAGTACTTCGACCTTGACCTTTGACCTTCATCTTTTCTACTTTAAATGTTTACTTAGCACTTTGGGACAAATCTACGTGCACGTTTCTCAATCCTACAATAACTTCTCAATACTTTTGCCAATCCCTTAAATATTTATACACATGATACATATGAACATGCCCTACACACTCCACCACCCAGTACTTCGACCTTCACCTTTGACCTTCACCTTTTCTACTTTAAATGTTTACTTAGCACTTTGGGACAAATCTACGTGCACGTTTTTCAATCCTACAATAACTTCTCAATACTTTTGCCAATTTCTTAAATATTTATACACATGATACACATGAACATGCCCTACACACTCCACCACCCAGTACTTCGACCTTGACCTTTGACCTTCACTTTTTCTACTTTATAAATGTTTACTTAGCACTTTGGGACAAATCTACGTGCACGTTTCTCAATCCTACAATAACTTCTCAATACTTTTGCCAATCGCTTAAATAATTATACACATGATACATAATAACATGCCTTACAAACTCCACCACCAATTACTTCGACCTTCACCTTTGACCTTCACCTTTTCCACTTTAATTGTTTACTTGCCACTTTGGGACAAATATACGTGCACGTTTCTCAATCCTACACTAAATTTCACACACGCATTGCTCCAATGGTCCTCTACCGCCCTGTGACAAATCCACATTCGTCCTGCCCCCGCTAAGCACAGGGTCAAGGTCACAGACTTGGTTCGTTTGAAACCTTAACATTCAGTTAAATGGCTTATAATTTGTGTTTCCTTGCTCGGATCTGCTTCACATTTCACACACGCATTGCTACTATGGTCCTCTACCGCCCTGTGACAAATCCACGTCCCGCCCCCACTAAACCCAGGGTCAAGGTGCGTTCAAAACCTTAACGCTCGGGTAAATGGCTTATAATCAAATATGCCTCATTTTCTTTGGCTGCCAGCGGGGGCATTCGTGTGCCGACAGGCCAAATTTCTATTTTTTTGTCTAAATCAGGTAATTACGTCATCCGAGATGGCCGCCGAAAGGTCAAAAGGTCGTTCTTTCAATATAGATTACAAACGTCTTCTTCTCGTGAACCACTTGGCCAATATTGGCCAAACTTCACAGTAATGGTCAGTGGGTCAAGCCTTTTCATTTTTGTTAAAATGATGGTCATCGCGAAATCCAAGATGGCCGCGTTGAAAAGTAGGCCAAATTCTCAAAAAATCTTCTTCTCACAAACCGCCAGGCCGATTTCGACGATGCTTAATAGATTGATCGATAGTTAACGATGTTTAAGATTCCGGGTGAAAAATGGGCGGGGCAGGAGGGGTCAAGTAGGGTTCAAATTTCACATTTGACCAAATATAGTCATGTCATATATCAATTCGAAGGTATGGACGAAACGATCACTAGGAGCATTTTTTTGTCCAAATCAGTTGATTACATCATCCAAGATGGCCGCCGAAAAGTCAAGAGGTTGTTCTTTTATTAGAAATTTCAAACGTCTTCTTAATACAAACCGCTTGGTTCGCAGTTATGGTCCATTGGTAAAACCTTTTCAGTTTTGCTAAAATGGCGTTCATCGTTAATCCAGGATGGCGGCCGTCTAAAACATTTAAAAAAATCTTCTTCTCACGAATCACCAGACCGATTTCTACGAAACTTGGCAGAAATGATCGATGTACAATGCTTTTTCAAATTTGTTAAAATGGTGACCCCTGGGTCAAAAATGTGGTCAAATTTGGGTCAAATTTAATTTTTGACGGAATATGGTCTTATAATATATCAAAAGCAAAGGTATTGATGAGGCGATTGCTGTGGTGCTGTTTTCATCGAATCGGATGATTACATCATCCAAGATGGCCGCCGAAAGGTCAAAAGGTCGTTCTTTTATTAGAGATTTCAAATGTCTTCTTCATGCAAACCGCTTGGCCATTGGCGGGCGGGCGTGCATAGATTGTCCACGCAATAAGTTATGAGTTATGCTTGACGGATATTAACCAAATTCGGTATACATGTTTATCGCGGCAAGGTGAAGAAGTCCATTCATTTTGAAAAATTTCCAATGACTTATCTCCCCTTGGCGGCCATTTTTATTTTTCGCACTCTGTATCCTTGGCCACGCGATAATTCAAGTTCTACTTCATCACTCGTAACCAAATTTGGCATACATGTTTATCACGGCAAGACGAAGAAGCCTATTGATTTTGAAAAAATTCTGATGACTTATCTCCCCTTGGCGGCCATTTTTATTTTTAGCACCATGTGTCCTTGTCCACGCGATAAAACAAGTTCTACTTCACCACACGTAGCCAAAGTTGGTACACATGTTTATCACGGCTAGACGAAGAAGCCTATTGATGTTGAAAAACAATTGATTACTTATCTCCCCTAGGCGGCAATCTTTTATTTTCGCACTCTGTATCCTTGTCCACGAAATAACTCAAGTTCTACTGCACCACTCGTAACCAAATTCGGTATGCATGTTTATCACGGCAAGGTGAAGAAGGCTATTGATTTTTAAGAATTTCTGATACTTATGTCCCCTTGGCGGCCATTTTTAATTTTCGTACTCTGTATCCTTTTCCACACAATAACTCAAGTTCTACTTCACCGATCGAAACCAAATTCAGTATGCATGTTTATCATGGCAAGACAAAGAAGGCTATTGATTTTTAAAAATGTCCGATACTTATGTCCCCTTGGCAGCCATTTTTAATTTTACCACTCTGTATCTTTGTCCACGCGATAACTCAAGTTCTACTTCACCGCTAGTAACCAAATTTGGTATACATGTTTATCACGGCAAGACGAAGAAGTCTATTGATTTTGAAAAAAATCCGATACCTTATCTCCCCCAGGTGGCCATTTATTATTTCCGCACTCTGTATCCTTGTCCACACAATAACTCAAGTTCTACTTCACCACTCGTAAGCAAATTCGGTATGCATATTTATCACGGCAAGTCGAAGAAGGCTATTGATTTTTAAGAATTTCCAATGACTTATCTCCCCTTGGCGGCCATTTTTAATTTTCGTACTCTGTATCCTTGTCCACGCAATAGCTCAAGTTCTACTTCATCGATCGAAACCAAATTCGGCATACATGTTTATCATGGCAAGACAAAGAAGCATATTGATTTTGAAAAATTTCCGATAATTATCTCCCCTTGGCAGCCATTTTTAATTTTCGCACTCTGTATCCTTGTCCACGCAATAACTCAAGTTCTATTTAACCGATCATAACCAAATTCGGTATACATGTTTATCACGGCAAGACGAAGAAAGAAGCCTATTGATTTTGAGAAATTTCCGATGACTTATCTCCCCATGGCGGCCATTTTTAATTTTCGGACTCCGTATCCTTGTCCACGCAATAAGTCGAGTTCTAATAGACGGATCGTAACCAAATTTGCTTTACATGTTTATCACGTCAAGATGAGCTATCTCCCCTTGTTGACTGGTCTTGCCTCGACGGGCGTATATTGTGACATTTGGCACTCTTGTTCAAAGCTGTTAAAATGGTGACCTATGGATCAAAAATGGGCATGGCCTGGGGGTCAAATAGGGGTCAACTTTTTTCACGGAATATGGTTATATAATACATAAAATCTAAGGATAGCAATAAAACCTCTCAAAGTTGTGTAAGATATATCTGTACATATCGCGAGACAACTCCTACCCTGGTGACTTCTCAAGTTTGTCGCATTGACATTGTGTGCCTGTCATGGGCTTATTTTGATGTATATGTATTTACATGATTTTTGTGACATTGCACAGGTGAGCGTTATAGGGCCATCATGGCCCTCTTATTTTACTATTGCCTTGGGGAAGCAGTTTGACACATGGCCTCTGTATGTTGGCGATTAGGGTAATATGTGTATTGCGGTCTGTTATGTTATACAATAATGGCAAATATGGTGGAATTATATACAACAGACATCTTCGTAAGTAGGTTCAATACATTTATTACATGCATCATGAATTTTTAATAAGCATATTAATCAGTAAATAACAATAAATACAACATGATTTTAGACAATATAAAGTCTAATGTATGCTTCGATTAGTAAAGCTGATCTTTGGCGATCTTTTTGTCACCGATTAGCAGCTTCGAGAGTATGGAAGGGGATATCCGCCACTACATTGCATGCTGCTTCATGACAATGCCGTCGACCATTGTTCAACTCAACTCAACATATCTTTATTTACATCCCATTACAGTGAATAACATGCAATATGGGGAAATAAAACAGAGTATATATGCATGGCGGTATCTGCTACAGTACAATATAGTGGTTTTTCAAATATGTAAATACCGTATAGTATTCAAATGCACGAAATATATTACTATTGCATGTCCGTATTAAACATGAATATGCGCAGTGTATATATGTTTCTGGGGAAAGCCAAATCCATCATATTCCTAGTAAGTATCGGTAATTGCAGAGAATTACTTGCGATGCGGATTATCGACAAAAATAGTGGTGTCGGTACGCCGAGTGGATTATATTACAAATGTATCACGTACTGAATGTGACGTACTGAATGTGACGTACATGGTTACAAACATGTCTGCGCACAGAGATACGTACTGTAAATGCTCAACAGTGTTATCAACAGAAGCCTAGATCGAAACGAAATATCTAGGAAGACTGTTATATTCACGCGTTCGTAGCTATGTTAATACACACTGTAAATGCGTATCATCTACAGAAGCCTAGACAGAAACGAAATATCTAGGAGTGTATGTTTATGACATGGTAATATAATAATACTTTTGTGCACATAACTATTATACAAAGGCAGTCACTATATCTGCAGACGTACATTTCACGAGCAAACATGATATACAACATATACTTCCAACAATGTGCATGATAGAACTAAACAGAATATCGAATTGTATGTGACACGGCCGTGGGTAAAGCTAATAAGTCCATATGAAAGAACGTGTATCACTTTCGCAGCGAGTTTGTCATCCAACATATCACGTATATCCGTGATCCGGGCACGTGTCACACTTACTACAATATTGGGAATAGCAAAGGCGGTGTATAGACACCAAATACCAATAACTGTTCACATAGGTATACATAATCGACATTGTAGATTAGTATAAAATCGGCTATGCTGGACTGCATTCTTACAGTTAGTGTATTTTAGTGGACCAGACATCGTTCACTTGTTATATCATTACCAGTGTCGCTATGCGATAAGCGGGCCTATTGGACTCTCGCCCGATGCAGTGTCGGATCAGAAGGCAGAAACGTGCATCCCGGTATGGACATCACTGTGAGTGTAATTTGTATGACAGAGTATCCATATTTGAACAGGGAACTATATAGGTACATATCGGGCTGCACGGTTGTGCAAGCTAGCACGGGACTGCATTGTTCGGGAGCCAAACTTTCTCTGTCTTAATTGGTATGGTAACTTAGCGAAACTTGTTCATGATTACGTTTGCGAATTTACTCAGGTTAATTAATTCGACTTTATCTTCGGTATTCATTACTAATTTAAATGTATGTTCGCTTGGCATTTCATGATATCGTGAATGGATAAGCTGTTCACGTTCAGTACGAAAAATGGTACATTTTAAAATGGTAGTGTTTTTCGGACCCTACCTCGTTTAAGTTGCAGAGTCTACAAATGCGGTCATTGAGTTCATCGCCAGACCATCGTCCCGTTTCTATTGGGAATCTATGATTAGCTGTGCGTAATCTAAGAATCGACAATGCCGAGTTATGTGGTAGTTTTATTAAGTAATTCTCAAAGGATATTGCTGATTTAAAGCTATCATAAATCATACCTTTATTTGAGTTATTTTTGGCAGCATTCCAGCTTTGTATATATTGGTCAACCAATGTACGTTTAACTCCAAATTTGATGCTTCGGTTTTGTAGTGTTAATTGATTTAACCATAAGTCGTGTCTTCCTACTGACGTTAATATGTTATAAATGCATGTTGGCCATTTATATTCAACTTCAGGATTATTAAGCATTGATAAGTATATAAGGTATGCATATTTGGTATGTTTACCTGTAATAAGTCTATTCCAATATCCTATTAGCCTACTTTTTACAATTATCGATAGTGGGTAACGGCCTAGTTCTCCGTATAACATATATATCGGTGTGATTTTTCTAGTTCGGGTTATTTTCCTCAAAAAGTCGTTATGTACCTTTTCAATCATGTTAAGAGTTTCAAAGCCCCATACCTCGCAATTATACGTTAATATGGGTACAATTGTATGATCGAATAGCTTGAGTTGGAGGTCGATGGGAAGGTCAAGATTGTATATTCTCGTGTAAAGCAGATGCATTGCTTTTTTTTTGCCTGTTCTGTTAAGTGTTTTCGAGTAGTAGCAAACGAGCCATTACTAGTAAAATATACACCCAGGTATTTGTATTTATCTATGATGTTTATATTCTCACCGACAACTTTGAATTGAAACCTATTCGTATTACGTGCCCCAAAAACAATTACATTGCTTTTCGATAAATTAACTTTCAGTTTCCATTCGTGGCAATAAGTGGAAAAATAGTCCAATGAATTTTGGAAATCTATTGGATTATCTGATAAAATTAACGTATCATCGGCATATAGCAAAACAAGTAGCCTCAGCCATTGATGTGCATCACCATATTGAATATTTACTCCTTGTGATCCTGATATTATTAAATTTGATTCTAGGTCGTTCAGAAACATCGAAAAAATTATGGGGGACAAGTTTTCACCCTGACGCAATCCACGTTCGCATACAAACAAGTCTGATGAGACCTTCACTAAAAATGCATGATTTAATATTGTTGTACATATTGTAGATCAGGCGAAATAATTTTCCATTTATTGAGGAAGATAGTAGTTTTTGCCAAACGCCCACCCTCCAGACTGAGTCAAACGCTGCAGCGAAATCAATAAATGCACAGTATAAGTTTTTTCTTGCCCTTTTTCATCAGTTCTATTAGGCTATGCAGAAGAAAAACATGGTCGGTGGTTGAATATTTTTTTCTAAAACCAGCCTGATTCTCATTAAGTAGATCATTTTCTTCTACGAATATATTTATACGTGTATTTAAAATTGATGTAAATAATTTGCCTAAGCAGCTGAGTAAAGTAATAGGACGGTAGTTACCGGGTTCTTTCGAATCTCCCTTTTTGTATATTGGTATGATGTAACCTCGAGCCAGCATTCTGGCAATATTCCAGTATTTAATACTCTGTTAAACAAGTCAGCATAAACTGGTACCATACTATTCTTTGTGCTCTTTATGTATTCATTTAAAATGTTATCTGATGGACTAGAAGCTTTAGCATTGTTTAGGTTAGAAATATGTTTTATTATTTCATTTTCAGATATTGGGCCGTTAAGTTGCTCTTCGCTGTTGAGTAACAGATCATGTGGCAAGTCAAAATGCTCATTTTCGTCATTATTCTGGTTGCTTTGCTTGAAAAAATCGTAAAAAACATCGATTGGTGGTAGGTCCATTTTGGACTTTGTTTTCAGACAGTTGAGAAAAGTCCAGTATTTTTTGGGGTTCGTACTGTGCATATTACGCAGTTTATTAGCATTTTTATATTTATACTTGTTAATATATTTGTGCATAGTTTTTTTGTAATATTTACTTTCACGAGCTAATTTGCCTTTGTTATAGCTACTTTTATTGTGCTGATATTTCTTTTTGGCTCTATGATACCCTTTTCGTGCTCTCTTACATTCATGACCAAACCATGGCTTGTTACTATCTGAGTTTTGTACATATTGTGAAGTTTTATTAAAAGTTTTATTTGCTGCCATTTCAAACACCTGTGCTATTTCAGTGGTGATTCGATTTATTGAATCCTTTGAATCGGGCAGTATGAGTAAATTATTTAATGTCGTAATATTAATATTGCGTGAAAAAGTTTCTGACAAATTATTCTTCCATCGTTTCGTTTTCTTTTTATGTGGAGATGAACTTCGCGCATTTTGTACAACTCATTTACAATTCAAATCCACACTCAGGACAGCGTGTCCGTCCGAGAATAACGGGTCGGTCTCTGTAATTTTAAAATCAGCGATATGATGAAACATATCAAGAGACGCTATCGCGTAATCAATAACTGATTTGTTTCGGAATGTGAAATCACCGTTATGTTTATCAGATCCTGCGCGACCATTTAGTAAAAATAAATTATTATTTCTACATGTTTCGATTAAGAAATAGCCATGTGGGTTCGTTTTCTTATCTTTAGACTGTCGTTGCAATGGGTAACCTAGGTTTTCTAGTGTGACATGCTTAGAAAAGTAGTTCATTTTTTCGGTATCAAAATCAAAATGAGACGATAAAAAATCATCCGATACAATATAGTCAGGCTGGCATGAGGTTCTGGCATTTACATCCCCAAGTAGTATTGAGAATGTATAATTTGTACAATATTGAGCAATTTCCTCATCAAGCAATATCATTTGATCTTCATCGAGATAGCGAGAACCAGTAGGTGGCAAGTATATTGCGCCTAATAATATATCGCTATCCAAGTTCAAAATATCATGTTTAATCGTCAACCATATTATGTATTCACATGTGTTATGCAAAACAGTTGTAGATCCGAGAATATCATCCTTGAATATATACACCAATGCCACCAGATCGTTTGGATGATAGTGTGTTTCTACATTTACTATGAAAAGTATAGTCCTTTACATCAACTACATCATGCGGGCTCATATTGGTTTCTAATACACAAAATATATCAAACGTACAAAGCATATCTATAAATTCTGGATAACAAAGTCTACGCTTCAGTCCATTTGTGGTTAAGGAACCAATTCGTAAGGGGATATCGCTACTATGAGAGGCTTTCCCCGTGCTGTCCTATCGTGAGACACCGTCAGTGGTCAGTTCAGGAGAAACCGTGTTATGCCGCGCCTGTGCGGAGCTGACCGGTGGATTGTGTACCGACGATGCGTCAGCGAATTTTCCGGGGCGGTGATCACTGTTGCCGAGAAGTGACGGCGATTCAGGGTCGGAATTACAGTCAGTTCGCTGTGTGTCGGGATTAACTGTGGGAACATCTCTCGAACTTGGTGTGACGATTGGTGTGCCCTTCACCTTGGGACGTGTCAGTGGTGGGATCTGGGCGCTAATAAGTGATGGGGATACAGGATCGTTAGCTACGACGTGATGAGTTGGGACTGCTGGTGTATCAGTGGTCGGGCTTGGTGCGATTGAGTGCGGGGCATTCGACGTGGATGGCTTGGGAAATGGGTGAATGCACGCCTTGACAGCCGTGATGTCCATAGCAGTATATCCAGTATCTGATGAGTCGTCGGACGTATCACGGGGGGGGGGGGGGGGGCGCACGTGTATTGCTCCGCTCTGCACGTGGTGTGTTACTAGTGCGTTCGCTGGGATTAGACCGCAACTGCTCACTGACCTGTTTATAACTCACTCGACTGCGCCGCATGAATTCGTCCCACTGTGGGAACATGTCCACTATGACTCGCCCGTTATGCACGAGTTTGGCAGGGTAAACAATGGACACGGAATTCCCAGTACCTGTGTGACGTGACCGCAAGTCTTTGTATCGAGGCCATAACATTTTACGTGCCTGAACTATTTCATGCGGGAAATCCCTGCTGATACTGTAGGGTTTGTTTTTCAACATGTGGCCTTTTGACAAAATATATTCAGTGTCAGTGAAATATGTGAAGGCAACGATGATAAATCGCGTGTTGCCACTGCGGAATCTGCCCAGTCTGTGCGCACGATCCATATACATTTTGCCCTCACTCCAATGCCCAGTTCGGTTTGCAGAAATTCTTGGATTTTCTCAACACAGTTTTCATACCGAGACTCGGCAAGGCCCTTGAACAGAAGGTTGTTACGCCGGACACGTGCCTCATTGTCAATTGATTTGTACTCGAGCACAGTAATGCGGTCCGAATGTTTAAGGACGGTTTCCTGTGTATCACGCAATGTATGTGTGGCACTGATCGCACGATCCAACTTGGACTCAAGATTGTTTATTTTAGTCATGGTCGATAGAATGAGGTTCAGTTTTTCATCTGTAGTCAGGGAATCATAATTAGTGGCACTGGGATTATCATCACTTACATGTGTCATGCTGGTCCCTCCTGTACTTTTCCTTCCACGTTTTTTTGATCGTTTACTACGCATTAGCGACCATTGTTCATCATCACTGTCAATGTCAACAAACACATTTCCGCCATCTTGTTCGCCATAACGGGCACCTGCACGTGCACCACTTTTCACCGCCAAACTATAGTCCATCCTGATAGTTTATGTAGAAAACACTAATACCACAATAATCAAAGCAACTTCATACATTAGTATACCAACAAAATTCCTGTCTAGTTACCTATTACATATTCATCCTGCACTGCGGCTACTCATTACTGCTTAATGACAACTCCATCGTGCATTATTACATTTCACATTGCATACCTCGATTGGCTATTTGACATTGTTACATGTCATCCTGCATCTTGGCTATACAATACTGCTTAATGACAACTCCATCTTGCATTATTACATTGCATTTTACGTCAAGGCACTATTTGCTTGATTAATTTATGTGCTAATTTACTTCACTTGCATGTTGATTTAGCTTCAAAATCATTTTCACCAATATTAAAATATGTTGATGCAATAAGAGATAAATTGCCAGAGCCGGTCCCATTTCATATTTTGGTGGCTGTGAATGGAGGAATGGGGCTTGTTGGATTTATGGCCAGTCTAGCGCCTGCCTGGTCAGCTACCCCACTACCGCAGCCTAATAGTTATATATATATTGTATTGTATTTTAGCGAGACAGGTGTTTCACTGACTGAATATTGATTAGTGTAGATCCTGATCAGACTGTTTATCCACGCAGTCTGATCCTAGATCTACACTTATCACAAATGCCGTAAGCCCCATTTCTCCAGTCACTACCACATTTATGGACAATTTGAAACATTTTTTTGACAAACATTTGAAGTGTCTCGTCTTCGCAAATGTGGTAAAGGCCTGACTGTCGATCGGTGGACTGTATCGCAATACAATTCAACTTGGTATCGTTCCGGTACTGTTATTCAACCTTCAATTGTTTATTAAATAAATTAATCCATGTCGGCCCATTCATGTCGGCCAATGCATGGGAACAAACAGACCATAATGTAATAAAACCTTACTTATTGATTTTTCGACCAATTAACCCATTTAATGCTGAGGATACACCATTTTGTTTGTGGAAAATCGTAAATATTTTCTTTACATATGCTTAGGAGTATATGTTATGACCACCATTTGAACCGTCTCGTCGAGACGGTTCAAATGAGTGGTCACAACATATACTTTCATTGAGAAATAATAAAAATAGTCATGCAGAGCATGGTGTTATTAGCCGATCAAATCAGGGTTCAATATATGTCCACATTTTAGTAGTTACGGAATCTCAGGGAAAAGTGAGAGAAGTGTTGATTTCCTCCCCAACCAAATTCTCCCAGTTATATTTAGTAAATTACTATGGATTTGCCATTTACTTGGCGGCCATTTTGAGTTTTCTGACAATGGAGTATATTAACTGCAATGTTATTCCAGTTGAAAGAATTAACATTTGAATATAGGAGAAGGCGCTTAGCATTACACAAATATGTAGCAAGTCAACCGAAATCTCATAAATACCCGATTTTTGGCGGCCATCTTGAAAATATGTTAATAATATACTGACTATTAGTGTAGTTTACGTAAATTCTTTAATATATCCATCTGAAATGTTTTTGAACAACTTACACCAATTTCCAAGTTAAGGGCCATGACCTATCTATTGGCTCATATATTGGCAATTTTCGACTTCTGTGAAGCATAAAGTTCAATGACCTTGAAATGACATTGAACTTGGTTTAAAAAAATAGCACCCGGATTTTTTGGAAACCTTATACATTCAAGTTTATAAAAACACCGGGTGCCATAAATTAACACGAGGTGCCGGGATCTTATATATATACCTATTGCCCAGACTGTAGAAAGATTCCAGAATCTAAGAAAAACAAGCGTGTAAAAAGGTGATTAATTTGGTGTGCAAGTACTGTATGTGAACTTCAATGTATATATTGCCAATGCAGATATACTGTCTGTATAATCGAGACGCACCATGTGATTTTGTACCTATAAACAGGTGCGCAATTTCATGAAATATGCTGAAAGTTGATGAAATTCTCAAAGCAAATGCGGAATAGAATTCTGCATTTGCTCTGAAAATTTCGACAACCTTCGGTGTCATTCCAGGAAAATATCGTAAATTTTGTATTTTTTTTTATGAAATTACGCCCATTTTTGTAGGTAAGAAATCACATGGCGCATCTTAATTATCATTATTACATTGGTGCTGCACTCCGCGCCGATGGAAAATGAAAGACAATCCACTTGAAAAATACAATATGCGCCATTATAAAATGTTTCTAGATGAGTTAAAAAATCAATAAAATTACTACTCGTCTTGAAACATTTTTTTTACAATTAATGGCGCCTATTGTATCTTTCAAGTGGATTGTCTTGAAATATTTCCATCGGCACGGAGTGCAGCACCAGTGAAGTAAGTGGACTGTTTCTCTAACGGTGCATCACAAATATCGAAAAGTATATGTGGCCGTGGCTTGAGAAAAAGGCCTTATAGGGTTTGATCAATCTGGATATTAATCTGCTAGCACACTCCTGTATGTGAATGTGCATGCTGATCTGTGCCTACACTGGTCATATTACCATTGGAATGGAAGTAATATCATGCTTATTATGAGTGTTTATACTTTATTATTACATGCTGTATGTGATAATCATGATAATGGAATAAATGATAAAGTATACATGTTTAGCTTCTATTAAAAATGGTTTTGAATTGAGATATGTATATGATTTAAATTTCAAAAGGTGCCAGCAAATCTGATGAAGAAATTCCACTCCCCTGGCCCAGGAAATCCAATTCAGTGATTTCGGTCGGCTGCCGGCATGGTACAGCTAAACAGGTCGGCTGTAGGTCGGTATAGTCGACTATACCGACCGACAGACAACCTGTTTACCGGTACCATGCTGGCAGCCGACCGAAATCGCAGAATCGCTAAAGTAAATGTTTGATGGCGAAATAAGTGAATCAGAAAAAGAAGATTTCAGTATTTACAAAAGGACACAAAGGAGTGCAAGGACCAGTGTAGATCAATTTGGTTCAGTTAAAATCAACAATTGAGTCACACAAATTTACTTATTTTGTCAGTGACCGTCTTACCAAACGTATCCTTGTTCATGAGACTATTAATGGGAAGACAACTGTTCAATATAGTATATTTCTGTCGAACTGAACCAATAACCCGTTTCACATGTATTCTTGAGTGGGCAAGTTTACGTGTTGATTCCACGTCCAGAGGGGATAGCTGATCACGACCTTTCGTAAATGCTGGAAACTTCACTTCTGTAGCTACCGAGCCAACACTGTCCTTGACATCAAATCCTCTGTCCGCCAACACTAAATCCCCAGGTAATAACTTGGACAGGAAGTCACTGTTCTCTGTCACAAACGACCACCCCATGCTTTCGATATGAAGGACACACTGCCCTGAGGAGTAATTCCAATTAGAAATTTCACAGTGTGGCGGTGTTTGTATGAAGACCAGGTTTCTGCTCTGGCTTTTCAAACCACTTGGTTTCTCAATAAATACCTCAAAACAATCAATTATCACTGCACACCTGTGGCCGAAGTACTTCTTAAATTCCATTGGCATGGTTTTTCTCAATGTCTCGCGCTCTGGCCATCTTATGAGTTTCTTTAGCCGTTTGTACATACAGTCAATTGTCCGTGTAAAAATTATAGATAGTGTTGATTGAGCAGCGTCAAATTCACACGCATGAAAGAGATTTGACAAATTTAGTCGCAATTTCACTAAAGTCAATATCATTACCTTGAATTTGGGCATGACCAGACTGGATGACAGGTGAGGCTCCAGAAAATTAAACAATATATATATAACTGTGAATGATGGTAATCCTGTTAAATGTTTCACCTTCTCGTCACTACCCTTAAAATAACTTGCAGTGAATTTAGTTTCCAAATGGGCCACTTTTTCCTTCAGCTCCCCATTCTCTGTTCCTGCAGCTCCATCGACATAGCCTCCATGAGTGGACCATCAATATCAGTCTGTGACTGAACGCCGTCTTCATCAACGCTGTCACCCATATCCATACCCGTCTCAGTGTGATCAGGTCCAACAATAGTTGTGGATTCAGCTGGCTTCCTTCTCTTCTTTTCCTGCTGCCGATCATATCTTGATGTAGATGATGCTCGCTTTTGTCAGCCCAGATTAACTGATGGTGCCCAGTTTGGGTTAAGATGGTCATACAACTCTGCCTTCTTTCCTGAAACATATACATGATATATATTAAAATCAAATAAATACATGTGTACTTGGATATTGTAACTTTGCACATTTAGTTACAATATAATAACTTATTTTTATTATTTCTTCTCGGAAGTATATGTTGCATACACCATCTGAACATTCTTGCTGAGACGGTTCAGATGAGTGGTCACAACATTTACATGCACTTTTGAGGAGAAATAAAAAAGAAAAGGTTTACTCTGAGGTATATCACTGAATATTGACAATTTATGACAAATTTTATACATATGACATGCGCCATGTGATTTTGCATGTACAAACATGTGCGCACTTTGATGAAAACTATTTACAAAATTTACAATATCTTTCATAAATAACATTGAATGGTGACAACATGGTGACATTCCGCATTTGCTCTGAGAATTTCATCAATTTTTGGCATGATTTACAGAAAATATCGCAAAATCTGTAAACCTTTTTCATGAAATTCCATACAAACTGCACTTTTTTATTGTCTGAGGTCCATCAAAATACACCATATCGCACGTGTTAAGCATGTTAAGTACAGTGACAGAACGGGTGTCACACATTATAATTCAGTGTGTGGCCGCAGCGCTCCAGATAAGGAATTAGTAATTGAGTATTGTTACTCCATCAGTTCTGAAGCAATTGGGTATTTCAAATTTTGATTGGGTAAAATTAAATCACACTACTGTTTACACATCAACAGACAGCAATTATTGAATAGTTTGTTTCGAAATGAAAACATATCTTGGCATTTCATTAGAATTGTCTCCTTGGATGTGTTTTCATGGAAAAATAAGAAAAATATGCTATATTGTGGTATGTTTATTGTTTTCTGCAGCATGATAAAGGTACCACAATTGTTCTCATTGCTTTTTGATGCTCACTACTTCTGATTTCAATTGGGTTTTTGGCAATTTTGATTGGGTATTTACACACGGGTCCGAAGTTGTGCTGGGAAAAGTGTACTGAGTCCGAATCGGTGGGCGTCTTAGTCGGTGGGCGTCCCTTTGGGTATTTACGCAAATACGCAGCTTATCTGGAGCTCTGGGTGGGGTTCACACACAATATAATGATTACACCAGCTTACTTTGTCTCACCAGCGGACAAGTAGAACTATCTCATTATTTATAATATCAAGGACTTACCATTGACAAAATGCGCCGATTACACCCGAACATTTTGGATATTTTTGTGCCCAAATTCTTGTCCAATTCTAGCCAGTCATTCACGTCTCCGATCCGAACTCAGTTTCTCGCATTCCACACCTTGATTTGTGATTACTGCAGGCAATCTATACTATTCCAGTGTCCTTTCGCGATCTTTACGATGACTAAATTCGTATATTTCACAACCATTATGCGTCTAACTAACTGAATTTACGCCAAACTTCGACGTGTTTTGTCTTGTGTATCGATATATTGGAACTATTGCGCAATAACACGCGGCCTCCAACATGGCGGAGCTTCCGGTTTGTGACGTCAAAACGTTTATTTATAGCCAAATTGCAAACAGCCGAACTCTTGTAGTTAAAACGTTTATTTATAGCCAAATGGCAAACTGCCGAACTCTTGTAGTTAAAACGTTTATCTATAGCCAAATTGTGTTATTTCGCTATATTTAAAGTTTTAAACAGAGATAATGGCCAAAAATGAAAACATATCCGGTTGATGTAATTTGGAAGTGATACAACAAATTTCGCGTTTGTAGATTACCGAATATAGGAGAAAAGGGTGGTTACAAACTTTTTCACAAACCAATGGATAACCAATATATAGCCAATCTATAAATAGATCGGCTAATAATAAAAGAAAATTGCATACCCATAAAGGTGTATTCCGAATGTAATGGCTCAATGCACATCTGCATTGTTGGGTGACCAGACAGCAGGGCTCCAGATAAGCTGCGTATTTGCTTAAATACCCAATTAATATTGTCAAAAACCCAATTGAAATCAGAAGTAGCGAGTATCAAAAAGTAATAACAATTTTATGGCTGCAGGATACAATAAACAGACCACAACTATATCATATTTTTCTTATTTTCCATGAAAACAGATCTTGCTATTTCATTAGAATTGTCTCCTTGGAGACAATTCTAATGAAATGCCAAGATGTGTTTTCCTTTACAAGCAAACTATTCAATGATTGCGGTCTGTTGATGTGTAAACAGTAGCGATTTTATTTTACCCAATTAAAATTTTGAAATACCCAATTGCTTCAGAAATGATGGAGTAACAATACGAAATTACTAATTCCTGATCTGGAGCCCTGCAGACAGGATCTTTTCTGGCCACCATTCTATCATTTATTATGTATGAATCTCGTCTCGTAGCCAATAATGCATGTTATTACATTTCCAGCTATTATATGCCTGGATTGATCCATGAGAGAAAACCTGTAATTGTCAACTTACAAATAATAGACCCGGTGACCGTGAAGAGAACAGCGGAACACCCAGCGGTCATTATAAAATAAGCACCGCCGACAAAAATGCATATGCAAATGAACCCGAAACATCATACAATGCATTTTTGTTAAAAAATGTTGTTCAGAAATGTAATAAATAGGATATTCCATCGTATATGTTTTTTTTATCTCATAAATAAGTTACTATTGAGTATTGTATTGTGACTATAGATACACAAAATAACTTTGCGACATTTGTAATGTAATGGGCATATGTAGTTGTTGAGCCGAGGTCATCCAGATTGACCACAGTAATGCGTCTAGCTTGTGACGGGAAGGTCCCGAGTTCGAGCCATGGTCGGACGGCGATTCTTTCTGTTCTCTGTTACGTTTGCTGGCCTGTCCTTCCTCATAAAGGGAAAGAGTGTATTAACCTTTTCAACACTACAGACCTGTTTAGCACTGTTTTCAAAAAGTGTAGATCCAGATGAGACGGCTCGTAACGAGCCGTCTCATCAGGATCTGCACTTTTTGAAATGTTTATATTTGTTATCGTAAAGTCTGTTCTGTTAGCTGGGGCAACTTATTGTTGGTAGAGCACTATAAGGTCAAATCACAGTACGGTTGCCCTATGCTTGTCCTGCATATAGGTCATATTTCATACTAATGTTTATTTGCTTAACTATATCCATGTATTCACATGTACATTTCTAACCATGGCAAAACAAATGAGTAAACATATTTAAGTATGATGATACGGCATTTACTAATTTATAATTCAACATATTATTCTTATTTCACCTAAAACGTAAATGTTGTGACCACCATTTGAACCGTCTCATTGAGATGATTCAAATGAGGTCACAACATATACTTTCCTTGAAAAATACCGGTAGTAAAAATAGAAAAAATAAATATTATTAAATTACCGACATATAGAGGTGTATTCCGAGTTCAATCAGAAGCATTCGGCGTGTTTCGACTTTCATCGCTATAACTATATATATATGGGCCGCGCTCTGTGAAAACCAGCCTTAATGACAACATTTTCGATTTGCACTTTTTTACATTTTTGGATGCGGACTACGTCATTGACTGTGCTTGCTGTAAACTGTATTTGCTGATAAGGTACACTAAATGTATCTACAAGTGTTAGTATGTATACTATCAAACATTGAACAGAATACAACTATGATATGTACATGTAGTGAACAAACCAAACGCACCACTATCGATTATACAATCTATAATTAGCCGACATGTGACTTCGTAATTTGCTACCATCGCCAACTATGATAGATTATATACATGTACCGTCAGAAAGATACATTGTAATTATTGGAGAATTTAGTTCAGAATGTAATTGACGTCATTTACGTAACAGTTAATTGTGACGCAGCGGCGTAGAAGGGTATTGCATAGGCGGCGGAAGCCGAACATTATTGGGGGGCCCAATGTTGAGCTAGGGTTGTCCAAGTGGTGTGAAACGCCATTTCCTGCATTCTCAGCAAAGTTTGAGCACATTCTATTACTCTCATTTTTATGATTCTATTACTTTCATTATTACTCCCAGTACTCATGATTACACAAATATATTAGAATAACAAATCCAAAATTTACAATAATTATTGGGGGGGGGGGGGCTAGGCCTCCCCAACAAAATTATCGGGGTGGCCTAGGCTCCCCCCGCCCGCCCCCCCCCCACCCCCCCCGCTTCCACCGCCCCTGTATTGAAAAGTTGTGCGGCCATACCGTCGAACGAGCAAAGCTAGCGGTGTCCGGAGAAACGGTTACACGAAACACACAAATACACTCAAATACACCCAAATATAGTTTACATACATATACATATACCACAAATACACCCTATATAGTGTCAGATATTAGTGTAAAGCATATATTGACACAAAACACATCATATAATTGACATATGTAGTCAAATAAATCTGTTAAAGGCCATATGTTCGATTTATGCACATTGAATCACCAATCATATGGGAAATACATGCACATATAGTTCAATATATATAAATATGCCACAAATACACCCTCAAAAATATCAGTGTATGCTCTCCTTACGTTATCAGAATTTGTATAACCTATTTTATGTATCAGTGTAGACCCTGATCTTTATTATTGTACGCCCTTTGTTGGATACGTGTATATTTTATTAAAATGCCCCACAATTAGGCCACAAATACACCCTCAAACGTAGACTACCAGTGTGAACATCGGCTTACCTCTTCAAACATTATATGAGCCAGCGTCGTGCGAAAATGGGCCTTATGGCAAAACTGATGTTATCGAGTAAATGAGGTCGGAAACGTCGCTTCCATTTACGCTTTTGACATAGCTGACGTCGTTGTTGACAGCTGGTAATGACAAAAGATATAAGTGTATTATCGTGTACCATTAGCGAAACAAACCAATTGTATGTAGACCATTGACTCTTTTAATTACCATTTTATGCCAAAATATAAGTGTACGTTCTCGGGATTGTTATGAAAATAAATGATCAGAAACGAGCAATGTTGAGTAGCATGTACGGGGCGCCATGCAGGACAGGTTAATTATGTGCACAAAATTGAGTTTTGTAACACTAACAATCACAAAATTCAATTCTGTATCACAAAATTCAATTCTGTGTCACAAAATTCAATTCTGTCAATTCTGTGTCACAAAATTCATTTTTGTTATAAAGGATTCAATTTTGTAAGACAGAATTGAGTTTTGTGATGAAAATTCAGTTTTGTGGGACAGAATTCATTTTTGTCTACAAAAATTAGTTTGCGTAGGATAGTCTATATCATCTCTATGTTGATTGGTTGAGATCGGTCTTAGTCCATTTTACTAGATGGTGGAGTACACTTGCAGGTTTAAATATTTCAATGCGAAAATATAACCCAATATATCAATATATACTTTGAAGGAGAAATAAGAAAAGTATTCAGAATTTTCCCTCAATTATGTAAACAGGGTCAAACATAAAGTAGCCGGGACATAGCTAGACCTGAGAGCATGCCAATATATAGAGAATACCAGGCTAGTGTATTTTGAATTCAAGTTTATCAGGCAAGGCTAGGAAACGCGTAGGAATTCCGAGGCTTGCATATGACTGTGTCTGTGACTATAGGTTTAGTGATCTATGTGTGTCATATGTGATTAGGGGTATATTATTGATAACATACAAGTTTGATGTAGAATTGAAATGAATGCGATATTATCAATACTTTGTATCCATGTTGTACATATTCTTACATGTATTCTCACTTTATTCTGACTTCTGTTTTCTTTCTATACTCTCAATGACAGGTCCAAGTAAACAAACTATAAACTTTGTCAACAAAAGTGCAATGTGTTTTTTGATAATATGAGAACTCACAACGGACATTCCTCACAATGGATAAAATGTTATGTAATGCTAGTATGAAAGCTCAAAAACGTACAAGTAGTCGTAAACGTTACAGTACACGTTACATAGCGTATCCCTTGCTTTATACGCGTATCTGTTTCTGATTTAATTTCATTTATGTGTGTCAGATTGCATGTAATGAATACAATGTCGTATTTGGTAAATTCTTGCATGTATCAGTAACGAGGGAATTTTATTACACTGTCATAACTACCTCTATTCGGGCTTCTATCATAACTACCCCTACTTGGGCTTCTATTGTGGTCTCTATTCTGATACCTGTCCCTATCTCGACTCCTATCTCTGGATCGATTATCTGCACTACTTACCTTGCGCCTCTGGTTATCTACTGACCTGTACTCAGTTCTGTTGCTAGCACTGTTCCTCTGAACTACATACTTGCTACCTCCTCTAGCTTCTGCAAAGTAATCTGCCTGAACCGCCATCTCATCTATCGAGTCAAATGTTTTCTCTTTGAGAAATAAGTAGAGCTCACGACTGCATATACTTAACATCTCATCTCTGATCATGTAGTCTAGTACTCCTTCATATGTTCTATTCACCTTACCTAACTCAAACCATCTATCTAAATAGTTCTTTGACCGACTGACATATTGCACAAATGATTCACTGTGATCAGGTTTGGTGTTTTTGAACATGCGTCTGAACCCATCTTCCGTTAGATCAAAACATTTCAACAATGCGGATTTCAACTTATCATAGTCAAGAGCATCATCAATAGGTAGTCTAGAATATACATCTAATGCATTGCCCTTCAATAAAGCACTCAAGTGTAGTGACCACTTATCTCTCCCCCACCTTTGAATTGCTGCGTACCGCTAAAATCTAGCTAAGTAGCTATCCATGTTGTCATTATTCTGATCGAAATATGGCAGCTTCGGACCAACTGCTCTGCCATAGTCCCTATCCTGTCTATCTTCATCTACTACTCCACCCCTTTCTACTTTTGCCATTTCTATCTGGTGTTTAGTGTCTAGTTCTCGTAATTTAAATTATAAAGCTAACTGTGCTTCATTGGCTAACCGATGTGCTTCTTTATCTAACCGCTCAGCATCTAATCTATCTTTCTCCATCCGTCGCTCAACCTCTTTAGCCAACCGCTCAGCATCTAACCTGTCTTTCTCAGCCTGTCGCTCAACCTCTTTAGCCAACCGCTCAGCATCTAACCTATCTTTCTCCATCTGTCGCTCAACCTCTTTAGCCAACCGCTCAGCATCTAACCTGTCTTTCTCAGCCTGTCGCTCAACCTCTTTAGCCAACCGCTCAGCATCTAACCTATCTTTCTCCATCTGTCGCTCACCTTCCTTAGCTAACTGCTCAGCAACTAACCTATCCTTCTCAGCCTGCCTAGCCTCTAGTCTTTCCTGTCTTTCTCTCTCCTGCTCTTCTTTTACAAAGGCCCTTCACTCTGAATCTGCTAGCCCTAAGCTTTTGCCTATCTCCATTAGCTCCTTAATGGACGACATTCTCACTCTCAACTCAACTCCGGATTATCGATTTACACGCTTTACCCGACGGTACACAAGGTCTCTAGCACTCAAATCACTTGGTGATATGTGCGAGTCTCTTGCTTCACGTCTATAAGGTTAAGGTAAATCAATCCGGTCTCTACTCCTAACGACGGTATAAGTTTCCAAATTCGGGTAAGTCAATCCGGTATATGTATGGTCTAATGTAATGGTATATTTACAATTCCCCCTCTATGGTACTGGACACAAAAATTAGGGACTGGTTATAGACACCTGGCAGGATATAGTATTGTTCATACACAATATAATAGTGGTAGTAATCTCGCCTCAGATGTAAAAGTGTCTAGTGATAACCTAGAACACCCGCTGTGCCATCATCACAGGGAGGTACTGTTCAACAAATCAAAAGTTACAATGACCCTTACATCGACTCAACTCTCAACTTCTGTACCTAGGTAGTCAAATCATATATGTGGTGATGTATTAGTACCTAAGTGTTGGAGGGCATCATTCCTTACCTTAACTCCCAAGGCAAACAAATACAAGATTGAATTTTGACGACACCAGGGGTACAGCTATCCTAGCTTCATTACTTCAACTGCTTTGAAGAAACTGATTATAAAAGATGAAACAAACCCCACTTCTGACACCATTGTAAGGTCATTACCAAGGTCAGGAATGATCGAGACAAATTGTCTCCCCTATTATCATATGAACCAAGTATACTTCAATTGTTATGACGTTATGGCCAGTATAGCTTGATCTGACGAACGAAACGTGGTAACAATGCAGTTGAAGTGTAAAGGATAGGCTAGAGTAGATAAGTACACGTAGTCACTTAATCACTTATAATGTACACTATATTACATGGGGAACACACAGGAATACATGATACATTGATATGCGAACATCTCTGTACGATGCATGATACTATTCAATTACAAGGTTGTAAGCCAATCGACTGTTATACTTTAACGCAACTTAAAAGCTGTAGACGAATAATCTCAGTATGTGGTATCTCAATGGTCCCGTAGTGAACAATAGTATGAATGCACAAGTACTTTGATGATCGCTAATCAAAGTGAAATAACATACAAGTACAACATGGCAGAACGAACATTGGAGGACAAATGACAATCATCTGAGCTACCCCAGTGCTGGCGTATCTCAATAGATAGTGGTAACCTCTGAGTATCAAGGTCCCAAGGTCTGCCTCACCCGCAGTATGAAGTCTAGTCATCAATATGGCTATTATCCAACATTAAGTGGATTAATCCATAAACAATATATGTAGTCTTACTACAATCACTTAGCCATGATATGCCATGATAGGAGTATTACCATTGACTATCAAAGTATACATATGTATTGCCTATGCAATGTATTTCCAAAGTCTGAATGTCAAAGTCAAAGCCGAATGTGGTTACATCACATGGTAGTCAATAACGATAATGTTCCAAAGTAAAGTTTCAAAGGTAGTATTATTTCCGGAAATGGTGGACCAGATGTAAAGTTCCTATGGTATCACTCGACTGTAGCAACCCGGATGTGGTGGACCGGATGTAAAGTATCCATGGTGAATCAATTGGTTGTAATACCGGAAGTGGTAGACCGGATGTAAAGTTCCGATATAATACAAATGGCGATTATCACGTTCACTAAGACGCCGGGAAAAGTTTCACTTAGGTGACATTCAACTCGGTGGTAGTATAATGATATGATATATGTGTATGGTGTTTCACTTCACTAATCTATGGCTGTGACTGTCTGCTGAACGCGATGTAGCAATCACACACTGCTCTATACAGGCCTGTACCCGGAGCTGCTACACACACTGCGCCAGACAGACGTACGGACACTCGGACGACCTGGTACTCTGCACTGACTGGGGTCTGCCCTCAACGAGTGGACCAAACATCCAATGTGGCTCGCTGGAGCGATCTCAAGAGGCTACAAAATGAAATGAGCCTCCAATTACTGGACAAATACGCACAAACGGACATACAGGATGCACAACGGACTAAGACGGGAATCGAACAACGGCAAATCACAGCTGAAATAAAATGTTGTAGGTACATACCAAAATCCTCCGTGTCACTGGTGAATACAGTACTATCCTTCTGCTACCAGAAAATATGTGTCCCAACAACACATTGCGAGACATCGCTTATATACGCACCAGCGAAATCACGCACGGAATAATGAATATGCCTAAACCTTGTTCGACATCTCAGCATAAATATTACAAAACCCTGGCTTTTGCAATTTCACCCGTGGGTTATATTTGGCATAAATATATGTTCCCACGCCATAAATTCAACCAAACTAGTGTACAGCCCTCGCGGAATAAATACCATCCAACATGGTATATCCCACACTACCATAAATCTGCACAATATAGACCCAGATCTCATAATGCGAAATGGATTCGACTGGTCTCGACATACGAGGGTCGCTATTTGGCCCCGCCAAACCCGTCTATATCGGTACTACGGGCTGTACACTCAAATGAGAGTGTAGCACATACTAAACTCAAATATCGTGGTCATTTACGGAAATATCACGACACAAAGCATCACCAGTATGGGATCTGATATATCCGTGTTGGCCAGTACCAGGCTATGCTGAAACACTAACCCGTAGCATACATAACAGGGCAGACCATCGTATGGTCTGCGCTATATACTGGCTTCACCTACAGAAGGTCCCTTATCTGGTGAACAACTGACACGCGGACAAACTCGGCCGCGCACGGATAGTGGATGTCCGTAATACCAAAAGAGGTATTTTCACTAGCGAAACCAGCACACGCAGTCAAAGATTCATATACCACACACATGCATAGTATGTGGCAAATATGGCGTGACATCAGTAAAACATTGCTCATAAAATGGACGTGTATTTAAATCCGCAAAAAGGACACGCATAAACGTATTTCCACCAATACAACATAAGCCCCGTTATTACACGCACATTGTACATGGCAAATGTACATGCTAAATCACAGGTATATAAAAATCACAGGTGTGTGAAATCACAGGTATGTGCAATCACAGGTATGTGAAATCAATATTACGTACAACAATACAACACAGTACCACACATCACAAATATACAATTATACGGAAATCTCGAATATACAAAAAATCACATGTCACGCGACATACACACAATGTGATAACCACCGTGATTCATTAAAATTGTGAACATAATATGTGACGCGCCAAGCGAAAACCGTTTTCAACCGTGATACTTAGAAAGTTTGATCTCTCTCGAACAATATGATATATACACCAATGTTGTATTCAACTGATAAACCATCTTTCTAGGCCAACAAAGATACATATCTGACGTCACTTTGTCGCATCGACGTTGTTTTCACAATACGTACGTTACGTCGTCGTTATCAATATTTACGGACAGTGGACCGCACGAGTCGTGACGTTTTCGTGCTACAATTGTACTCACACAGAAACTTCTCTTTGTTTCATCACAATTAAAAATGCACATATTTATGTATATTATTATTATTATATACTTAGCGATATTTCAAAATATTTATATTTAATTTATAAATAATATAAGACACAATGACAATTCGTTACAACGGCACACGTCGCCGGTAAATGATATTTCCTGACGTCATGTAAAGTCCACAGGTGGAAGACTCGGACCTAGGACCCAATAAATGGCTCATTTGAAAAACGTTACTCCACCAACCCGTTTCCGGTGTCTATCGTACGGAAATTGTTTGGTGGGGTAACGGTTTACAAATGAGCCATTTATCAGGTCCTATGTTCCTGTCTTCCACCTGTGGTAAAGTCTTTGGATATAGCATATTATGTCACGCAAATTTCTATAGGGGCAGCCATTGTCGTGCTGCGCCTAAACGGCGACCACGACCAATAAAATAGTGCACTGTGCCAACTTATCCTATTGTGTTTCGGTCCGTCTTGCTTTGTATCTAAAACTCTACATACACTATTCTCTATAGCAGGGCTTCTAAAATTTCAGAAAGCCAATCGGTCCGGACGTAACTGTTGGCCCGAAGGAGCCTGTACGATTAGTGCTACCCCCACCCCCTGACTCTCATGTTTTGTCAAACAATTTATTTTTCTAATAAACATGTTTTGGCATCATATGAGAATCGTCTCCTAAGACGATTGTTATGTGTCCTGTTGGGGGCACGTTACAATCTCGCGTTTTTTTTATTACTGATGCTGAACACGTTTTGGTCTTCGCTAGTCGCATAATATGCAATAAGCCCGGTTTTGTCCGATAACGTCGTACATAATATGCACGTGCGGAGGGCTACAAAGTCATGCCGATCGGACATTTGATACATGCACGACTCGATGTCAACAGACACACATTTCGCAAAGTCGCCCACTAGTCGTTTTTGCTTCGCGATCTGCATCAACACGCATGAGCAAAACTAACCGAATTTTCTGTCTGTAACACAGGGTAAGTCGCCCTGCGTTACCTGCATTTTATAATTCGGGTTAAAGCAAAATATATTTCCAAAAGCGGAAGGCGAGATTGCGAAAATGCGAGACGATTCTCATGTCTTTAGGAGACGATTCGCATGTTTTCGCAAGACGGAAACATTGCCAAACGACAGCTCCAGACGAATCATAATGCTGGTTGTTTTATTTTGGATTGCAGATGAACGCAAACTGGCAGACGTACCTTTGTCCTTTATCAAAATGTTTGCAAAAGTAGATCCCGATGAGCTGGATATTCACGAGCCGTCACATCAGGATCTACGCCATTCGTACATACTTCATTTATACCAAAAAATGACCCCTAATACAGCGTAATGTAACAGTTACACACGGATAACCACAGTGCATGGTTTCTTTATTTTATTTTAAAATCACCAGAAATGACGAGTCTTAAATAAGCTAAAGCCAGTCTATTTAAAAACCACTATGATCTCTACAGCTATCGAGACCTTCACCTGTAACAATTATACTATTTATCAATTAAATATAAATGTTTTGAAATATCGCTAGTATAAGTATATATTAATAATAATGTACATGTAGTGGATAAATATGTGCATTGTGGTGGAGCTTTCTGTGTGAGAACAACTGTAGCACGAAAACGTCATGACTCGAGCGGTCCGCCGTCCGCAAATATTGATAACGACGACGTAGCGTACGTCATGTCAAAACAACGTCGCTGCGACAAAGTGATGTCAGATGGGTATCATTGTTGGTCTAGAAAGATGGTTTATCAGCCGAATACAGCATTGGTTTATATATCATATTGTTCGAGAGGGATCTTATTTTCTAAATATGTTGAAAACTCAATTTCGCATTTTTGACCCATAAAGGAAGTTTTCGCTTGGCGCGTCACATATGTGAGAGAGGAAAGGTGCCCGCCCGCCCAATCTCTAAACATTTTGAGGAACCATTTTCTATTAGTTGAAACACGGCTTATACTAACTACGTTCAGTTATCTATTGCTTTACATGTTCGCATCTACGTGGTTATTGTATGTTATAGGCTACATAGGTATCATACATGGCGTAAAACGAAATACGATTACTTTGTCCTGAGGTAATTAATGTGACGTCAGAAAAAAGTTGCGACGTCGTCACAATAATGAGCGACGTGACGTTCAAATCGCATTCAGTGTATGTGCTAAATGTTTACTAGATCAGCCGATTTACATATCGGAATTGCATAAAACAAATATCAGTATGTTCAGAAATGAGTTCTGCATAGGAAAACGTCAAAAAGTAAAAATGTCAAAATTTGGTCTTGGTCATAAGGTACATTTTCCCACGAAGCGGCGCATATAATATATCTGGATGTATCTGTGTAGACCCTGATACATGTCCCCTCCCCTCCTTTGGTACATTATTGTTATATATAGTAAATCAGGAAATACAACGTTTGCCATTTACTTTGTCTGGAAATATATGCAAGAAAATGAGGGTATTAGTTGGTCTGAATATAATAATGATTGTTCTCCATTTAGTCCACGAATTTAACTATGATTTATGCCTGTACATAATTATTTCAGTTTATCCGGATATATGCTATTCGCCATTTCGAACGTGCACATATTATAATGACCATGATGTACACTTTCCAGTAGCCGGTCTGTAAATCTAAAAAATAGACGTGATCAGTGTAGCTTCTGTACAAATAGCACACTGACTGCTGTAGCCTGATAACGATATGTATGGCTTGTTAGAGGCAATACGAGTGTTTCATTGATGTAATGGCGAACAGTGCAGCACCTGATCAGATTGCGGATACACAGGCTGATCTGGATATCCACTGTTCGCAAAACCTATAAGCAAAATGTAGCTTACCATGGCGGTTTCGCCAAAAATAAACCATTGTCACATACATTCATTTTTCACTATGCCGGCCTAATCAACATTCGTATCATTTTTTAGATTGGATATTATATATATATAGTTATCTAGTTTTGTATAATGGAATTAGGTTGAATTTCAAGTTAGTGTTCCTAACCATTACTCATATTTTGGCTGACCTTCAAAAAATTAAATTTAACTCAGGTTTGTGGAATATCATACCGACCGAGCGTAATTAAATTGGAAAACAGCTGAAGTTAAATTCATATCATAATTAATTGGATTAACTTGAATTTCAAGTTAGTAGTCCCAAAAAATACTTATTTTTACTGACCGCCAAAACATTTAACTTGCGAAATGTCATATCATACCGACCGAGCATAACTAAATTTTAATACAGATGAATAAGTAATTGAAATAACTTGAATTTCAAATTAGCATTCCTAAAAAATTATTTTTGTTGACCGCGAAGAAATTTAACTTGCGATATCTCATATCATACCGACCGAGGATAATTCAATGTGTATACACCTGAAATTATAGCATAATTAATTAAATTAAATTAAAGTTCAAGTTAGCATTCCTAAAAATTACTTATTTTTCCAGACCACCAAAAAATTTAAATTGCGATATCACATATCATACCGACAGCATACATAAATTTGAATACACATGAATTTATCGCATAATTAATTCAATTAACTTGAATTTCAAATTAGCATTCCTAAAAATTAAATATTTTTGCTGACCAACAACAAATTTACTGACTTCAACTTGCGAAATCTTATATCATACCGACGGAGCATAATTAAATTGGAATACAGCTGAATAATAATTGAATTAACTTGAATTTCAAGTTAGCATTCCCAAAAATTACTTATTTTTGCTGACCGCCAACAAATTTAACTTGCGATATCTCATATCATACTGACCGAGCATAAATAAATTTGAATACACCTGAATTTATAGCATAATTAATTGAAGTAACTTGAAGTTCAAGTTAGCATTCCTAAAAATTACTTATTTTTGCCGACCACCAACACATTTAACTTGCGATATCTCATATCATACCGACCGAGCATAATTAAATCGGAATAAAGCTGAATAATTAATTAAATTGACTTGAATTTCAAGTTAGCATTCCTAAAAATTACTTATTTTTCCTGACCGCAAAAAAATTTAACTTGCAAAATCTCATATCATACCCACCGAGCATAATTAAATTCGAATACACATGAATTTATAGCATAGTTAATTGAATTAATTTGGTAACACGAGGCACGTGGCAGCTGTGTATTGTAATCAGATATCCGTTATCATGGTTATCGAGGTGTGTAATTTCACACGTCACACCAATAAACCAGTGGCATGTCGTATATTATTTTGGGCATTCGGAGCGTGGATTGAGAAATAGCAGCCGGATTTCATTCTTTTCGGACAGAATTTTAAGGATAGTTTGCGAATCTCAATCGGTGTGAGATTTAAAAATTCGGTCCTGAACCGACAAACTGAAAATTTAAGAAGCCCTGCGGCACCGAGCATAATTAAATTGGAATACACCTGAATTTAAAGCATACTTAATTAAATTATCTTGAATTTCAAGTTAGCAGTCCCAAAAATTACTTAATTTTGCTGACCACCATAAAATGTAACTCGCAAAATCTCGATCATTGCATACCGACCGAGCATATACATTTGAACACAGCTGATTAATTAATTTAATTAACTTGAATTTCAAGTTAGCATTCCCAAAAATTGCTTATTTTTTCTGACCGTCTAAAAATTTAACTTCAACTTCCAAAATCTCATACCATACCGACCGATCATAAATAAATGTGAAAACACCTGAATTTATAGCATAATTAATTGAAGTATCTTGAAGTTCAAGTTAGCATTCCTAAAAATTACTTATTTTTCCTGACCGCCAAACAATTTAACATGCGAAATCTCATATCATACCCACCGAGTCTATAGTTTTCACAGTTTTAGGCTCAGTTTATCAGTTAAAGTTTGGAAAATACGAATCAAGACAGTTCGTGAGTATGAATACAGCAGCTATTATCTTTAGGTCTCACGGGACAGTACGTACGGAGCTAGCTACACAAATTCGCCTCCGATATGTTATCTACGGCTACAATTTGACCCATTCAAAAATGTTAAAATTTAGCTAACTGTATATTTTATACCTTTAAGCAAATAATCTTTGATATAGAGCTAGTAAATTGTCCAAAATAATAGAACAGGGAAATCATTTTCCCATCGAATCCATCTTTTCTCTAGTTGTTGTTCAACATTCAATATAGCGAAAGTGAAGCTTTCAAATTTACAAGATGTACATGTAAATGTCAGATAAACACCTTGAGAGGGTAAAATAACCAATTTCTGCATGTGTATTTTCTTTATTAACACTTTATTGATACAGCTTTGACAGTTTTATATTGCTAACATATCAAACACGCCAGATAATCGATTGAAAAAATCACTCTTCCATGCGCTACATTAAACATATGGGTTTAAACGGCCGCACCCGTTGCTACACCTATGGACATGTATATCTGATGGTGGTCGCCAGACAGGATAAGTTTGTTTTCTTTGAGTATTCCGGTTTCAACCCAAATTATGAAACATGCAGACGCCTCCATCTACGCCGACTACGCATGTTCTCACGTTTGTTTGTAATTGTTATATAAATAAAGTTTAAAAGAATATGAGCATTATGATTACATCATACGGATTTTGTGATGTGTTATCTAAAAATACCGGTCATATGGTTATTTAGTTTCAAAAGTCATTTACAAGTCGTCCATATAATATTATAAAAATCATTTGCAATATGCTCATTTGTATAAAAATAATCAACAACACGCATATCCAACATTAAAACATTTGTGAGCCACAATTAGTAATGCGTACGGCTATACATAGGACAACTTATTGCAATGACGCAACGATTTCAAGTGTCAAAATCCGACTTGACGTTGGTAAATTTTAGCGTAACTTTGCGACGTCATTTTCAGGCTTTCTTGACGTTGTAATTAAGGCTGGTTTTCACAGAGCGCGGCCCATATATAATACATATGAACAAGGCTTCTAACTTTGGTCGGACGACGACCTGATATCATAACAAAATAACATGTTTAAACTTGTAATTTCCTTTGCATTATATATATTTCTGCAGGATAACATTATTCTCAAATGATCATATCAACTTGCCACTACAATATTGACGTTGGAGCCTTAAACACACCTTATTTCATTTGTTATGATACATTTGTTATGATACAAGGTTGTGTTCAATCTAGGAAAAGCAGCTGCAATTCGATATTCTTTGTGGAAGACTCGGACCTGTGATTCCAATCGGTTGAGTGGTGTTTCATATGGTTACATTTATATACCATAATTATAAAGTATGTCGAGGGGTATCTTGTTTTTGCCTTTTTGTTCAGTCAGCCATCCATCAATACATTTGTTCACTCATACTTCTGTATGTTGTACTTACTTACCTTAAGGTTTCAAATACTTGTTACAATCTATCTTTTCAACTGTAAATCTACTGGCATTGAAACACCATGTGCCTGTTTATCATCATCCATGTTTTCATCTCTTAGCCAATGCAGCATGCATATCCAAGGAAAAATGACATAGACATTTGTGTGAACGTTTTGCCAATTTATTTCCTGTCAATACAGGCGGTGGCTGTGGGAATATGTGAGCCCGTGCTCATTTGCTATGAGCCGGCTCATCAGGAGCCGATTTCATCAAAATTGCTAAGCATACTTATCTAGCTACCGTAAATAAAATGGCTGTGATAATGTAATACATTCAGTATAATAAAAATTGATAAAGTTATCCTTAAATTTAAAATTTCTCCCTCAAAGTGTACTTAGCAAGATAAGTATTCTTTGCAATGTTGGTGAAATAGGCTACAGGGTTTGCAGTTTTTGCAAATGCAGTATTAACCCTTACAATGCTGAATTTAATTTGTCATCTGCTGTTTGTTTGTATATTTTGCTTCTTCTTTTTTCTTATCAAACACATGATTTGACACCACCAAAGAAAATGATTCTCAAGTGCTATGAAACCATGTTTTTATTGAGAATGAAGAACAAATATAAGAAAACATCAGACAACTATTTTCGTTTCCCTCACTCTAAGGGTTAATGGTTAGTGGGCGGTGAAGGGTAAGCATTATTTTGGTTGTAGAAAGATCATGAGGTTGTAGTTCTAAATTCTGTAGATTTGGTGAAAACAGAATGACAAATGGGACCTTTAACCCTTAAACCGCTGTCTTAATTTTATTGTCGTCTGCTGTTTATTTTCTATTTTCCATTTTTTATCATAAAAAACATGCTGTTACAGCATTTTAGAATAATTTACAACATGCTTTGACAGCACTTCAGAATCATTTCCACTGGAAATTATTCTGAAGTGCTGTCAACATATGTTTTTATTGAGAAATAAGTCCAAGATATAAAAGCAACAGCAGACGACTATTGTTGTGAGTAGCGGTCTAAGGGTTAATACTAGCTACAACTGTGTGATTACTATCCTGAGCTGCTGTGTTTCAGGCTACGAGTCGGCACGCGAGGCTGTGGCCAAATATGTGTCTACCCCTACATCGTCTGTGACAGCAAAGGTAAGTAGTACGCACACAGTGCTGTTTGTAGAGCGAGCTCTGGGGGCATATTCACACATGAACATGTCAATGGCGCTTAACCATTAGAGGGATGGACTGTGGCCTAGTGGTTAAAACACCCGACTTCCAACCCGGAGGTTTTGGGTTCAAACCTCGCCTAATACTATTTCCATCCCACTAGTCTGTCTGCTGTTGCTTTTATATCTTGCCTTATTATCAATAAAAACATGGTTTGATAGCAATTCAGAATCATTTCCAAAATGATTCTGAATTGCTGTCAAAGCATGTTGTAATTTATTCTAAAGTGCTGCCAAAGCATGTTTTTGATGATAAAAATGGAAATAGAAGATAAACAGCAGACGACACAAAATTAAGATATTGGTGTAAGGGTTAAAATATAAGAATGATCCTCTTATTCTAATAGAAAAGGGTCCAAATTCTGAAAATGGCCCAATGGATCCAATGGATTAATTGTCCAACCTTAATTTTCTGCAGCTGTGGATGATATATACAGTCAAACTTTTGCTAAAGACCACCTCCGAATAGCAATGACCTGGCTGTAAAGGCCACACTTTTGTTGTCCGACTGACACAATTACTATATAAATGACCCTGTGAATAAAGACCACCTGTGAACAAAGGCCAGATTTTTCACTTCCCATGGCTGGCCTTTATTCACAGGTTTTACTTTAATATGTTAACCGTTGAATTCCAAAAAAATCTGGTCAGTACGGCCAGGGTGTACATGATTATATAAAAGCTCAAGCTAATCTGAATTAACACTCCTGAACAATATGGAATGTGTTCAAGTTAAATATGAGCCGAATCGAATTAACACTCCTGAATAATGAAATGTGGTTGTGACTGGAGAAATTGGGCTTTGGGATTTATGACCAGTGTAGGTCCTGATCAAATAGGACAATCCTGTTGCCTGATAATGATCTACGTTAAACGTATGATAAGTGTTTCATTGATGGAATGGCGAACAGTGCAGATCCTGATCAGACGGATGCACAGTCTGATCTGGATCTACACTGGTCGCATAAGGCCCATTTCTCCAACAAATAATCTCTCTTTTGTCCGGCCGCTCATCCCCATGTGTCCCTGTGTTCCAGGAAAACGGGCTGACGTGTGCATGTTCCTCTGGCCTGGTATACTTAACCGGGATACAATTAAAGCAGTATGAAACAAAATAATGAGATTTTTTTATTTGCAAAAATTATCGTATCCCTAGATTGAAATGGGTTAATCAGACAGGGTTCAATTAGATACAAAATTAATATGACTAAACATCATTGTTACATTATAATATTACATGCTACAAAGTGCAGAGGCGGATTCAGCATTGGGGTGGGGTGGGGGTTGTCCTATTTTCGAGAGTATGCTAGGGGGTCCGGAGGCATGCCCCAAAGGAAACAAATTGAAATCTAGATTTCCGGAAATGTTTTACGGCATTTAAATTCAGACACCAACTGGTGGTAAACTGTGATCTATGTAAACTCCGTCGCTTAACAGGGTGGGGGGGGGGTTGCAACGCCGGAACCTCCCCTCCAGATCCGCCCCTGCAGTGATTTACCTTGATTCCAGAGGGATCTCCTAGACGTTCACGAGACGCAATTGACGTCACGTTCTGACGTCATTTCCGGCGAAGAAACAATTCATACGCTAACGTCAAAATTGTCAATTTTGGCAACGATATAAGCTGGTCTAAGAGGAAATTTCACATTTTCCGAAGAGCATGTAATATACAATTTATTCCACTGCTATTTTGAAATACCGGATTTATTTCCCTTGGCATCTGTAAATCCGACACCGCACCAAATGTATCGGTAAATAAATCTGATATTTCAAAATGGCAGTTGAATAAACTCTATGTATACCAGGGATCCAGATAAGGAGTAATTGAGTATTGTCACTCCATCATTTCTGAAGCAATTGGGTATTTCAAAATTTTAATTGGGTAAATTAAAATCACACTACTGTTTACACATCAACAGACAGCAATTATTGAATGGTTTGCTTCGAAATGAAAACATGTCTTGGCATTTCATTAGAATTGTCTCATTGGAGACAATTCTAATGAAATACCAAGATGTGTTTTCATGGAAAATAAAAAAATATGCAATGTTTGTGGTCTGTTTATTGTTTTCTGCAGAATGATAAAGGAACCACAATTTTGTTATTGCTTTTTGATACTCTCTACTTCTGATTTCAATTGGGTTTTTCGCAATTTTAATTGGATATTTAAGCAAACACGCAGCTTATCTGGAGCTCTGGTATACCATCCTATTACCAAGCCGACCACCCATGTATATCTCTGTGTTCCAGGACATCGTGTTGACAAGTGGGTGTTCCGGTGCCCTGGACCTGTGTATCAGCTGCCTGGCCAATCCCGGGGACAACATACTGGTTCCCCGGCCCGGATTCTGCATCTACAAAACCCTCGGCGAATCTCTCAGGATACATGTGAGGCAGTACAATCTACTGGTACGTATACATAAAGGCCTAAAAAGTATTGCGGCGCCGCGAACAACCCGACATTAATTATTTTATGGTATGTCTTTCACTCATTACATTAATAAATAAATTACATAATAAATTATACTACTACTACTATTACATATTTATTGACTATTTCAACAATAGGGTATCTAACACCTTTGATCAAATAACTATCTCGGTGTACGCAATGCTGAAATGATAAGAATAATTCTTCAGGGCATATAAGATCTTTCAAGCCAATTCCCACCCTTACTTAACCCGTAGAATTTATGAAACAACAAAATATTTTGTCTGGTGTTATTTCATACTTTGTGTCTTTTTTTGTCATATAATCATGGTTTGTCATCACTGCCAAATTATGTTTTTGTTGATAACAATGGAAATACAAAGTAATCAGCAGACGACAAAATTTATTTCATCACCATAAGAATTAAATATAAATGTACTAGAATAACATTTGCTCAAGAAGTCCTGAGAAACTATGCTTTTTGTTGCGCCCGCTTGCAGACAGCGCGATACGGTCAGCACATGTACGTGTGTACCTACGTGCGTCCTAGGTTAAAGTTTTTGGTATGCTATCAAAGTCTCGGCGCCAAATAATAAGCAGAAAATAATAAGCAGACAACAAAATTCAGTATTGTAACTGGTTAAGATTTAAGCTGTTTGTTTCAGCCCGAGAAGTCCTGGGAGGTTGACATTGAACATCTGGAGTCGCTGATTGATGACAAGACAGCCACCGTAATTGTGAACAATCCGTCCAATCCCTCTGGTAGCGTGTACAGCAAGGAACATCTCGAACACATACTAGCCGTGGCCGTGCGCAAATAAACTGCCGATAATCGCCGATTGAAATATATGAGCATTTTGTCGGAGTTTTTACCCAAGTTTATGTCAGATACATAGAGAATAGTAGGTTAGTGCCGTGAATGGGAAAAAATATCTGGCAAGGCTCAGGAAACGGGATGGGCGAGGCTCTGCCGAGCACATCCCGTTTCCGTGCCGCGCCAGATATTTTTTCCCATTCACGGCACTAACCTACTATTCTATTTATCCCGTCAGTAGTAATGGGTGACACTATGGTACGGTTTTTTAACATGTGTATTTTCCATAGACAATTTTGTCTATGTAAAATACACATGTTAAAAAACCGTACCATAGGTGGCACCCCTTATTACTCCCAATCTATGTAAAATGCACATGTTAAACAACCGTACCATAGGTGGCATTCCTTATTACCCCCATTATCAGGGGTGGAAACTTCTTGTATTACGCCATAGTACCACCTTGAACATTTAGGGGTATACTGTTCTGTATATAATTTTCAAATATTTTTGACAACTCCAATATTATCAAATACATATGAAAATATCCTAGAAATATTTTTCATCCACTTCTGACAACTCTAATATTGACAAAAGTTAATGAAAATAAATATTGATTGTAAATCAATATATTGGTATTTTTCAATTTATAGTTGGAAAAATTGAATACAAGATATGTAAAGTTTTAACAATATTTTTATTGAACAACAACATATTTACAACATGGAATTATAGACCAGATATGGTATTCATATTTGATCTTTACAAAAGTACATGCAATATTATGTTAACATATTTGCAACATGAAGTAATTTTGGAAAATGCAAAGTGACATGGCATGATGATATTGTTGTGGTTTAACAACATTGACACCCGACAGATGTTGAACTTTGTTGAGGTCCTTCGTAGAGTGTTCCAAAGTGATGTTTGAACCAGATCGTTATAGTCCTATCATTCTTGAAGTAATCTGATGAACTGAATGTTTGTTGAATACAGAGACGCAGAGTATTTCCTCTTGCAATTGCAATCAACACAAACACACAGTATTTTCCACATGTTGTACTGAATACACTTTGTAGTCTCTGTTTGTTAAATGTCCATTTCGTAGAATTGTTTGTCAAGAAAGACAATATTTCTGCATGTAGTGGTGGTAATCCATAGGAGTCAAAGTAGATGGCTTCATTCTTCTGGTCAAATACAATGGCTATCCAATGTTTTCCAGGTTGATCAGAATTATCCGTGTTGATTATGTACGCCTGGACGTCTAATGGTCTGTGATTTGGTAGCTTGTCTTTTGGGCATACTATTCCGTTTAATCTCTTTAGCCATATTTCTCGATCCAGAATGTGTTGTAATTCGATGGTTTCCATCTTTGGATGTTGATTTCACCAATAAGTTACTTTTAGGATTTGTTTTGTTCATAATTGTCCAATGTTAATAGTCGGTGATCACTTCACGAAGACTATTTATTTCAATCTGGTTATCAAACTCTGAGAACACTATGACATTGATGACTTTTTCAAGTGCTCTGGTAAATGAAGCTCGAGGCGTAGATTTCCAGTTCTTATAGGGTGTAGGTGTCCCTCTTCGCTGCCTTGGTCAGGTGTCAAGTCATATCCCACAAACAATATCCATTTACATATTCATCTCTAGTAATATCAAATGATTTGTTTTGACCTAGTGAAGACACAGCTTTGATACAAAGACATGTATGATTTAAGATACAATTTATGTTCAAAATCTGGCTCAAATGGACGGTTGAAAATACCATGACCATTACAATTTACATCAATTTTTGATAGATTAAAATGATGAAAATTGAATGGATTTTTTGCGTATTCACCATTGAAACTAGCATTATCAACCATGCCAATGAATATCCGTTTTGGTAATTGCCCCTGAAAAAGATGATCTTCTATTTTTGAGCGCATTCCAGTTGCAATTGTGAATGTTTTGACTTCTACTCTACGTATAGGAATTTTCATATTCTTTTGAGCTTTGAGTCTGTTCATGTCATTGGACACAGCAGGTAATAGCTCAACAGTTCTTACATTGAAACAAACATTTTCAAAATCTATTTTTGTCTCTGGTGCGCCAGTGCCTCCTATTAAACAAAACTTTGACGATGCTCTATTGAGTCTTATTCTAATTTCAATTCCATTGGGTAAATATTTTTCTTGTAACAATAAATCCAAATGCAAGCGTGCTTGAAGTTCAATTACTTTACTCCCAGAAATAAATGAATTCCTCTTATTAAGACCTAAATTTTCACCTGCAATGTCAACAATCTCATATTTACCGGCGGTATCTTTCATCCACATTTCACTAGCAGCTAATTGTGTTGATTTACATTCAGCGTTATATGACAAAAGATTTTTCTAAATATGCCCGAAAAGGATATGTATCAGAATTATTTGTTATCAGTTTATTGTTTAGATATAAATCAATGTTACTGAAGATACTATGAAAGAAAATTGTTAACTGGTGTAATATTATCATCTGCGTCTAATACAGTATTATCTATTTTTAAAATTTTCAATTTCAAATACATGTAAGATTGAGATAAATCTGTCCATTTATCTGTTTGTGGTGGAATTACAAATTCTATTGGAGCATTATTGTTGAGAGAGGAAATCGGAAAATGTTCAATCCATTGACTTTCATGCATAGCAGTCATGGTTGGAGGTACTGATTGAACATCCAACTCAGTCTTACTACATTCACAAGAACCGTTTTGCATCATTTTTTATTTTAGTCAAAAATATCTAAATTTCTGTTAGATATTTTTCTCCTTTTTATACCTTTTTGATTGTTACTTGATTTATGGACCTTAACTCTTCGATGTATTGAACGCGACTGATGTTTCCTTTTATTTTTCTTTGTTTTTATACCTAATTTCTTCAAAAACGATTTTCCTAGTGAATTCATTGTTTGTTTACCTCGTGAAATAATTACATCCTTTGGATTTTTGTGTTTAAGAAAAATATCTTGAGCTAAACTATTCCTTGTTTCATTCCTTCATTTTTAAAAGAATTTACTCCAGTTTTTATTATTGGTTTTATAATTGGAGAAACGGTTCTAATTGCAGATTTGAACAAGGATCCTAAACCTGCCCCATAACTGACGTGTAACTCCTCGATATACAGGATGCATTTTCAATCTATTTTTCTTTTCCTAAAATGTAACTTCACCATAGACTTTCCAAGAACAAAATGAACAGGTTTGCCCGAATCTCTCTTATATTATATGAATTGTATCAAATTCAGATTTTGATATAGGCATATAATGTAAGTTTAAAAATTCATGGCTAATATGTTGACTACCTATATCATTTTCAATTGAATTTGATGTTTTGAATGGTACAACTCTTAAAATCGGAGCTTGAATATGTCCTACAATCGAATATTCAACAATATCAGAGTAAATAAACAAATGATTAAACCCCTCATTTAAATTGACAAATGTGGAAAAAAAATCATTTGCATTACTGTTTACAAAAAATGTTTCGTTTACTAAACTGGATCTCCACCTAACTTTAAAAACAATGTATGGTTAAATTTAATCCTGTTTTGCGAATTTTATGAAAACTAAATTTTGGACGTTTCATACCCGGAGAATATGAAACGTTAATCGATTGTTTGTTTTTTTTAAAAATATCGCCAAAAAAAGAATTCTTGAATGATATTATCAATTGTTTCCAATACATGAGCTATTGATGAATAGGATCCTGGTTGAAAATTAAAATTGATAATCCATTTAATAGGAGTACCATCTTCACCAAAGCCTATCTCATTTATATCAAATTTTTTATTTTTTATTTCTGAAACATCCGAGTAGAAAGATAAATCTTTTGTTATAATATTAAATTCTGTTTCGTCTTTGTTGATATTTAAAAACTGTGAAGGAATAATTAATTCGTTAATGCTATTTCCCAGTTTTCTTTATCGATACGAACTGTTTGAGGTAATTTAACTTTGAAACAACATTGTATATTTGATGGATAAATATCCATAGTAACTTATCATCATGTAAGGTTACGTAAAAAGAAATTCATTTTTTACCCTCTGTAAAATTCGAAGGCCTGTCTGTGGTTTTTTGCTAATTTTTAACCCAGGGACTTGGCAAAATGTATCCAAGAGAACTACTTAAAAGAACGAGCCACAATTCGCGATTAGGACTTTGGATACTTAAATGAATGATGGCTGTTGCAACAATTGCATATATTATAACTACTTGAGAAATATATTGAAATTGATTTTTTGGTATTCGTTTACCACAAAATAAAAACTCTTGTTTTTCTATTTTCCCGTTTTCAATTATATCTTGTTCATTCATATTATGTTTGATGATGAAATCCAACTATCAAACTTT
>CM055265.1:63342820-63418859 GCA_029237695.1 Conchocele bisecta | reverse complement strand
ATGACACAATGGCGATACATGTAACAATCAAAATCTATTAACTTGACTAACTTGCATGTACAACTTATATTATAGCATTTTATGTTAATGTAAAAAACAATAATCATGCATTACGATCGATTGTTTGTGAATGCATTCACAAGCTGTGGAATCACGTGGTTTCCGAACCCGATTTTTCGACGTGACGTACGTAATCTGCGACGTCATTTTCACAGTAGCTTTTCTTTAAAATCTTTTTAACAAACGGACGGATTTTGACGATATGTAGCGCACCCAATACGATGGCATAAGTGTTTTATGGGTGCTCTGAAAGTTATTTACAATAACTTATTATATCTTTCATAAATAATCCAGTACCGTTTATTTAATTCTTACATTCACGTGCTCTAATTTTTATTTACATTTACGGTAATCGATTCTTCGTCAAAACGACATAATTGTCAGATTAAAGCCGCCTATACAATAAAGGGCAACGTGTACTGCATTTGCTGCCGTACATTTCATAAAAAAATATATCAATCATTCCATTAGAAAAATATTAAAGGAAATCTACTGTAAACACATCTAAACAAACATGACGTGACACCGTACGGAAACACGTGATCCCACACACTGATTCAGAAAGAGAATTATAAACCACAAAGAGAAAATTATAGGATCGGCGCTGTTCATTCGTACTTTCCGCCTTTGTCGACTACTAGTATTTTCTGTGTCGATATAGCCTTTGTGGTGTCATCTGTCAGCCTATGTCGACTATTTTCTTTGTCGATATAGCCTTCGTGGTGTCATCTGTCAGCCTATGTCGACTATTTTCTTTGTCGATATAGCCTTTGTGATGTCATCTGTCAGCCTATGTCGACAATTGTCCATATGAATATACCCTTTGTGGTACCATCTATTAGCCTTTGTCTACTATTTTCTATGTCGATATAGCCTTTGTGGTGCCATCTGTCAGCCTTTGTCGACTATTTTCTATGTGTGTGTAGCCTTTGTGGTACCATCTATTACCCTTTGTCGACTATTTCTATGTCGATGCAGCCTTTGTGGTGCCATCTGTAAGCATTTGTCGACTATTTTGTAAATGTAGCCTTTGTGGTGCCATCTATTACCCTTTGTCGACTACCGGTACTTTCTATGTGGATGCAGCCTTTCTGGTGCCATCTGTCAGCCTTTGTTGACTATTTTCTATGTGAATGTAGCCTTTGTGGTACCATCTATTATCCTTTGTCGACTATTTTCTATGTTTATGCAGCCTTTGTGGTACCATATATTACCCTTTGTCGACTATTTCCTATGTCGATGCAGCCTTTGTGGTGCCATCTGTCAGTATTTGTTGACTATTTTCTATGTAAATGTAGCCTTTGTGGTGCCATCTATTACCCTTTGTCGACTACTTTCTATGTGGATGCAGCCTTTGTGGTCCAATCTGTCAGCCTTTGTTGACTATTTTCTATGTGAATGTAGCCTTTGTGGTACCATCTATTATCCTTTGTCGACTATTTTCTATGTCGATGCAGCCTTTATGGTACCATCTATTACCCTTTGTCGACTATTTCCTATGTCGATGCAGCCTTTGTGGTGCCATCTGTCAGCATTTATTGACTATTTTGTATGTGAATGTAGCCTTTGTAGTACCATCTGTCAGCCTTTGTGACTTTATTTTCTTGTGAGTGTAGCCTTGGTGGTACCATATTTTACTGTCGACTTGTCGATGCTACCTTTGTTGTGCCAACTATTACCCTTTGTCGACTATTTTCTATGTCGATGCAGCCTTTGTGTGCCATCTGTAGCCTTTATCGACTATTTTCTATGTCGATGCAGCCTTTGTGGTGCCATCTGTCAGCCTTCGTCGACTATTTTCTATGTCGATGCAGCCTTTGTGGTGCCATCTGTCAGCCTTTGTTGACTATTTTATATGTGAGTGTAGCCTTTGTGGTACCATCTGTCAGCCTTTGTTGACTATTTTATATGTGTACCTTTGTGGTACCACTGTACCTTTGGACTATTTTCTATGTTAGTGTAGCCTTTGTGGAACCATCTATTACCCTTTGTCGACTATTTTCTATGTCGATGCAGCCTTTGTGGTACCATCATCTATTACCCTTTGTCGACTATTTTCTATGTCGATGCAGCCTTTGTGGTGCGATCTGTAAGCCTTTGTCGACTATTTTCTATGTGTATGTAGCCTTTGTGGTACCATCTGTCAGCCTTTGTTGACTATTTTCTATGTGAGTGTAGCCTTTGTGGTACCATCTATTACCCTTTGTCGACTATTTTCTATGTCGATGCAGCCTTTGTGGTGCTATCGGTCAGCCTTTGTCGACTATTTTCTATGTAAATGCAGCCTTTGTGGTGCCATCTGTCAGCCTTTGTTGACTATTTTCTATGTAAATGTAGCCTTTGTGGTACCATCTGTCAGCCTTTGTTGACTATTTTCTATGTCGATGCAGCCTTTGTGGTGCGATCTGTAAGCCTTTGTCGACTATTTTCTATGTGAATGTAGCCTTTGTGTTGCCATCTATCAGCCTTTGTCGACCATTTTCTATGTGAGTGTAGCTTTTGTGGTACCAACTGTCAGCCTTTGTAGACTATTTTCTACGAATATAGCCTGGCACTGCCGTCGGCCACCTGGTTCACTCTGTGAACTGTTTGTACGTTGATTTCAGAAAGTGTAGTAACAGTTTGCCGTGTTATACTTCCCGTTCATCTCCTCCTGATAGTTAAATTTCAAAAGGAACAGTTTACTGCCAATAATTGACGTAATTACGTTAATTACAAATACAGGACACGGGAAGGAAAATGTTCGTGGAATAAACTGTGCTAAATACTATGGGTAAATTGACGGGAACATATCAGCTAGCGTAAATGTCATTTACAACTAGTTACACGTTTATTCGGCCGTGTAAATGAAATATTCGTTGTAGAGCCGTACATAACGCTCATAAACATATTTTTATCACCGTGTGGATACCCATTTTCAAGGTAGATAACTGATTTCTCAAAATTCGGCATTCGTTCTATGTTTACGTAATGTATTTATACATAAAGCATGTTTAAATGAATGTCATTGATTGATCATTGACTTATATTGATAATAATGCAATAAGTATAATCGGTGTTTAGCTGCACCTGCTAAACGATATGTTAATAAGTGTTAATCACTCTTTGTCCAATTCCGCGCGGCGCGATCGGCGCAGGTGCGCGTTTAGATAATTTAACAAAACACGTATATTTGTGGTAGATTATTGCATTAAAATGATTAAAATGATTAAAATGATCATAACACATACTAATTCAGTCAATTCAATGACAATGTATGGTATAAATATCCGCTAACGGACGTACAAGCCACTTCGAATAGCCTTTGTAGCCTTTGAGGTGTTTAGGGTGACCGGTTTACACAGGAATTCATGGAAATAGGCCAAGATAAATTTAATATTGGTTTATAGTCCCACTTTTGATAATGCAGTGACCTTTTATTTTTTAAATTATTATTATTTGCTATTAATTAATCATTTTTAATGGGAAGTATTAAAAATATAAATTAACAAAAATTGCTTCATTATTCATAGACACACATTTTATGGGACATAATATAAACATGGCATGTGAACAAATGTGTGCATGCAGAATACTAGAATGCCAAGGATCATGTAGTGATTTGATAATACAACACGTATTCACATTGTCATAGGGAAAATACACACACTATGTCAAACATAATTGATACTGTTGGCAAAAAAAATCATGGATATTTTGTGTAGAAATTGAAGGAAAAAAAATTGGCAATAAAAATACAAGGAGGACGAAAACCCAATAAAAAAAAAACATCATGAATCAAACCGGAAGTTGCTAGACGCAGTGTAGGGGTCAATGAACTTTCCCTGAAAAGTTTACAGGACGATCATACCAAGTACTAATACAAGAATTTTGACTTTTGTTGCCATGGATATATGGGAATAGTGAATTTTATCAGTTTTAAGTAACTTGTAGAACAATGTGTGTTACTTTACTTGTTTGACACGCATTTTTTCTGGACTGAGCAGTTTTGGACAGCAGAAGATCAGATGTCAATATTTACATTTGCATACGTCAAAACACGCGAGTAAGGACCGAGGTATCCCAAAACACGAAGATGGAGACTTCACGAACTTAGAACACAACACGATAATTTTAACACGATTATTCCACATGATGATCATAACTTGCATAATCAGGCATTGGCAATAATATATAGAGAATAACTATGAATAAATTTACCTTGCTACAAACGGAAAAGCGCGGCGAACAGCTGTTGAAATAAACAACATATCGCGTGGAATTCTTGGCTCGTTCATAATTTTCGACACAAAATGGCGGTAATTCTTGCAATCGGCACCCTTCATCTATTATGGTGCACCGAATACAAGTCAAATAGTAGTATATAAGAGTCACAATGATACCATCACCTCTGGAAGATACCGGCTACGCGCGGCACCTTCCACAGCATGATGGTATCATTTGTGACTCTTATATACTACTACCGCGAGACCATATATTTATGACATAAGAAGATACACCCTATTAGAGATAAAAATCCCTATGTTATACTCAGTATATATATATACAACAATATCTGTCGTACTTTTATTACGAATAAAATAACAACTGACACCCTATTAAAGATAAGAAATCCATAAGTTATACTCAGTATATTACAGCAATCTGTCACAAATATAAACTGACACCCTATTAAAGACAAGTTATCCATAAGTTATACTAAGTATATTACAACAATCTGTCATACATTTATTACAAATAAAATATAAACTTACACCCTATTGAAGATAAGAAATCCATAAGTTATACTCAGTATTTTACACCAATCTGTCACAAATATAAACTGACACCCTATTAAAGACAAGTTATCCATAAGTTATACTAAGTATATTACAACAATCTGTCATACATTTTGTAACATTATGACATTTACTGTCATTACAACATTTTACGTGTTTTAGTCACACATTGAACATCGACCACATGCTTCCGGTTTGATAAAAGTCAATGGCTGCACGCCAATTCTCGAAGTCGGACTTGATCCAATTCACCCATCCGGTATCTCATACTCGCCTCCTTTCTGAAGAGCTCATGGGGAAATTTACGGGTTTTGCTCTATATTTACATCATTTGCGAGTGCTTTAAACAACTAAATTCCAATCGTTAAATCAAATTTGTATGCATATTTATAATGTTAAATAGTCATTTAAAAATGTTCTTATGACGATTTAGTATTTTCGTGGTTCTAAATGTGAAATATTCTGGCACGAAAATGATGTGTTGTAGAGCAAAATGTACCGATGGACCCCCAAACATATCAGGTCACGTGACTAGTGATACGTCACGCCGACTTCGAGAATCTCTGCAGTCCAGTTATTGTTAGTTATTCCGCCCAGTACGCCCAGCCTATACCCCAAAGAACGTTGGGTCGAACATTGCATGGTGTCAGAGTAAAAGGCCAACATAATGGACGGAATACCCACAGGTGGAAGACTCGGACCTATGACACCAAAAAAATGCCTATTAAAAAAAATCCCATTAACCCACCCACTTGGTCTCGTACAGTACTATACGTTAATTCAAGGTGAGTATAAATAGCGCTATTATAGAAAGAGCCCTCTTTTTTCCGGCTCGCACAAACACAATAAAAATCGATTAAATGTATGAAATATGTCTCTGGCAATCGATAAAGGTATTAGGTGTGTGAATATACTCACTTCAAATCGCTGTTTCAAGTATTTATTGAGTTATTCGCGTTTTGATTACCCCATCCAAAGCGAAAGTTGCGTGTACGAAAGAATCTCGCACAGAATCGGAGGCCGTCCGGCTGGATTATCGGTCATATTTTTTTCTAATTTTATTGACTTTCTTTCATGATTCGCGTACTATCAGATTATGTCTTCCGTAAACCCTGAAAAGGGAAAGTCCTCGCGTCTATTTTTAGGTTTAGCCAATCAAAGATGTTCTTACATAGACGCTTCGGTGGTTGTATTATGGAAGATAGTGCATTGACCCAGTTCCAGATAATGAACAAAATTATAGAAAAAAGTGTTTTTTAGATCGGCGAACGATCACAATTGGACGAACTTTGTATGGTTGGAGTCTCTAATGTATATGATCATGGTGCACGACTTTAGTTTGAGCTGGCGATCAGCTATCGGCCAAATATGACCGATAATCCAGCCGGACGGCCTCCGATTCTGTGTGAGATTCTTTCGTACACGCAACTTTCGCTTTGGATGGGGTAATCAAAACGCGAATAACTCAATAAATACTTGAAACAGCGATTTGAAGTGAGTATATTCACACACCTAATACCTTTATCGATTGCCAGAGACATATTTCATACATTTAATTGATGTTTATTGTGTTTGTGCGAGCCGGAAAAAAGAGGGCTCTTTCTATAATAGCGCTATTTATACTCGCCTTGAATTAACGTATAGTACTGTACGAGACCAAGTGGGTGGGGTAATGGGATTTTTTTTAATAGGCATTTTTTTGGTGTCATAGGTCCGAGTCTTCCACCTGTGGGAATACCCCCTCCAACAATGGACTGGACGTCGTCGAACTTGCCAGAGTCCTGGAAGAAGTTCGAGCAACACGTTTCATTGATATTCAATGGACCTCTCAAGGGAAAGATGAACTAGCGCAAGTCTCATATTTATTCCTGTGGGTAGGTGATAAAGGTCGGGACATTTATAACTCTTGGACAGATTTATCAGAGGAACATTCGAAGCTACTAAAACCTTATTTCGACAAGTTCCGATTGTTCGTCAGGCCGAAGTTAAACCCAATTTTCAGTCGCTACAAGTTTAACAACGAAATTCAGGGCACTGACAATATTGAGTCATATATCACACGTCTCCGAATCGCTGCACAAGAGTGTGATTTTGCCGAAACTGACAATATGATACGTGATCGAGTGGTGTTCGGTACGAGTTCTGGGAAAGTCAGAGAGAAACTGATCAATATGGGGTCTGATTTAACTCTTGAAAAGGCTATTCAGATAGCGCAAGCCCATGAATACCCTCAGGAGCAACTGAAGTCGATGTCTGCCGAGCAGCCAGCAAGCGTTCACTATGTGAACAAACCTGTCAACAAACAGCACAGTCAACGGCGGAATTTTCCTACACATTCCAAAAAATAGACCTGACACGCCACACGGTGATAAAGCGCGTAGTCCGATAAATCAGCCACCAAAACACAAAAAGACGTCATCTTAACATTAAAGGCCCGCTTCGCAAAAGCGAGAGTCAGTTGCCTGCGTACGGTGGCGACACACTCAATGTCTTGGGTACCGCTATCTTAGACTGTACTTATGCTGACCGCCGGATCAAACCGCTATTTTACATTGTAGAAACCAATGGTCCACCATTATTGGGTCTCAAATCGTCCATAGATTTGTCAATCGTCAACTTGGTATACACTGTTGACAAGTCGGATAACTCAGTAAACCGCGATACGACAGAAAATTCTGATATACTCACAGAATTTCGCGATGTTTTTACTGGAATAGGTTTATTTCCAGGTGAGTGCACACTGCATCTCAAAGATGACGCGACACCAGTGGTAAACGTGTACCGTTAGCTATTCGCGACAAGCTAAAAGAAGAATTACAGCGAATGGAAGATAGCGATATAATCGTTAAGGTCACAGAACCGACCGAATGGGTCAACTCGTTAGTGGTTGTCGAAAAACCCAACGGAATTTGCGGATTTGCTTAGATCCTCAAGCATTAAACAATGCAATAATGCGACCGCATTATCCGATGAGAACACTTAATGATGTCACATCCGAACTCGCAGACGCGAAATACTTTTCCGTCCTGGACGCGAAGAGTGGGTACTGGAGTATTAAACTTTCCGATGAAAGTTCGTATCTGACCACATTTTCGACAATGTATGGTCGATATCGTTCTTACGATTACCGTTCGGAGTAAACTGCGCTCAGGATGAATTCCAACGCAAAATGGACGAGTCATTTGAAGGCATTGATGGTCATTCAATCATCGTTGATGATATACTCATTTATGGCAAAACAAAAGCGGAACATGACGCAAACCTCCGATCTGTTTTGACGCGCGCTCGCGAAAAGGGCATACGGCTCAATCCAGATAAAGTCCAAATCTGTCTTGAGGAAGTGCGTTATTTTGGTCATATCATACGTTCGGAAGGTGTAAAAGTTGACCCGAACAAGGTCAGAGCGATACAAGATATGAAACCGCCAACAAATCGAACTGAGTTAGAATCTGTTCTCGGCATGATTCAATATCTACGAAATTTGCACCAAACCTCTCCGATATCACAAGTCCGATGCGTGCACTTCTGAAGCATGATACAGCATTTGTCTGGGACGCTCCCCAGGATGCTGCGTTTCACAAAGTTAAGGAAGTCATCTCAGATAGTCCTGTACTAACATATTTCGACAGTGCTAAACCTCTTACCTTACAAGTAGATGCATCCAAATATGGAATCGGTGCTTGTATACTACAAGATGATAAACCAATTGCCTACGCATCCAAAAGTTTGACAAAACGCGAAATAGAATACGCGCAGATCGAGAAGGAAACCTACGCGATCCTATTTGGTGCCAAGCATTTTCATCAGTATACATATGGTAGACCTGTCAAGGTAGAGTCTGATCATAAGCCAATTTCTTCTATTTGGAAGAAACCGATCTACACAGCGCCTTTACGCGTTCAACGCATGTTATTGCAGTTGCAAAAATATGATTTGCGAGTAGAATTTGTTAGGGGCAAGGACATACCCTTAGCTGACGCCTTGAGTAGGAACTTCCTGCCCGACACATATCCGGAACTTAGTGAGGGCATGGACGCGCATGTTCACTCTGTGGTGAACAACGTACCATTCAGTGCAAATCGCTTAGATGAGATTAGAAACGCGACAAACTCCGATACCGGATTCCAGAATCTCAAGAATGTTATCAAATACGGATGGCCAGACGAGCGTCGAAGCTGCCAGCCTAGTGTAATTGAATTCTGGAATCACCGCGATCAACTGTCGGTAGCTGAAGACATCATCTTCAAAGGTGATAAAATCGTAATTCCCATGTCATTGCGGAAGTCAATGGTAGAAGTAGTACATTCATCGCACATGGGAATAGAGAAATCAACAAAACGCGCTAGAGACTGCATGTTCTGGCCGAAAATGGCGGAAGATATTTCGAACTACATTACAAAATGTACTATTTGCCTTGAAAGAAGGAACAATAACTCTACTGAACCGTTAATGTCGTATGCCATACCTACCAGGCCATGGCAGGTTGTAGGTACGGATTTGTTCATGTGGAACGATCAAAACTATCTAGTCACGGTTGACTACTACAGTCGATACCTATTTGTTGATAGTCTTCCTACGACAACCAGTAAAGCGGTGATTACTAGGTTGAAAAAGATCATGTCTACCGAAGGCATAGCAGAGACGATAATTTCCGATAATGGTCCACAATACGCTTCAGCTGAATTTGCAAAATTCGCAACGGACTGGGACATCAAACATGTCACCAGCAGTCCACATTTTCCATCTTCAAACGGTCTTGCCGAAAAGACGGTCCATACCGTCAAACACCTATTTGACAAGGCGAAAGCGTCAAATCGTGACCCATATCTATCTTTGTTAGAATACCGCAACACGCGCTCGAATGTGGATATTCTCCATCTCAGCTTTTGAGCAGTAGACGATTGCGTTCAATACTACCGTGCACCCTCAACAGCTTCAACCACAAATTGTTGAGCCGGAGCAAGTAAATACGAAGTTACACGACCGACAACTCCGTCAACAATTTTATCACGATAGATTTGCAAAACCGCTCACACCAGTACACATTGGTGAAGGTGTACGCATAAAAGACAATCATGGTCTATGGCAACCCGCTGTTGTAACACGCGAGCACGATCCAAGGTCAGTAATAGTGCAGACTGAGTCAGGTGGTACCTATCGTCGCAACCGTAGGCATGTATTACAGACTCATGAGAATCCATTTTCTACCGCAAATGACAGTACAGAGTCTACAAACCCTGATTCTGATTCTGGTAACAATTCAGATGATGACTCATCTAGTCATTTTACCTATTACTAGTCCAGTTAACAGTCCTAGTCACTTTAGTTCACAACATAATGAGCCATACATTACCCCGCTCTGGAAGAGCAGTGAAACCCAAGACTATATTATCTATGTGATACATGTGAGAATTCAGTGATACACTAAATACATGCGAATCCAGTGATACACAATACATGTGAAAATTCCGTGATGCACCATACATGCGAAAATTCCGTGATGCACATCATTGACAGCCGAAGTAAGACATTCCGGCATAACCATAGTTCACACATTCTATGTACATGTGTTCAGTTTTCAGAGACAGCCGAAGTATATAGACTTTCCGGCTGATATTTGTGTATACAGTGAATAGTGTTCAAGTGTATTCCTGGACTGCCGATGACAGACTCTCCGGCTGAAATTTGTGTTTATTAATCACACATACACAAATAAGATGGTATATGCACATGATCACATGTCTTTACATTGCATGTAAGCACTTGCATGTAATTCTAACGACATGTACATCATTTGTACTTGTAATGATAATAATGTTATATGCCCTGATATATAGTTCATAACACAATTTAAATGGATGAGAAACTAATTATTTTTCTAATACAGGGCTTTCCAAAAGTTATGTACCACAGTTAAAATGTACAGTGTGCTACCAAAATATATTAATTAACCTTCAAGCTGTATCAAGCCTACATGTAACTAACATGACTGTGCATTTAATTAATGTATCTATAGTATAAAGTTTTTCTGCTTTTCTTTCTTTCAAAAACAGGGAGATGTAACATTATGACATTTACTGTCATTACAACACTTTACGTGTTTTAGTCACACATTGAACATCGACTACATGCTTCCGGTTTGATAAAAGTCAATGGCTGCACGCCAATCTCTGCAGTCCAGTTATTGTTAGTTATTCCGCCCTGTACGCCCAGCCTATACCCCAAAGAACGTTGGGTCGAACATTGCACATTTATTACGAATAAAATATAACTTACACCCTATTGAAGATAAAAAATGTATTGGTTATACTCAGTATAATGCCTACCAAAAAGCAAATGAGAGAGCAAGCTAAGAGTTGGGGAATTTCCCTAAGAGGTTTGAGACTCAAGAAAGATATAGCAGATAGGATAAGTGACGCGCGAGCCGTCGTCTACGAGGAGAGGCTGCGGCGTGCGGTTTCGACCGGACGACTGCCCGCCGACCCCGAAAAACGCTCCGAGAAATTGGAGAACGAACGAGACGACGGCCAGTCTGTGCGCCACCGCTTACGCACAGCGTGTAAAAGAAGATCACAGCGCACGTAGAAAACCCCTATACAAGGCGTACTACAATAAGATTTATCAAGGGTTGGTGGGGAGACCTCCCAAGAAGAGGAGAGATGTCGCCAGAGCTTTGGTGGAGGAGGGTCCCAGGATTCTCGCCGAAGAAGCCGAAGTTAGGGAAACTGTTGATAGGGATAGTAGGAAGATAGTATGGACTTTCGAGAGGGGGGTAGACGGGGAGATCGCTAATCGCATAATGAATAAAATTCGCCCAGAGATGACCACGGCATGTTATCTGAGGTATTCGTGCTCGTATCGTATTAGGAACATAGACACCGACGCTACTATGATCTATCACAAACAATCAAAGGGCAGTCCGTGGATAAACGAGATCGCCAAAGCCGAGAGTTGGATATCCGATAGAGAGAAAGGTCGAATGGACATCGACAAAGTCAATAGACCAAACACAAAATGGACCTTCGTTCGTTGGATATCGGTCGAGGTGAAGATGATCATCGACGCACAACAACTTCTCATGGGAGCGGGAAAACTCCCAGACTGGTTAAGACAGAAAAAGGGAATGTATTCCGTCGACACGTACGACGACTACTTGTGTCTGTTTAGGTGCATAGCCATCCAACGTGGAGGGAGACCAGACCGCTGGCTCGCGAATATCTCGGGCATGATAACGGACCGGGTAGCCAGGGAATTCCCCTGGACGATATTAAGAAGGTCGAAGAGCATTTCAAGCTGGGTATTCGCGTTTACGAGCCCACCGCAGATGGAGTGTGGTACCTCATGAAGGTTCCGGCAAATTACGACGTGGTTGGGGGGAAGACAATGACGATAGGAATGTTTGGAGGTCACTCGTTCCTCATAACGAATCTCCGCAAGATGACGAACGAGTACGGGTGCACCGGATGTCAACAACGGTTCACAAAGTCGTGTAACATGCACAGGCACGCGACCACCTGCATGGGTGGGAAGACCGTGGTGACATGTCCAGGTAAGAGGGTAGAGAGACCGCAGTCGGCCTACGAGAAGGCGTTCTATCATAAGGGGTCAGCGAGTGTGAGGTCGATTCAATGGTTGAGCAGAGAAGAGGAGAGGGTGGGAAAGCACATACATCACGCCGACTGCGGTCACGGTGGTGAGAGGTGGGTGGCCGGTGATCCGGTCGACGGTTACTGTCACGAGACCGAGACCGTGTTTCAGTTTCACGGATGCTACTGGCACGGGTGTCCGAGACATTGTATGAGAGGTAACGCGAGATCGCTGTACAAGAGGACGAAAATTCAAGACGCCAAGATAAGGAAGGCGGGTTACGAGCTGGTGGTGGTGATGTGGGAGTGCGAGTGGTTGAATGAGGTGAATACCTACTATCCACAATCGCCACGCGAGGAGGAGACGACTCTGTACCCTCACCAGATAGTCTACGACTTCGAGGCGTATCTCGACAAGTCAAAAACCACGCGACCCACCAAAGACCTGACCTTCGAGGTCGAGCACGTTCCTATATCGGTGTCGTTGGGGGATACGATGCATGAAGGGATCACACACATATGCGAACGAGATCCCGACACGCTAGTCGAGAAGTTCGTGACCGAGCTGCAGATGAGAGGCAAGGCAATCAGGGAGGGGGTTAGGAAGAAGTATCTGCCGGCCGACATAGATATGTTATCGAAGTCTCAGCAAGCAAAGATTATCTCTTGGATTGACCAAGTCCCGGTTGTGGGGTTCAACTGTAGCAGGTACGACCTGTACCTCATCAAGCAGTACTTTGTAGAGAAGTTGGCGGCCACCGTGAATAAGGTGATGGTCGGAAAGAGAGCCAGCACGACAATGTTTCTGTTTATCCCGGAGTTTAGATTTCTCGACATCATCCAGTATCTGGGACCCGGTACCACGTACGACCGGTGGGTTAAGGCGTACGAGTGTAAAACAGTAAAGTCTCACTTTCCGTACGAGTGATTTGATAGCGCGGACAAGCTCGACCATCCGGGGCTGCCAGACTATCCCGAGTGGTACTCGAAGTTGAAGGGTGAGTTCCTTCTGTCGTTGTCCGAGTGGAAAGAGTGTAAGAAGGTATTCCGAGAAAAGGGGATGAAGACGTTCCAGGAATGGTTGCAACACTACAACGACTTGGATGTAGGACAGTTCCTGGAGGCTCTGACTAAAATGACGGAGTTCTACAGGGGAAGAGGCATGGACATACTCAAGGATGCTGTGTCTCTGCCCGGTGTTTCCCTTCAGTACCTACTCCGCGGGTCGATCGATGGGAAGGCGGACACGCCCGACCTGTGGTCACCGAAGTCTGAAACTGACGAGATGATGAAGCAGGGATTGGTCGGTGGTCCGTCCATAGTATTATCCAGATACGCCGAGGCTGGAAGGTCAACGATCAGGGGTCAGGTGGGGAGTCGGGAGGAGAAGATGTGCAAGGCGTTGCTGGGGTACGATGCCAATGCTCTGTACCTATCTACTCTGTCGAAGGACATGCCGTGCGGGGAGGAGCAGATATGGACGTGTGACGACCCGGAAAGACAGTCGTATATAGACTGTTTCGTGAGGAAGGTCAGGAGTGAAAAGTGGTTCGGATTTGCGGAGTTGGATATAGAGGTCCCGGAAACGTTGAGAGACAAGTTCTCGGAAATGTCACCGCTGTTCGTTAATCGAGAACTCGATGAGAACGAGGTTCCACAACACATGAAGGACTACCTGGCCGGGACCGGGAGGAAAAGAGTCGAAGGACAGAGAAAGCTCGTGGGGGCAATGTCCGCCAAGAAGATGATCATATACTCCCAACTGCTAAAGTGGTATCTGAAGCACGGTCTGATCGTCAAGGCGGTGCATAGGGTGATAAGACTACACGCCCGGCAAACCGTTTCAATGGTTCGTTAAAGAGGTCACCGCTGCTAGACGGACGGGGGACGTCGACAAGAGCAAGGCGGTGTTGGCGGAGATATTCAAACTGGTTGGCAACGCGTGTTGTGGCAAGCTGATAGAGGCACAAGAGAGACACCTGAACACCACATATACGAAGGATGAGAAGACTGTCGATCGGGCACTGAGGTCGGCGTGGTTCAAAGACCTGGAGGAGATTGGGGAGGCTTACGAGATATCGAGCAGGAAGACTCGAGTGGTGATCAACAGACCGTTTCAGTGTGGCATAGCGGTCTACCAGTTGGCCAAGCTCCGGATGCTGGAGTTCTACTACGATTTCTTGGACAAGTACGTGGATCGCGGAGATTTCGAACTGATACAGATGGACACTGACAGCATGTACTTCGCGCTGTCGGAGAAGACGCTGGCGGCGGTGGTGAGAAAGAATATGAAGAGAAAGTTTAATAAGGAGAAGACCGAGTGGTTGGCGTGGGACGTGTGGAGCAACAGAACTCCGGGACTGTTCAAGCTGGAATTCGAAGGGGATAGAGCCATCGCTCTGTGTAGCAAGTGTTACTACGTGAGTGGTGATGGAAAATCTAAGCACTCGGCCAAGGGGATGTCGAAGAGATCTAACGATCTGACTTGGGGAAGGTATAAGTGCTCTCGAAGGGGGTAGGGATATGGCGGAGAACAGGGGATTCCGAATGATTAACGGGGTGATGAAGACGTACTGTCAACAAAAATTAGGACTCTCGGCGTACTACGACAAGAGGAGAGTGATGGAAGACGGGTTACACACCGAGCCTATAGGATAGGTAAAAAAAAAAGAAGAGCTCTGAGAGAATACTAAAGACTCTGACGATCCGGGGGTAGCTGGGTGTCAGAAGGCACCGCAAGAAGTTCTTCGCGAACAAACCCTCGAGATGGCCCATCATCCAAATAGTAGAGCACGGGCTCATCGGGCTTGGTAATAGATCGATCTAGATGATATACATTGAGAGACCACACGGGATCAGCCGCCGCGCGACTGCCACCTTCGAGCTCTCCCGGTTGATAGAGGTACCGGACGTCAATATCCGATGGAAGCCGTTGCTCCTCTAAACCAACGGGTCGCCCGCGCGAGACGGCAGAGGGCTCGCTCGTCACCCTTTTAAACTTGATAGCATCTACGGGCTTCTTACCTATCAATCTGGTCACCTCTCCGTTCAATGCGGAGACCACGGCGGGCAGTCTGGCCACCCACTCGGTCGATCGCGAATGAGGGTCTACAAGTTCTTTAGCGTATTGGTGTCCGAACAGTCTCTCAGCCAGGGTTCGATTGAAGCGCTCCACGATTCCCTGGTCCTGGTGGATGTTGACGCGGCCGCGTCTGACAGAAACTTTGTGCTTAGACAATAGATGAGAGACCGCGCCCATGAACTCGCGGCCGGGATCGACCTGGAGAAGATTCGGCCATTTGAGAGGACTCCTCTTATATATTCGGGAGAGAGCCTCGGCCACCTCCTTAGACTCTTTAGTGGCCAACGGCTCAGCCCCCTTATAACGACTCGCTACGTCAACGATTGTCAGTGCGTACTTGTACGTCTTACGACCGACGCGATCGTGAGGGAGAAACAGGAGATCCGCTTGGTGAACTTGGTTCGGTACCGGCACGTCGAATTTCGGGCAGGAATATTGTGAGGCGCGGGTAAATAGATCTGCCAGATGGCCTGCTTCTTGAGCCATTCCTTGACAGCGTTTTCTGAAACCTTGGTCGCCGCCGCGAGGTTCTTGATGGCAGCGAGTCCCTTCCAGTAGCCGCGGGGGCTATAGTACATGTTCGCTAGCTTGCGCGTTAGGCGAACCGATAGTTTGGTATTAAGTTTGCACGTGTTCATCGTATGCGATGTATTCTAATATATCGGACAATCTCCAACATGCCCTCGCCAGATCGTCCGGTAACTGCGTCGATAATAATAAACCTTTGTTGGAAGTACAATCGCGATTGGGGGTTAAGTTCTGAAGGAACTTGGGAAAATCTAATCCCCCAGGATTGGTGGAGGAATCTAACTCCGCTTTGCGAAAAGGGTGGCCGCTTTTTTCGTCCTCCGCCACGTCTCGAGAGAATCTCGGGCCAGACGAATCATACCCTTTGCACCAGCTATGCGGTGTTTAAGGGCAGTGTAGCCTACATCAATCATAGCAAAATAAAGTTCGTCAACTGACATCGTTCTCTATATATATATTTATAAAAAAAGTTATTTAAAATTTAAAATAATTAATTTAAAATCTCGATTGAATATAGTAGCCGACGAGACCCACCACACCCATTCCCACGACGATGAACGCGATCTCGCGGTCTTTTTGGGGCTCTGACGGTACATAGAAATCTGAAAGTTGGGGCTCACGATCCAGCGGCGCGAGACTTTTGTGCCGATATGCCAGCGCGTACTCGCGGTTGGCTTCTTCAACGTTCTGAAAAGTTTGTGCGGCTTGATTTTCGCAGCGAAGCTCTTCATTGACCCAGTCCAGATGGGCGGTTCGTTTTTTCGACCACGCTTCCTTTGCGCTATTGAGTTGTTCTACAGCTAAATCGTGACGCTTACGCTCCTCATCCACGTTCGAGCTTTTCATTTTAGAGAATATAAAGCTGCTACCGCTGAACGCCAATGCGTTTACAAGTGCACCACCTACCATTAATGCGATTGAAGCCATTTATTTCCATATATTAACTGGTAGAATTCCAGCTTTAACTAGATAATCTCGGGTCCAAACTGCGGCCGCTACATCTAAGGTCGCGAGCCCTACGTCTCTCGCAGTAAAGTCCAATTTGGGAGCGGACCGTCCTAGGGCCATCTTTGATAGTCGAGCATACCCGATACAGAAACCCGATATCACCACGGCGTGATAAAGCGCATTCACTAACATTTTACCATCTTGTTCAGCCATTATAATTATTGCATATAAAAAGGGTCGCGATCAATGTTTAAATGGGGCGCATCCAATCGCGATTGGTATTTCGTAACTTTCTTCTGAACACTGGCTGGTTGTTTTTTCGATAATAGGGGGTATTTCCACACGCACAGGGCACCAACAACTGCCAGACCACCACCAACAACCCAACTCCAATTCACGAATTTGGGTTCAATCGGATTCGCCCAACCTCGATTGGCGTTCTCAACTTGGCGTCCGCTGCCGTGTATTTGGTCGTTGTCGCTGGCTCGCATGTCTAGCCATAACGCGTATTTGGTATTCAGGAACTCCGCGAGGGAGACGGCCGAGAGATGCAGGTCTTTGGCAACCGCTGCAACCTCCGGAGAGCGCTTAGAGCCGGCAGCAAACTGCTTTCTTACTTCGTCCCACTGCTGGTGCGCGCGAAGACCCGCGCTGTAGAGTTGATTGGGTACTCCCTCGATCGTCACCTCTACCTTCGTGATTTTGGGGTTATAGTATTTGTCGGTTTTTCTAGCACCGAACGCGAACCGAGCATCCTCGAACAACATCAGTATACCTTTCATCGAGCGGGCGGGTACGTTGACATTAATATTCCACAATGTGTCGCCTTTGTCTTTCGTCATCTTGCGATGGCGAAGAACTCGGTCGTAAAGTATGGCAACGCGCCCGGCGTACTGGGTTCTGATCAATCGCGCGAGTTCGGGGGCATCGTGATCATGTCGTACTCCAGCGAAACATTATCGATCGTATACGTCGATAAACATGTCGCTGGCTATGAGAACTCGGCCGTAGTCGTTGAACGTTAGTTCGTATTCGAGGCGGTCAGCCAAAGCGCTCTGATAGTAGGGCATGTGACTCTCCAGCAACTCAAAGTCGAGCGAGATGTAGAAGCGGTTGCCGTAAGCGCCCGCGACCGCATTGTCACTCGCGTTGTTATCTGCCTTGTTAGCAGCCCCGATTTCTAAGTTTGGTTACGTTCTTATTTTTGCTGGTGTCAATACCCTGATAGACAGCGTTTTCGCGCTCTTGCGCCGTCATCCATAGGTCCTGATAACAATGGTAGACGTCGCTGTCATCGATCGACATCACCTCATTACCAGAAATCTTTATCATGGTCTTCTTGACTATGGCGCGACCCAGGTTCTGAACGACGGTTCGGTCCTCGTCCGTCGACGTCAGCGAAATAGTGAAAGCGAGGCGAACAGTCCCCGGCACAATGACGTCGTTAGCTCCGAGGTTGGGGAAGCGGACCAAGATCTGCTGGTTCTGGTCGATCGTCGATGGGTTGTTCGTAATAACGACACTCTGTCTCACGCCTTTTGCCCCGAGGGGCTCACGCAGTCTGTGGTATGGATTGAGTTTGCGACAGTATTGACTCGAAGACATAATTTAGTGAAACTATATTAAACCCGTATGGTTTTGTCTTTAATACATAATTAATTTTAAGAAAATTATAGATATGACTGATTACGATATTGACATGGATGAAATCGGCAGAGACGATTTCCGCGATGATGATGACATCGATGATGACATCGATAACTATGACGAAACGACCTTCATAGGGACGCCACCCCAAAATACACCTTTGTTTGTTCCAGGCTAACCACGAAATACGCCTTCGCTTGGTCCAGGCGCATCTTTGTTTGATCCAGACGCATCAGGAACTTCATCTGCTGGTGCCCCTATGTGGGAGGCCCCACCCGAAACTCCGGCATGGGCGGGCGGTGCCGATATTCCTGCGGGGATCTCCAAGAATGAGCTGGCGCCTCTCACGGAAACGGATTCTCTGGTGAAACGGTGGGAGAGTGAGGTGTCTAAACACGGCATCAATGCCACGTTGGAGTTCCGCAGCACTAAAAGAGGAGATCTGTGGGTTAAATGGATCAAGAGCTGGAAGTTGCTGACGTACAAGAACGACCCGACCCGGTTCCTCACCCCCTCTTCCTTGAACCGATATGGAGTATCCCTCGCTCGAGCTCTCGGAGTGATGGATGATCGGTCGCAGCTGCCTCAACAAATGGTAAAAACCCTACAGTCTACCGACGAAACGCTGGCGAAGACGGCCGCCGCTATAGAAATGAGCGAGCTCAGCGATGTCCCTCGTATAGCCACCGACGCTATTAACACAGTGGAAACTACGGTCAACGAAATGAACGACACGAAATATGACCCACCATTACCTCTTCGCGAACTCCTGGGACTCGATAAGGCTCTGCAAACAACTCTGGGCGAACTGGTCAATAACCTCTCCAAACTCACGGCGCTGGACAAACATATCGCGCTAGAAGAAAGAAAACTTGGGGAAGTCCGTGACGATAGAGAATCTACCGAGCGGATCAACAAACTCCTGCGGTCGTTGCGGGACGAAAGAGAAGCTCGCTTGGAGGCTGCTTCGACTAACCGTGAGGCACTTTCCGGCCAATTAAGTCGGAGCCGCGAAACAATCTCGAGGGTTCTGCACGAGGACACGACACTCGGTGAGCGTCTTCGCACTCTGTTCAGAGAGAAGGGCGTCACGATAGTAACCATCATCGCAGCTTTCAGCATGATTATAACGACCCTAATTCTATCTATATCGTCTCTATTTGTAGCTGTCAATGCTGGTGCCGCACCAGCACCCGCACCAGCACCAGCACCCGCACCAGCACCCGCGCCATCCGGCGGAGCCAAGGCGTGGATAAAAAAACAACTAAAAGCCCTCGCCAGTCTCCTGGCTAAATTAGCAGGAAAGTTGGCTGCCGCGCTGCCTGGTTTGATAGGAGGTCTCCTCTCCTTCTTGTTATCTATATTATCAAAAACGGTCGGATGGCTCGCCGAGAATACCTGGGCTTTAATCGTGGCCATCGCCGGTCTCCTACTATTCTTCGCCAGAGAGTTCCTAAGACCAAAGCGTAAATAGTCCGATCGCCACGAGGGCGACGACGAGCTCTAATTTCTCCTCCTCGTGTGTTGTGCTTCCAATCTCGATTGGTGTTTCAACATTGTTGATGATTGGATTGGGGGAACTCGATGGTGCATCCAATTTACGAATTGGTGGTACTGGGTTCGATTGTGTTGAGGGAGGTGTATCCATTTTGTGTTTTGGGGGTTTTATGAAATCGGTTCCACTTACAACTCCGCTCCCAATCATCTTGGGTGGGAGCTTGATGATATCCGTGTTCACGTTACCGTTGTGGCCGATTTTTTGATTGGCGGTGGCGATTACGATCTGATTATTGTAACCATCAACCGGGTCGTCTCGTAGTATCATATTGCTCGGCGCCATATAAAGACCTATTCCAAATGCGTAGTCTACTGGAGTGCTGGCATTCTGCAAAACGTCTTGATAATTCTGGATCGCCTTCTCCAGATCCACCCTAGCTGAGATGGCGTCCTCTACAAGTGCCAAGAATTGTTCTTGTGCATCAAACGCCGTTCCCGTGCCCAGTATAGAACTGCGAGTTTGCTTCTGTGCGCCGAGGATGGCTCAGACGTACGTGCGAATGGAGTCGTTGACGCGAGTAACCCCGGCCTGCGTGAACCCTAGACCCTTATCTAACATAAATGTACCCCACGCGTTCTGAACCTCAGCAGCCTGCTGTATGTAATCGACGTGAGCCCGTTTTGGAGGTAACATTTTACAAGAAAACACGCCGCAGTGCCGACCTCCAGACACTTCCGGCCCGAAAGTCATAGTCGCGGGGTCAAAATTCCCGGCGTTCCGACTGACGATGTGGTCACCGGAGTGATCGTGTCTAAAATCAGTCTGCGTCCAATTCCCGGACTGGCCCCGAATGAGAACGTCCCCGAGGCCGGTGGTGGTAGGAAATGCTTTCTGTCTCCAGTCCGCGTCTTTTGAAACGTTAAATTCGTTACACAGTCTTTCAAACGCCATACGGTCGTATGCGTTGGAAATGGGATCCCAGGCGTCGTCTTGAGGTAGTGAAATACCTAGTTCTTTGAGAATCCTCCTAATAGTATAATACGCATGAAAGTTGTAAACACTTCGGAGCATGACATTCTTAGATGTCAGATGGTCTTTATGTGAAACTCCACACCCGGCTGTTGCGCACCATACAGCGAAATTTATTTGGTTCTGCCAAAACTGCATCGGTGTTGCTTTCCACCAGTTTACCGCCTCCATCGTAGTAATCTTGGGCAGCCTATATTGTTCAAAGATGTTAGGGAAATTGGTGGCAAAGCCACTGTCCGGTCTAACCGTTACGGTTGGGTGTACAAGGTTAACAACGTCTTTTTGCTTGTATTTACCTCCGACCGCGTACTTTGCATTAGAATTAAAGCTAAATGCTTTGGTATCCATTGAAAGATATTATCATAGAACGCCTATATTCTCGTGAATAGTTACAGGCGTTCTATAATTACAATCGGTCGATTGGCCGAATGGGGTTCGCTGCGGGAAACTTCGTAAAATGAAAGTGTGCCAATACCAACAAGCTATACGTTAGTTCAATATTGAAACATGCTAACACCTGTAAACATTGATAGGTTATATTAAAATAATAATACGCATGTAATTTGCAAAAAATAGCTTCCCAATGAAATTTAGTTTAAATAGATTATCCCGTATGGAGCCTCATTTAGAACGTGCGGTACACATATAGTCATTATTTGAACCTTTTTACTAAACGCCATAGTGTCATGTGTCCAATTTATTAATGTAATATACCAACCAATAACAAATTTACGTTTAAAAAGTCAGCTATTTGTTGTTAAATGCGATTGTATTTTCATTGTGACGTCATACTATATTTCGTGTTAATTATGGCTAATTATAGTTACGCTATAAAAAGTAATTCTGAAAATAAAATCTTTTAAAAGGTATATACGTTTGCTATAATCCACAATTCAATGAACTAATAACATACATGTATAATATAAGGAAGTGAGTGTTGTCATTATCTATTTGTTACTGGCTTTATTTTAGTTTACCTGCCAAACGCGTAATACTACAATGATTGGTCATATTGCCATTACACGTACTGGTCATCGTGAAATGATTGCTGTCTTCATTGTTGATAAGCTCTAAATACGGAAATACAGATACTCATTGTGTACTCGACGATTTGTGAATGCTACAGACGTACATTTCTACAAATTTGCTAAAGTTGAGAGGACAATACGGCGACAGCCAAGACGCATCAATAATTGACCTACATTTTACATAAGTCTACTACTACTACCTAGCTGCCAGACATAACACGCATAGAACGTGTAATGTCATCAGCCAGCAAGCATCAAACCACATATAATTGTAATAAGACGGATAGAACTTAAAATGTCATCAGCCAGCAAGCATCAAGCCACATATAATTGTAATAAGACGGATAGAACTTAAAATGCCATCAGCCAGCAAGCATCAAGCCACATATAATTATGGCGGATATGACCTTCCATACTACACCGACTACACTTGTTCCCGCGTTTGTTTGTAATTGTTGTATAAATAATTATAAATAAAGTTTAAAAGAAATATTCGCAATATGATTACATACTAAAAAATACCGGTCGTATGGTTGTTTAGTTTCAAATGTCAGAGCACAAGTCGTCCATATATATTATAAAAATCATTTGTAATATGCCCATTTGTATAAAAATAATCAACAAAATCACTACGTGTTTTCTTGAAGGAAACCGAAAAAACAGACAACTTTCTGAACCATTATGAAAATAACTAAAATTCTGCTACGCGTATCCAACATTAAAATGTGTGTGAGCCACAAATAGTAAAGCGTACGGTTGTAAACAGGACAACTTATTGCAATGACGTAACTATTTCGAGTGTCAAAATCCGACGTGACGTTGGTAAATTTAAGCGTAACTTTGCGGCGTCATTTTCAGGCTTTCATGACTTTGTCATTAAGGCCCATATAGTTGTTGACCACTTTACTAGCAAACTGTTCACTTGATACTAATATAAAGCCATGTCTCACCCACTCCGCGAAATCTGGTTCTGACTGACAAATTAGAACCTTACGTTGTGGGCCACCAACTGAGCACCAGATACACACATTCATATTAGAGCATAATTATGTTGGTTGCTGATCGCAATATAATGGTACTTATGTCGATGATTTGCATTTTTAGTTCCATTATAAATAGTCGTATTATACACGTATACTTTCGTTTCCCAGTGAAGCCAAAAGTGGTCATGGTGATAGGTAAGTGGCACATGGATCAGACATTTTGAAAAGGTGTCAAATATCATAATCATACGAGTAGTCGGCTATTTGTTGTGTGATTGGGAGTGCTATATCCGATGAGCATGATGAGCAGTGATGAGAATGAAGTGGTGAACATTTACGACACGGACGTGATTCCACCGTACAGTATCATTAACTGCACCATGGTGCAATGCGGTACCTGTTCGCAGACATTATGGACACAGGATAGTATTATGGTTCGGTTCAACACAATATTTACTCAAACAATGTTTAATCGTTATAATTATCATCTGATCATGGTTATCATACACTGGGTAGTATGGGTTAAATAGACATGTATCACTAGTTTGCTAAGTTAATTCACATTCGCTTATGCCCCGTGCAGGCACCGGGGCGGGATCAACTGATCCTGAGAATAGTGCTGCAGTAGCCATTGCTTGTCGTAAAAGGCGACTAAACTGGCTTAACGATTGGGTCATACTTTCCGGAACCCACTATACCGGATTTGGCCCTCATGTACATTTTTGGCTTTCTTGTATGTGAGAGTTGAGTCAGGCTATGCCCCATATATAAAAGTAAGATTAGCACTAATCATATTACTTTTAGGGGATGGGATAAATGATGCTGGTGTGGCGAGGGCCTGGCACCAGATCAGGTTGTTCTAATTTCAGGACTGAATATATATTTTGATTGTAAATATTGAGTTCTGAAGTTGGGATTTACCCCCCTCGGACAGGTGGATACGGGACACGACCCCGTTGACCCGTCTGCGTGTAGACTCCCTGAGGCTTGTACCTCTATGTCAGAAAAGCGGACGTTAAACCCTATTCACTCACTCACTCACTCACATTCGCTTATATTTCATGGTATGCTACAATAGGTGTCACATTTTGTCACAACGTCGTAAATGGGCCTTTTATTTTAACAATTGCAAAAGTTAATCGAACAAATTCAGATCACGCATTCGATGAACTAAACAATATTAAAGTTATACAATGTGTATTTTGTAGTCTTTCTTGTGAAATACAATGTGTGGGATCCATGTAGAAAATGAATGAAAATCTGCGCATTTTACAATGTCTTCTGAAAATGTCACACTTTACAAATTAGGTCGCGAATGCGCATATTTTAAAGTTACCGTAGTTTGTGTGATGCTAAATATTTGGTGATTTATATAGCACGGTAATTATATTGTAACTACAAAATGTGTTTTAACTCCTTTTTAGTAGTGTACATTTTCTGGCGGTCGCACATTAACATCATACAATCTACGCTCTTTAAAATGTCTAGTGGCAATATCACACCTTGCAAATTTCATCATTATTGTGCATTTTTAGCTCGACTATTCCAAGAATAGTTAGAGCTTATGTAGTTCCCCCCGGCGTCGGCGTCGGCGTTCGGCGTCGGCGTCGGCGTCACGCCTTAGTTAGGGTTTTTAGTCAAGCTTGTATATGGAATACTCCTGGCCCTACACCCACCATACTTGGACAACTTCATCTCCTAGTGATGTACATCAACAACCCCTGACCTATATTTGACCTTGACCTACATTTAACCTTCAATTACTTAGTTAATTCCCCTTGGTTAAGTTTTTTACTCAACCTTGGTTAAGCGTTTTACTCAAGTTTGTACATGGAATACTATAGTGCATACAGACACCATACTTGGACAACCTTTTCTCATAGGGATGTACATCAATAACCCCTGATCTATATTTGACATCGACCAACATTTCCTCTTGAATTACTTAGTTAATTCCACTTGGTTAATGTTTTTAGTCAAGCTTGTAGATGGAATACTCCTGGCCCTACACCAACCATACTTGGACAACATCATCTCCTAGTGATGTACATCAACAACCCCTGACCTATATTTCACCTTGACCTACATTTAACCTTGAATTACTTAGTTAATTCCCCTTGGTTAAGCTTTTTACTCAACCTTGGTTAAGGTTTTTAGTCAAGCTTGTACATGGAATACTATTGTGCATACAGACACCATACTTGGACAACCTTTTCACATAGGGATGTAAATCAATAACCCCTGATCTATATTTGACATTGACCTACATTTCCTCTTGAATTACTTAGTTAATTCCCCTTGGTTAAGGTTTTTAGTCAACCTTGGTTAAAGTTTTTAGTCAAGCTTGTAGATGGAATACAGTTGTGCATACATACACCATACTTGGATAACTTTTTCTCATAGGGATGTACATCAATAACCCCTGACCTATCTTTAACTTCACCTACATTTAACCTTGAATTACTTAGTTGTTTGCCCTTGGTTGAGGTTTGTACTCAAACTTGATTAAGGTTTATAGTCAAGCTTGTATATGGAATACTCCTGGGCCTACAGCAACCATACTTGGACAACTTCATCTCCTAGTGATGTACATCAATAATCCCTGACCTATATTTGACCGTGACCTACTTTTACCCTAAGATTACTTAGTTATTTCCCCTTGGTTACGGTTTTTAGTCAAGCTTGTATATGGAATACTCCTGGGCCTACAGCAACCATACTTGGGAAACTTCATCTCCTAGTGATGTACATCAATAACCCCTGACCTATATCTGACATTGACCTATATTTAACCTTGAATTACTTACTTAATTTCCCTTGGTTAAGGTTTTTAGTCAACCTTGGAAAGGTTTTTATGCAGGCCGCGGCCACCTTGTTTGTCAAGCTATGTGTACATCGACAACCCTCGTAGTCGAGCTATGCTGTTCTCCTACAGCTCTTGTTTTAAAAAGTTGCCGTCGTTTATGTGATAAGATTTTCTGCCTCTTTTTGTTGTACGATAATGCTAGTGTAATTACGAAATGTGAATTTTATCTTCTTTCTAGTAATGCATATTTGATGGTGGATGCCCATTAACTTAATAAAATAATACATACTTAAAAATGTCTAGTGGAAATTCCAAATATTGCGAATTACGTCACTATTGTACATTCTTTAAAGCGTAAACGTAGTTTTTCGGGTATGAGATTTATGCCAGAATGTGTTGTAAAACAATTATATTGTAATTACAAAATGTGCTTTTTGTCTTCTTTCCTGTAGAGTACATTCTGTGGCGGTCGCACATAAACATAATACAAAAATAGGTCTAGTGGAAATGTCATACGCCGCAAATTACGTCGCTATTGTACATTTGTAAATGTTTCCGTAACTTGTGTAGTATAAACAGGGCTCACGCTGGACTTCGCAAATGGCGCCAAATGCGTGAATAAATTGAAAGTGGAGCAAGAAAACAAAATTTGGCGAAAGTAATGGCGCCGGTAAAAATATAGCAAAATAGACACAAGTCTGCTTTTCCTAGGACACGGTCTCTGTGTGTGTATTGATAGTCCAGTCTGGGTTTTCGCTTGCCTCTTAGCGAGCATATTTCCCTTGGAGAACATCAATAACCATGCAGTACACACCTGTGTGTGATTTTTACAGAATCATGTGAAGTTTTAAATGGCGGTCAAATACTCCATATAAACTTTATTGGGAACAGATTTGTTATGTATCATTAACAGGCGTGCGCCATAAACTGGTCAATGGATTCTTTACGAAGTTAATTATCATGGTTTATCATCAAGAGGTCCCCTGCTGTTGTGGTCCAGCTGATGCGTACTTGAGATCCAGCCTCTTTGATACTTGTATTCAAAATTGATGGGTAGTTTAACAATCGGGGTTCATTCTTACCGGAATTCCGACTGGAGACCGGGTTTGACCCTCACATAAGTTTTTGCCATTTTGTATGCGACAGTTGAATCTGGTTATACCCCTTATATGAGTATTACGACTACTCGTAATTCTATTTTAGGGGAAGGGGCCAAGTGACTTTGGTGTGGTATGGACCTGGCACCAGGTCAGGTTATTCTAATTTCAGAGCTGAATATATTTATTCTCGATGTAAATATTCCGTTCTGATTTTGGGATTTCCCCCTCACTGCAGCAGGTTAAAACGGGATTGAACCCGTTTGCCCGGCCTTACATGACCTTAGCTGTTGATAGGCCGTTAAACACCATTAAACAAACAAACAAACAAACAAACAAACAAACTATCTGGGTCTGCAAGTTGTACCATACAATACAATACGTTTATTCACTCAAAACCACATAACACGACACACGAGGTATACATTGGAATACAGCATGTCGGATGGGTGCAATTTACATTTTCTTAATGTAACAATGTTTTTATAAAAATGGCTAGGTTGCTTAACTGCTTTCCATAATTATTTTGAAAAAGCTGTTAAATTTCAATGTATTTGGCCTCCGAAAATAGAGTGGCTTGATGTACCGTTTGGTATACCTACGTAGGAGGAAGACATTGATAGGTGTGCACATACCAGGCCCGTATGCAGAGGGGATGCGACTGTTGCATACGCACCCCCTTAACCATTTCAACACCACAGGCCTGTACAGTGATATTGGCAAAACGAGTAGATCCAGATGAGCCGTAATCAAGTTTTCATAATTTTGAGAACAAAAACACCACATGTTCGTAAATGGACTGGTCTGAAAATCATTTTGTGATGATTGGATTGGTTGCAAAATTAACATATCAAAATACATTCCAGTAGTTAGGGGTGAAAGGATTTATCTGCCGACGTCTGTCCGTGGATAGTGGGTGGTTGGTCGAACGTGACGACGTAAATTAACCGTAGGGATTCCTCCTTATAGGAATCACGATTTGCCTGGTTTGGCCCTCAGGTATGGTTTTTTGTCGCGCCCGCTTGCGGAAAGCGCGATATAGTCGGCACTTTGGCGTACATACGTACGTGTCCGGTTAAAGTTTTTGGTTAAAGTTTTTGGTTAAAGTTTTTTGGTTAAAGTTTTTCGTTATACTATATCTCTTTTTTTAGTGTCCATGTCTCGCCCCAAGGCGCGACATGCAGGCCGCGGCCATCTAGTTTTTATATTTGGCTATTTTCTTACCTGGGAGTTGAATTGGGTTATTGCCCATTATAAAAGTAGTAATATTTTTACTGATCCTACTACTTTTGGGAGGGGGCCAAGTGATTCGGGTGTGGTGAGGACCTGGCATCAGATCAGGATTATTCTGATTTCAGGGCTGAATATATAGTTTTTTATTGTAAATATTCAGTTCCGATTTTGGGATTTTCCCTCCATTTGTACATGTACTTGTACAGGTAATATATGGGATTTAGTACTAAACCCATTCACCCCGCCTTAAATGACCTTAGCTGTTGTTAGGCCGTTAAACCCCAACAAACAAACTGTCCGTGGATGTGCAAAAAAAATGTTTAGCCCTTCGCGCCGTCGATAACGCACCCCCACTAAATTAATTCCTGCATACCTCATATTGATGGGATGATGAAAGGTTACACTGTTGTCTTTATGAACTAGAAATGTGGCCTGTCGGCACACGAATGCCCCCGCTGGCAGCCAAAGAAAACGAGGCATATTTGATTACAAGCCATTTACACGAGTACGGACGGACGCCGGTAACACTATATGCCCCACTCACCATTCGCTTGCGGGGGCATAAAAAGGTGAAGGTGAAGGTCGAAGTACTGGGTGGTGGAGTGTGTAGGGCATGTTCATATGTATCATGTGTATAAATATTTAAGCGATAGGCAAAAGTATTGAGAAGTTATTGTAGGATTGAGAAACGTGCACGTAGATTTGTCCCAAAGTGCTAAGTAAACATTTAAAGTAGAAAAGGTGAAGGTCAAACGTGAAGGTCGAAGTACTGGGTGGTGGAGTGTGTAGGGCATGTTCATATGTATCATGTGTATAAATAAGTAAACATTTAAAGTAGAAAAGGTCAACGGTGAAGGTCGAAGTACTGGGTGGTGGAGTGTGTAGGGCATGTTCATATGTATCATGTGTATAAATATTTAAGGGATTGGCAAAAGTATTGAGAAGTTATTGTAGGATTGAGAAACGTGCACGTAGATTTGTCCCAAAGTGCTAAGTAAACATTTAAAGCAGAAAAGGTGAAGGTTAACGGTCAAGGTCGAAGTACTAGGTGGTGGAGTGTGTAGGGCATGTTCATATGTATCATGTGTATAAATAAGTAAACATTTATAAAGTAGAAAAGGTCAACGGTGAAGGTCGAAGTACTGGGTGGTGGAGTGTGTAGGGCATGTTCATATGTATCAGTGTATATATTTAAGGGATTGGCAAAAGTATTGAGAAGTTATTGTAGGATTGAGAAACGTGCACGTAGATTTGTCCCAAAGTGCTAAGTAAACATTTAAAGCAGAAAAGGTGAAGGTCAAAGGTCAAGGTCGAAGTACTAGGTGGTGGAGTGTGTAGGGCATGTTCATATGTATCATGTGTATAAATATTTAAGCGATTGGCAAAAGTATTGAGAAGTTATTGTAGGATTGAGAAACGTGCACGTAGATTTGTCCCAAAGTGCTAAGTAAACATTTAAAGTAGAAAAGGTGAAGGTCAAACGTGAAGGTCGAAGTACTGGGTGGTGGAGTGTGTAGGGCATGTTCATATGTATCATGTGTATAAATATTTAAGCGATTGGCAAAAGTATTAAGAAGTTATTGTAGGATTGAGAAACGTGCACGTAGATTTGTCCCAAAGTGCTAAGTAAACATTTAAAGTAGAAAAGGTGAAGGTCAGAGGTCAAGGTCGAAGTACTGGGTGGTGGAGTGTGTAGGGCATGTTCATATGTATCATGTGTATAAATATTTAAGCGATTGGCAAAAGTATTGAGAAGTTATTGTAGGATTGAGAAACGTGCACGTAGATTTGTGCCAAAGTGCTAAGTAAACATTTAAAGTAGAAAAGGTGAAGGTCAAACGTGAAGGTCGAAGTACTGGGTGGTGGAGTGTGTAGGGCATGTTCATATGTATCATGTGTATAAATAAGTAAACATTTAAAGTAGAAAAGGTCAAAGGTGAAGGTCGAAGTACTGGGTGGTGGAGTGTGTAGGGCATGTTCATATGTATCATGTGTATAAATATTTAAGGGATTGGCAAAAGTATTGAGAAGTTATTGTAGGATTGAGAAACGTGCACGTAGATTTGTCCCAAAGTGCTAAGTAAACATTTAAAGCAGAAAAGGTGAAGGTTAAAGGTCAAGGTCGAAGTACTAGGTGGTGGAGTGTGTAGGGCATGTTCATATGTATCATGTGTATAAATAAGTAAACATTTAAAGTAGAAAAGGTCAACGGTGAAGGTCGAAGTACTGGGTGGTGGAGTGTGTAGGGCATGTTCATATGTATCATGTGTATAAATATTTAACGGATTGGCAAAAGTATTGAGAAGTTATTGTAGGATTGAGAAACGTGCACGTAGATTTGTCCCAAAGTGCTAAGTAAACATTTAAAGCAGAAAAGGTGAAGGTCAAAGGTCAAGGTCGAAGTACTAGGAGGTGGAGTGTGTAGGGCATGTTCATATGTATCATGTGTATAAATATTTAAGCGATTGGCAAAAGTATTGAGAAGTTATTGTAGGATTGAGAAACGTGCACGTAGATTTGTCCCAAAGTGCTAAGTAAACATTTAAAGTAGAAAAGGTGAAGGTCAAACGTGAAGGTCGAAGTACTGGGTGGTGGAGTGTGTAGGGCATGTTCATATGTATCATGTGTATAAATATTTAAGCGATTGGCAAAAGTATTAAGAAGTTATTGTAGGATTGAGAAACGTGCACGTAGATTTGTCCCTAAGTGCTAAGTAAACATTTAAAGTAGAAAAGGTGAAGGTCAGAGGTCAAGGTCGAAGTACTGGGTGGTGGAGTGTGTAGGGCATGTTCATATGTATCATGTGTATAAATATTTAAGCGATTGGCAAAAGTATTGAGAAGTTATTGTAGGATTGAGAAACGTGCACGTAGATTTGTGCCAAAGTGCTAAGTAAACATTTAAAGTAGAAAAGGTGAAGGTCAAACGTGAAGGTCGAAGTACTGGGTGGTGGAGTGTGTAGGGCATGTTCATATGTATCATGTGTATAAATAAGTAAACATTTAAAGTAGAAAAGGTCAAAGGTGAAGGTCGAAGTACTGGGTGGTGGAGTGTGTAGGGCATATTCATATGTATCATGTTTTAAGGAAATTGGCAAAAGTATTGAGAAGTTATTGTAGGATTGAGAAACGTGCACGTAGATTTGTGCCAAAGTGCTAAGTAAACATTTAAAGTAGAAAAGGTGAAGGTCAAAGGTCAAGGTCGAAGTACTGGGTGGTGGAGTGTGTAGGGCATGTTCATATGTATCATGTGTATAAATATTTAAGCGATTGGCAAAAGTATTGAGAAGTTATTGTAGGATTGAGAAACGTGCACGTAGATTTGTCCCAAAGTGCTAAGTAAACATTTAAAGTAGAAAAGGTGAAGGTCAAAGGTCAAGGTCGAAGTACTGGGTGGTGGAGTGTGTAGGGCATGTTCATATGTACATGTGTATAAATATTTAAGCAATTGGCAAAAGTATTGATAAGTTATTGTAGGATTGAGAAACGTGCACGTAGATTTGTCCCAAAGTGCTAAGTAAACATTTAAGGTAGAAAAGGTGAAGGTCAAACGTGAAGGTCGAAGTACTGGGTGGTGGAATGTGTAGGGCATGTTCATATGTATCATGTGTATACATAAGCAAACATTTAAAGTAGAAAAGGTCAAAGGTAAAGGTCGAAGTACTGGGTGGTGGAGTGTGTAGGGCATGTTCATATGTATCATGTGTATAAATATTTAAGGGATTGGCGAAAGTATTGAGAAGTTATTGTAGGATTGAGAAACGTGCACGTAGATTTGTGACAAAGTGCTAAGTAAACATTTAAAGTAGAAAATGTGAAGGTCAAGGGTCAAGGTCGAAGTACTGGGTGGTGGAGTGTGTAGGGCATGTTCATATGTATCATGTGTATAAATATTTGAGCGATAGGCAAAAGTATTGAGAAGTTATTGTAGGATTGAGAAACGTGCACGTAGATTTGTCCCAAAGTGCTAAGTAAACATTTAAAGTAGAAAAGGTGAAGGTCAAACGTGAAGGTCGAAGTACTGGGTGGTGGAGTGTGTAGGACATGTTCATATGTATCATGTGTATAAATAAGTAAACATTTAAAGTAGAAAAGGTCAACGGTGAAGGTCGAAGTACTGGGTGGTGGAGTGTGTAGGGCATGTTCATATGTATCATGTGTATAAATATTTAAGCGATTGGCAAAAGTATTGAGAAGTTATTGTAGGATTGAGAAACGTGCACGTAGATTTGTCCCAAAGTGCTAAGTAAACATTTAAAGTAGAAAAGGTGAAGGTCAAACGTGAAGGTCGAAGTACTGGGTGGTGGAGTGTGTAGGGCATGTCCATATGTATCATGTGTATAAATATTTAAGCGATAGGCAAAAGTATTGAGAAGTTATTGTAGGATTGAGAAACGTGTACGTAGATTTGTCCCAAAGTGCTAAGTAAACATTTAAAGTAGAAAAGGTGAAGGTCAAAGGTCAAGGTCGAAGTACTGGGTGGTGGAGTGTGTAGGGCATGTTCATATGTATCATGTGCATAAAATTTTTAAGCGATTGGCAAAAGTATTGAGAAGTTATTGTAGGATTGAGAAACGTGCACGTAGATTTGTCCCAAAGTGCTAAGTAAACATTTAAAGTAGAAAAGGTGAAGGTCAAAGGTGAAGGTCGAAGTACTGGGTGGTGGAGTGTGTAGGGCATGTTCATATGTATCATGTGTATAAATATTTAAGCGATTGGCAAAAGTATTGAGAAGTTATTGTAGAATTGAGAAACGTGCACGTAGATTTGTCCCAAAGTGCTAAGTAAACATTTAAAGTAGAAAAGGTGAAGGTCAAACGTGAAGGTCGAAGTACTGGGTGGTGGAGTGTGTAGGGCATGTTCATATGTATCATGTGTATAAATAAGTAAACAATTAAAGTAGAAAAGGTCAAAGGTGAAGGTCGAAGTACTGGGTGGTGGAGTGTGTAGGGCATGTTCATATGTATCATGTGTATAAATATTTAAGGGATTGGCAAAAGTATTGAGATGTTATTGTAAGATTGAGAAACGTGCACGTAGATTTGTCCCAAAGTGCTAAGTAAACATTTAAAGTAGAAAAGGTGAAGGTCAAAGGTCAAGGTCGAAGTACTGGGTGGTGGAGTGTGTAGGGCATGTTCATATGTATCATGTGTATAAATATTTAAGCGATAGGCAAAAGTATTGAGAAGTTATTGTAGGATTGAGAAACGTGCACGTAGATTTGTGCCAAAGTGCTAAGTAAACATTTAAAGTAGAAAAGGTGAAGGTCAAACGTGAAGGTCGAAGTACTGGGTGGTGGAGTGTGTAGGGCATGTTCATATGTATCATGTGTATAAATAAGTAAACATTTAAAGTAGAAAAGGTCAAAGGTGAAGGTCGAAGTACTGGGGGGTGGTGGAGTGTGTAGGGCATGTTCATAGTATCATGTGTATAAATATTTAAGGGATTGGCAAAGTATTGAGAAGTTATTGTAGGATTGAGAAACGTGCACGTAGATTTGTGCCAAAGTGCTAAGTAAACATTTAAAGTAGAAAAGATGAAGGTCAAAGGTCAAGGTCGAAGTACTGGGTGGTGGAGTGTGTAGGGCATGTTCATATGTATCATGTGTATAAATATTTAAGCGATTGGCAAAAGTATTGAGAAGTTATTGTAGGATTGAGAAACGTGCACGTAGATTTGTCCCAAAGTGCTAAGTAAAACTTTATAAAGTAGAAAAGGTGAAGGTCAAAGGTGAAGGTCGAAGTACTGGGTGGTGGATGTGTGTAGGGCATGTTCATATGTATCATGTGTATAAATATTTAAGCGATTGGCAAAAGTATTGATAAGTTATTGTAGGATTGAGAAAACGTGCACGTAGATTTGTCCCAAAGTGCTAAGTAAACATTTAAAGTAGAAAAGTGAAGGTGAAGGTCAAAGGTCAAGGTCGAAGTACTGGGTGGTGGAGTGTGTAGGGCATGTTCATATGTATCATGTGTATAAATATTTAAGCGATTGGCAAAAGTATTGAGAAGTTATTGTAGGATTGAGAAACGTGCACGTAGATTTGTCCCAAAGTGCCAAGCAAACATTTAAAGTAGAAAAGGTCAAGGCCAAAGGTCAAGGTCGAAGTACTGGGCGGCTGGAGTGTGTAAGTTATGTTCATATGTATCACGTGTATAAATATTGACATAATATGTGAAGCCATGTAGAAGTTACTAAATAATATAATATCGGGACGTACGGACGGGACGGACGGGACGGACGTACGGGACGGACGTACGGACGGACGCTGGTAACACTATATGCCCCCGTACCTTTCGGTAGCGGGGGCATACAAATCAATATCAATGATTTACTAAATCTTTAGAGATATGTGGCGTGGGTGTCAGGTGGGAGCATGCGATGGGTAATTTAACGATCGGGGTTCATCCTTACCGGAATCCCGACTGGAGACCAGTAGCCGATTTCATCAACATTACAAAGTATACTTATCTAGCAAAGTATACTTTGAGGGAGAAATTTTCAATTTTAGGATCAATTTATTAATTTTTATTATACTGAATTTTTTACATTATCACAGCCAACATGGCGCTGTGATAATGTAACTAGATGGCCGCGGCCTGCATGTCGCGCCTTGTGGCGAGGCATGGACACTAAAAAAAAAGATATAGTATAACGAAATACTTTAACCAAAAAACTTAACCAAAAAACTTAACCAAAAACTTTAACCAAAGAACTTAAACAAACAACTTAACCAAAAAATTTAACCGGACACACGTATGTACGTACGTACGTACGTACGCCAAAGTGCCGACTATATCGCGCTTTCCGCAAGCGGGCGCGACAAAAACTTAACCAAAAACTTTAACCAAAAAACTTAACCAAAAACTTCAAAGTAATTTGACCTTGACATTGGGCACAGGGGCCGCACGGAAGGGGGGTGGTAGAATTAAAATATAGATGATGATAAACACCCATGTGAAGTTTAAGGTAATGGGCAAAGCAGTTGCAGAGATATAGTATAACGAAAAACTTTAACCAAAAAACTTAACCAAAAACTTTAACCAAAGAACTTAACCAAAAACTTCAAAGTAATTTGACCTTGACATTGGGCAGGGGGCGCACGGAATGGGGGGTAGAATGAAAAATATAGATGATGATAAACATCCATGTGAAGTTTCAAGGTAATGGGCACAGCAGTTGCAGAGATATAGTATAACGAAAAACTTTAACCAAAAACTTTAACCAAAAAACTTAACCAAAAAACTTGACCAAAAACTTTAACCAAAAAACTTAACCAAAAACTTCAAAGTAATTTGACCTTGACATTGGGCACAGGGGCAGTACGGGAGGGGGGTAGAATGAAAATATAGATGATGATAAACACCCATGTGAAGTTTCAAGGTAATGGGCAAAGCAGTTGCAGAGATATAGTACAACAAAAAACGTTAACCAAAAACTTTAACCAAAAAACTTAACCAAAAAACTTAACCAAAAACTTTAACCAAAGAACTTAACCAAAAACTTTAACCAAAAAACTTAACCAAACAACTTAACCAAAAAACTTAACCAAAAACTTTAACCAAACAACTTAACTAAAAACTTTAACCAAAAAACTTAACCAAACAACTTAACCAAAAACTTTAACCGGACACACGTACGTACGTACGTACGTACGTACGCCAAACGGCCGACTATATCGCGCTTTCCGCAAGCGGGCGCGACAAAAAAATCAGTATAATAAGTCTTCATACTTTTAATCATCAAATATATGCAGTCGTTAGTTCTATATGAAATAATGCATTTCATGAAAAAGAAATGATTACTCCCTCAAAGTATACTTTGCTAGGAAAGTATACTTTGCAATGTTGGTGAAATAGGCTACTGGTTTGGCCCTCACATACGTCTGGCATTTTGTATGCGACAGTTGAATCTGGTTATACCCCTCGAGTATTACGACTATTCATAATCATATTTTAGGGGAAGGGGCCACGTGGCTTTGGTGCGGTATGGACCTGGCACCAGGTCAGATTATTCTGATTTCAGGGCAGAATGTATATTTATTTTTTTTCGATGTAAATATTCCTTTATGATAGCTGTTGATAGGCCGTTAAACACCAACACACATAGAGATGTGGGTGGCAGGTGGGGCATCTGATGGGTAGTTTAACGATTTGGATTCATCCTTACGGAATCCCAACCAGAGACCTGGTTTGGCCCTCATGCACGTCTTTGGCTTTCTTGTATGTCAGAGTTGAATCTGGTTATACCCATTATATGGGTAATATGATTATTCGTAATCCTATTACTTTTAGGAGAAGGGGCTAAGTGACTGGTGTGGTATGGACCTGGCACCAGGTCAGGTTATTCTAATTTCAGGGCTGAATACAATTATATATTATTTTGATGTAAATATTCCGTTGATTTTGGGATTTTCTCCCCAATGCAGCAGATTACATGCGGGATCGAACCCGTTGGCCAGGCTTTAAATGACCTTAGCTGTTGATATGAACACCAATACATCAAATCATATTTTCATTGTATAGCCCCTGTTCTCAAGGCCAAGGTCAAATGAAATTGTTTAAGCTTTTGAGGCTTATGTATTGGCAGCCATATATTCTGACTTTCGGCATCCTTGTTAGCTGGGCTATTCAAAGAATATGGAGATTATGTCATTATGCTGCTGGCATTGTCGCGCCATCACGCACAGATTACGATCTTCGGTCAACCTGCTGACTCTTACCTTAAAAGTACATACCCACTTAGTAGGCACAAAATGTTCTTTATAGGAATTAAATAGGTGTATAGTTGTGTCACTATTCTACCAGTTATAAAAATTACAAGTGCCCGCTATACAGATATAATCATTTAGTAATATGTATTTTACTGATAGTGACTCGCGGTGGTATCAGGCTATTTTTATATGCAAATGAGGCATGCTACAGTATTTTAGTATTATTTATACTAATTAAATGGGGTATTGGTGAATGAATGTTTATTTTGTCAGAAAATTTCCCAGATGATTTTGTGCCTACTGAGTGGGCATGTACCTTTAAAGCAGTAGAACATCTCAACCAGACACCAAGACTACATTGAAGTGTTTTACATTGAACGGTTTCAGTCATCTGTTACGGTGGGAATAGTACATAACAGGCACCTGCTATTTGAATGGGGTGCACTGAATCAGGTAAGAAAAAGCCTCGACTTCATTCCATACTTTATTTAATATCTCGCCAACTACGTGATAAAGTGCAGATACCTCGGATAAATTGATTAGCAACCCCTGCCAATATAATTATATCTGCAATTAAATAGAGACTTGAAGTACATTAACCCTTAGAATGGGAAATGAAAATTGTCATCTGCTGTTGTTTTATTTATTGTCTTCTGTCCCCATAAAACATGGTTTGACAGCACTTGAGAATCATTTCCATTGGGAATGATTCTCAAGTACTGTAAAAGCATATTTTTGATGAAAAATAGGAAAATAAACAGCAGACGACCAAAATTCACTCCGTATTGTAAGGGTAAAATCCATGTTAAACAACAGATACAGGTAAATGTATATTTTATTCAGCAATGTTTACAGTAAACTTTCAGAGTTTGACTTAAATATAATTAAAAGTTTTTAAAATCAGTGTTGACTCGAGATGCCATCATGCACTATAGTCTGTTTCACGAAAGCTGCCCAAATGTTACGGCTATATAGACAATTCAAAAACAATATTATTTTCGATAATATTAAATTAAAGGAAAATTTAAGAATGAGCCTTCTTTTTATTTCATGAAATTCGGTCAAATATTGATTTTATTACGAAAAATTCATTTGTCTATGGGAATTTAACATGGGGGAAAAAGTGGTAAGGAAGTGTGGGAGGAGTCAAAAAACAAACAAAATTGGAAATTGACTCCGAAACCTGACTAGATAGCTTGGATATGATATAACTAAGAAAAAAAAAGTTAAATTTTAAAAATCGGTCCAGTATTTCTAAAATTCAAAAAAAATTCCCCATGTTAAATCCCCATAGACATCTTCACTCCGTGAAGTTGTCTATGGGGATTTAACATGGGGAAATTTTGTTTTCGCAATAAAATCAATATTTGACCAAATTTCACGAAATAAAAAGAAGGCTCATTCTTAAATTTTCCTTTCATTTAATATTATCAAAAGAAATATTGTTTTTGAATTGTTTATATAGCCGTAAAATTTGGGCAGCTTTCGTGAAACAGACTATAGTCACTTACAACTCTAGCCACCTCGAGGTTGGGACATACATGTATTCAGATACAATTTGTTTTGTACATCTCTGGCATTTTTGTATGTAATCTTTCCGCAACAATGCAATTAATATGTTCAACAATTCTGCAAAAACCAGGAACCCACTTTTCCGACGTTTCGGCACAAGGCCTTTATCAAGGAATTGATAAACATTGTGAAATCTGAAATGGATGCCAATTAGCATTTAGTAGAAAGTAATTCCTTGATAAAGGCCTTGCGCCGAAACGTCGGAAAAGTGGGTTCCTGGTTTTTTGCAAAATTGTTGAACATATGTGTGTATGTGACAGTTGAATCTGGTTATATCCCTTATGTGAATATTAGGATATTCGCAATCCTATTACTTTTAGGGGAAGGGGCCAAGTGACTTTGGTGTGGTATGGATCTGGGGCCCGTTTCACTAAACTTCGTAGGACTAAAATCTTCGTAAGTGCAAAGTTAGGATCGTCTGGGAATTTCAATTGATGGATTTACATTTATTGAGCATAGGCTGCATATGCAGCCTATGCTCAATAAATGCAAATCCAATAATTGTCTACAAGAAAACATTGTTAATGTGCAATTTACAGACTATCATAATTATGCACTTACGAACATTTTAGTCGTACGCAGTTTAGTGAAACGGCCCCCTGGCACCTGGTCAGGTTATACTAATTTCAGGGCTGAATATATTTCTTTTTCGAGGTAAATATTCCGTTCTGATTTTGGGACCCCCCCTCCCCCAATGCAGCAGGTTAAATATGGGATCGAACCCGTTGGCCTGGCCTTAAATGACCATAGCTGTTGATAGGCCGTTAAACACAAATCAATCAATAAAATCCCTACGTTTCCCAAAACAAAGTGTGTCCGAACATTTAGCGTTGTTATGGTAATAGGGACATAGGGACAGTACGCACGATACTTGTTCAGATACAACCTGTGATTGACCGTGGCAAAAAGCGGCATATTCTATTTGTGACAAGTGTAGACTGAGCAGTCAACAAAGTCCTAATCTTAATATTCCAGGTTGGATTTGAACTCGCACATTCATGCTGGGTTGCTCCAAACTACAACACAAACGTCAAGCAATTGTCAGTGACATTGAAGATAGCTACAAAACTTTCACAACAAAATGCTTCTTATCTCAGAACAAGACAGAACAAGTAAAACTCATTCTGGACTCAAGCCATCTACTTAGCACCAGAGACAGCAAGCTGGAGGACATATTGGATCTCGAATTCCATTACAAATGGCCCTTCTATGTGCTGCACTGTGAGAGTTTGTTTGTTTATTTGTGCTTAACGGCCTATCAACAGCTAAGGTCATGTAAGGCCGGGCAAACGGGTTCGATCCCGTTTTAACCTGCTGCATTGGGGGGGAAATTCCAAAATCAGAACTGAATATTTACATCGAGAAACAATATATTCAGCCCTGAAATTAGAATAACCCGACCTGGTGCCAGGTCCATACCACACCAAAGTCACTTGGCCCCTTCCCCTAAAAGTAATAGGATTACGAATAATCGTAATACTGACATAAGGGGTATAACCAGATTCAACTGCCAGACGTACGCGAGTGCCAAACCAGTCGGGATTCCGGTAAGGATGAAACACGATCGTTAAATAACCCATCGCATGCTCACACCTGCCACCCACAACAGCATTTTGATTCTAAAGTGTTGTCTAAACACGTTTTTGATGTGAGAAACGGATAATACAAAAAATATTCAGCATTGTCAGGCTTAATGTCAACACGTAATTATTTGTAGTTACTTCAAACATTCCGATTTTTGTTAATGCTGAGCACTACATCAATGTTGACAAGTTACTGGAGTGTTTACTCCAATTATTCAACTCTCTGTGAAAGGAAATATAGGAACATGATCAGTATTAACCCTTACACCGCTATCTGCAGTCTATTTTCTATTTTCATTTTTATCATCAAAAACATGCTTTGACAGCACTTCAGAATCATTTCCATTGGAAATGATTCTGAAGTGCTATCAAACCATGTTGTTATTGAGAAATAAGGCAAGATATTAAAGCAACAGCAGACGACAATTGTTGCCTGTAGTGGTCTAAGGGTTATAGATCTCATCCTGCAGGTAATACATAGTTATTTACCGTGGTGGGGTCTACGGCCGTGTATGGACATGTGCAACTCACACACACCATGATTAACCTGGCCTTGACCTTCACGGCACATTTAATGAGGAGATAAGGTCATTTTAGGCAGGTTTAACGGGGTTAAATCCCATATTTCACCCATTGTGATCTCTCAAAATCAGAACTGAATATTTACAGAAAAAATATATATTCAGCCCTGAAATTGTAATAACCCGACCTGGTGCCAGGTCCTCACCACACCAGTCACTTAGCCCCAATCCCCAAAAGTAATAGGATAAGTACTAATAGTATTACTGTTGTAATGGGTATAACTTGGTTTCAACTGTCACATACAAGAAAGCCAAAAGTATATGTGAGGGTCAAACCAGGGATATCGGGATTCTGTTGAAAATCAAAATCCGAATTGAATATTTACAGAGTGAGTGAGTGAGTGAATAGGGTTTAACGTCCGCTTTTCTGACATAGAGGTACAAGCCTCAGGGAGTCTACATGCAGACGGATAAACGGGGTCGTGTCCCGTATCCACCTGTCCGAGGGGGGTAAATCCCAACTTCAGAACTCAATATTTACAATCAAAATATATATTCAGTCCTGAAATTAGAACAACCTGATCTGGTGCCAGGCCCTCGCCACACCAGCATCATTTATCCCATCCCTAAAAGTAATAGGATTAGCGCTAATCTTACTTTTATATATGGGGCATAGCCTGACTCAACTCTCAGAGACAAGAAAGCCAAAAATGTACATGAGGGCCAAATCCGGTATAGTGGGTTCCGGAAAGTATGAACCCAATCGTTAAGCCAGTTTAGTCGCCTTTTACGACAAGCAATGGCTACTGCAGAAAATCAAAATCCGAATTGAATATTTACAGAAGAAATATACATATTCAGCCCTGAAATTAGAATAACTTGTACTGGTCCTCACCACACCAGTCATTTAGCCGCACTCCCTAAAAGTAATATGACTAGTACTAACCTTACTACTTTTATAATGGGTAAAACCAAATTCAAATCTACTGTAACAAGGAAGTCAACAAGAGCTGTAGGAGAACAGCATAGCTCGACTACGAGGGTTGTCGATGTACACATAGCTTGACAAAGAAGGTGGCTGCGGCCTGCATAAAAACCTTAACCAAGGTTGACTAAAAACATTAACCAAGGGAAATTAAGTAAGTAATTCAAGGTTATATGTAGGTCAATGTGAGATATAGGTCAGGGGTTATTGATGTACATCACTAGGAGATAAAGTTTTCCAAGTATGGTTGCTGTAGGCCCAGGAGTATTCCATATACAAGCTTGAGTAAAAACCGTAACCAAGGGGAGATAACTAAGTAATCCAAGGATAAAAGTAGGTCAAGGTCAAATATAGGTCAGGGATTATTGATGTACATCACTAGGACATGAAGTTGTCCAAGTATGGTTGATGTAGGCCCAGAAGTATTCCATATACAAGCTTGACTGTAAACATTAACCAAGTAATTCAAGGTTAAATGTAGGTGAAGGTAAAATAAAGGTCAGGGGTTATTGATGTACATCCCTATGAGAAAAAGTTATCCAAGTATGGTGTATGTATGCACAATAGTATTCCATCTACAAGCTTGACTAAAAACCTTAACCAAGGTTGAGTAAAAACCTTAACCAAGGGAAATTAAGTAAGTAATTTAAGGTTAAATGTAGGTCAAGGTCAAATATAGGTCAGGGGTTGTTGATGTACATCACTAGGAGATGAAGTTGTCCAAGTATGGTTGGTGTAGGGCCATGAGTATTCCATCTACAAGCTTGACTAAAATTCTTAACCAAAGAGAATTAAGTAAGTAATTCAAGAGGAAATGTAGGTCAAGGTCAAATATAGATCAGGGGTTGTTGATGTACATCAATAGGAGATGAAGTCCAAGTATGGTGGGTGTAGGGCCAGTAGTATTCCATATAGAAGGTTGACTAAAAACCTTAACCAAAAGGAATTAAGTAAGTAATTGAAGAGGAAATGTAGGTCAAGGTCAAATATAGATCAGGGGTTATTGATGTACATACCTATGAGAAAAGGTTGTCGAAGTTTGGTGTCTGGATGCACAATAGTATTCAATGTACAAGCTTGAAAAAAAACCTTAACCAAGGTTGACTAAAAACCTTAACCAAGGGGAATTAAGTAAGTAATTCAAGAGGAAATGTAGGTCAAGGTCAAATATAGATGAGGGGTTATTGATGTGCATCACAGGAGATGAAGTTGTCCAAGTATGGTGGGTGTAGGGCCAGTAGTATTGCATATACAAGCTTGACTAAAAACCTTAACCACGGTTGACTAAAAACCTTAACCAAGGGGAATTAACCAAGTAATTCAAGAGGAAATGTAGGTCAAGGTCAAATATAGATCAGGGGTTATTGACGTACATCACTAGGAGATGAAGTTGTCCAAGTATGGTGGGTGTAGGGCCAGTAGTATTCCATATACAAGGTTGACTAAAAACCTTAACCAAGGCGCGACGGTGACGCCGACGCCGGGGTGACAACATAAGCTCTACTTATTCTTCGAATAGTCGACCTAAAAATGTACCTCAGGGCTCCAGATAAGGAATTAGTAATTGAGTATTTTCACTCCAGCATTTCTGAAGCAATTGGGTATTTCAAAATTTTAATTGGGTAAAATAAAATCATACTACAGTTTAACATTAACAGACAGCAATTATTGAATAGTTTGCTTCGAAATGAAAACATATCTTGGCATTTCATTAGAATTGTCTCCTTACGCAAATACGCACCTTATCTGGAGCTCTGGTACCTCATGACCAAACCAGGGACATCAGGCTTCCGTTAAAGGTACATGCCCACTCAGTAGGCACAAAATATTCTTTATATCAGACACATCATCTGATACATTTTCTGGCAAAATAAACATTTATTCACCATTACCCCACATATTAATTGACATTATTATGCATTTTATATTAGAAGTAAATGTCCGCACTGATATCAGAGGCGATAACCGTGTTTTCTTAATATGTTAACGGACATTCAGTACTATTTATTCTCTATTTAATTTTCGATGTGCAATGATTATACTTTATAATCTGTCGAACATATTATTTTTTCAGGTTACGCATTTAATTAGCATAAATAATTAAAAAATATCATGCCTCATTTGCATATGAAAATAGCCTAATACCACCGCGCGTCACTATCAGTAAAATAAATATTACTAAATGATTATATCTGTATAGCGGGCATTCGTAAGTTTTAGAACTGGTGGAATAGTGACATAATTATACAATTATTTAATTAATGTAAAGAACAATTTGTGCCTACTAAGTGGGCATGTACCTTTAAGGATGAAACCACCAACCAAATTCTCATCAAATGTAATGCAAACTATGAACACATGCCATGAAGAAAATCTTGAACACAACATGGATGGTGAAATAGCCATCAGAAAAATGCAGATATCTCTGGACTGCGACCCAACTCCATAAGGGGTACAGCGACCCTGTGGATATCGGTGTGTATCATTTTCAACACTACACACCATGAAGCCAACATTTGCAAACACTGTAGATCCAGATGAGCCGGCTCGTAACGTGCCGGCTCATCTGGATCTACGGTGTTTGTCAGCATTTGTCATGAAAGGATTTAGAAACGCAACACAAGGAGGAAAACATGATATGTATTCACCCATTACATTAATTGGCAAAAAATTTCATTGTGAGGATAAACAGCAATTCATTATCTCTATCAAATAACGCAGACTCAATCCATCAAAGAGTGCGGTCACATGGATACTCGCGCGGGGGTGTCTAATAACATGTCTATATCCTTGTTGTGGTTTTAAATCGTTTCATTATATTTAAAAACAGGAAAGAGAACCCCCTTCAGCAAAAAAGTCTAAAATCATCTTTAATAACGCAAATTTCAAATATTTTGACCTTGACCTTGTACATGAAGGCCGCATGATTGTGGTATGGAATGAAAATATGGATGATGTTAAGGAAGTATCTGAAGTTTGAGGTCAATCCGACTTACGGTTACAGAGATAATGGGTACCCAAAAACTTTACTGTGGACGGACAGACGGAAGGACAGACGGAATTACGAAAACTATATACCCCTCGACATACTTCGTATCCCGAGAGTAAAACTAGTCCGAAAATTAGCGTGCTGAAAGGGTCAATTTGATGTGTTTGACTAGAATGTATCACTAAAGATCCTGTTTGTGATTACACAACAGATACATGGCTTGGGATGCTCGTATATCTGATTTACAGTGGAAACCCAAGGGTGTACTGTTTAAAGGGGTTCCACTGTAAATCCAGCACAGGACTAGGTAAAGGTCACATGTAAAATGGTGTACAAATGCCAATTAACAAGACACCTTATACGGTTAATGAACAATCAACGCAAATTGTGCACACGCACACACGCGCACGCACACACACACACGCACACACAAATATTTTAACAATTATCATACTACAGTAAAATAAGTTTTGTTGTCTGTTATTTTCATTTATTTTCCATGTTGTTCAACCAATACATGTTTCGAAAGTGCACAAGAACATTTCCAATGAAGATAATACTCCTGTGCTGTCAAACATGTTCTTTTGTTAAGAAATAAATCGTAGACAAATATGACAAACAGCAGAAAACTCATTTTTGGCATGTTTTAAAGCAAAAAATATATCTTTTATAAAATGACAATTATTCATGATTAAAAATTAATTAAAACCTCACAGAGGCACACAGTAAAATACAAATTGGAATATGTTCATAAAACTAATTTTAACCCTTAGACCGCTACACACAACAATTGTCGTCTGCTGTTGCTTTTATATCTTACCTTATTTCTCAGTAAAAACATGATTTGACAGCACTTCAGAATCATTTCCAATGGAAATGATTCTGAAGTGCTGTCAAAGCATGTCTTTGATGACAAAAATGGAAAATAGAAAATAAACAGCACACGATAAAAATTAAGATAGCGGTGTAAGGGTTAACACGGTATACAAAACTATGTAAAGTTTTCAATTCTTGGCAAAAGAACGTCATACATGTATGTAAAACATAGCAATGGCTGCATTGACTTTATTGAATGTGCGGATGAGTGAAACTTTCAATATGTTGTATACAAAAAAAAAAATTATTATAATTTTATCATCATTTGTTGATGCCTATTTGTTTCTCCGAAAATGATATCAATAAAGGTTATGGTTAACAAATTTCCCCCAATATTAACCCTTAGACCACTACTCACAACAATTGTCGTCTGCTGTTGCTTTTATATCTTGCCTTATTTCTCAATAAAAACATGCTTTGACAGCACTTCAGAATCATTTCCAATGGAAATTATTCTAAAGTGCTGTCAAAGCATATGTTTGATGATAATAATGGAAAATAGAAAATAAACAGCAGACGACAACAAAATTAAGATAGTGGTGTAAGGGTTAATTCCCAACTATGTGTCGAGAATTAACAATTATACATGTACAATTATTCATATCATAATCAGGCAGCACTACTACACTGGATCACTTAGCCACAGTATACTTTGAGGGAGTAATCATTTATTTTTCCTGAAATGCATTATTTCATATAGAACTAAGAAATGCATATATTTCATGATTAAAAGTATGCAGAATTATTATACTGAATTTATTACATTATCACAGCCAATTTGGCTGTGATAATGTAATAAATTCAGTATAATAAAAATTAATAAATTTATCATAAAATTGAAAATTTCTCCCTCAAAGAATACTTTGCTACTAAAGTATACTTTGCAATGTTGATGAAATAGGCTACAGGTGTGAAACCAAGCAAAATTCACCGTTCAGATATGAACCATTAAGGATGGACAAATTCCTCAGAAAACTATGCTCTCCCATACTCTGGGTCATATGCACAAATATTAGAGCAATCCTTCAAGTTGTATTAAAGAAATATAAATCAACAGCTAAAGTCATTTAAAGCCGGGTAAAGAAATATAAAGTTTGCTTGTGTGTTTATTAGTGTTTAACGGCCTATCAACAGTTAAGGTCATGTAAGGCCGGGCAAACGGGTTTGATCACGTTTTAACCTGCTGCATTGGGGGGAAACTCCCAAAATCAGAATGGAATATTTACATCGAGAAAAATATATTCAGCCCTGAAATTAGAATAACCAGACCTGGTACAAGGTCCATACCACACCAGTCACTTGGCCCCTTCCCCTAAAATAGGACTCATATAAGGGGTATTGTCCACATTTAATCGCCACATACACAATTCCAAGGACGTATGTGAGGGTCAAACCAGGTCTGCAGTCGGAATTCCGATAAGGATGAACGCCAATCGTTGAATTACCAGTCGCATGCTCCCGACCAACCACCCATTGAAGAAATATAAAGAAAGTATCAAAAGCTAAAAATACAGCGTATATCTACACACCATAAAGAAGCTACAAGTGTACCAAGAATCAAGTGTGTACAGTACATTCAAATACAGTTTAAAAGTTAAAAGGTTTGAACACGGAGATAGAATGTGACTGTATATAAACTAATAATTCCAGCACAAAAATATTTACACAATTCCCTAACATTTGATTGGCCCGTAGCAAGTCTCTGTCCAAAATTTATATCCCAGTAAACTCCCAGGCCGAACTACTTTCCGTAACCGTGAGGCGCAGTTAAAATAATTCTTAAGAAAACGGAAAATAAACACATTTTCTTGATGAATTTATTTCAAATGCTGGAATTATAAGGAATGAATGGCCTTTTTGTTGAATTTATCGGGGGATATAAACTTGGAAAAGTCGCTGGAATACTGGACGAGGCCTTCCGGCCTTCGTCCAGTATTCCCGCGACTTTTCCAAGTTTATACCCCTATAAATTCCACAAAAAGGCTATTCATTCCTATATTGTTTTCTGGTTACATAACAGTGTCAGCAGGTAACAGTGTTAGTCTGTGTCAACAATAGTAACAAGAGTGCCGAGGGTCACAATATACGACCGTCTAGCCATTGCAAGTAAACAAGGGAGATAACTCACAGGAAAAGTAAGAAAATCAACAGGGTTCTTCCTCATGCCATGATAAAAATATCTGTACCAAATTTTGTCAAGAAGAACTTAATCGCAAACATAATGTAACAGAACAAGAAAATTAAAATGCCCGCCAAGGCGAGACAAGTTATCTGGATTTTTTTGAAAATCAATAGGGTTGTTCCTCATGCCATGATAAAAATATCTGTACCAAATTTTGTCAAGAAGAACTTAATCGCAAACATAATGTAACAGAACAAGAAAATTAAAATGCCCGCCAAGGCGAGACAAGTTATCTGGATTTTTTGAAAATCAATAGGGTTGTTCCTCATGCCATGATACAAATATCTGTACCAAATTTTGTTAAGATCCGTCAAGAAGAGCGAGACAAGTTATCTGGATTTTTTGAAAAATCAATAGGGTTGTTCCTCATGCCATGATACAAATATCTGTACCAAATTTTGTTAAGATCCGTCAAGAAGAGCGAGACAAGTTATCTGGATTTTTTGAAAATCAATAGGGTTGTTCCTCATGCCATGATACAAATATCTGTACCAAATTGTGTTAAGATCCGTCAAGAAGAGCGAGACAAGTTATCTGGATTTTTTGAAAATCAATAGGGTTGTTCCTCATGCCATGATAAAAATATCTGTACCAAATTTTGTCAAGAAGAACTTAATCGCAAACATAATGTAACAGAACAAGAAAATTAAAATGCCCGCCAAGGCGAGACAAGTTATCTGGATTTTTTGAAAATCAATAGGGTTGTTCCTCATGCCATGATACAAATATCTGTACCAAATTTTGTTAAGATCCGTCAAGAAGAGCGAGACAAGTTATCTGGATTTTTTGAAAATCAATAGGGTTGTTCCTCATGCCATGATACAAATATCTGTACCAAATTTTGTTAAGATCCGTCAAGTTGAGCGAGACAAGTTACCTGGATTTTTTGAAAATCAATAGGGTTGTTCCTCATGCCATGATACAAATATCTGTCACCAAATTTTGTTAAGATCCGTCAAGAAGAGCGAGACAAGTTATCTGGATTTTTTGAAAATCAATAGGGTTGTTCCTCATGCCATGATACAAATATCTGTACCAAATTTTGTTAAGATCCGTCAAGAAGAGCAGAGAAAGTTATCTGGATTTTTTATTTGAAAATCAATAGGGTTGTTCCTCATGCCATGATACAAATATCTGTACCAAATTTTGTTAAGATCCGTCAAGAAGAGCGAGACAAGTTATCTGGATTTTTTGAAAATCAATAGGGTTGTTCCTCATGCCATGATACAAATATCTGTACCAAATTTTGTTAAGATCCGTCAAGTTGAGCGAGACAAGTTACCTGGATTTTTTGAAAATCAATAGGGTTGTTCCTCATGCCATGATACAAATATCTGTACCAAATTTTGTTAAGATCCGTCAAGAAGAGCGAGACAAGTTATCTGGATTTTTTGAAAATCAATAGGGTTGTTCCTCATGCCATGATACAAATATCTGTACCAAATTTTGTTAAGATCCGTCAAGAAGAGCGAGACAAGTTATCTGGATTTTTTGAAAATCAATAGGGTTGTTCCTCATGCCATGATACAAATATCTGTACCAAATTTTGTTAAGATCCGTCAAGAAGAGCGAGACAAGTTATCTGGATTTTTTGAAAATCAATAGGGTTGTTCCTGATAAACATGTACATGTATACCGGATTTGGTTAAGATGCAGCAAGTATAACTCAGCATGTTATTGCGTGGAAAATGATATAGAAGGCGAATAATCAATAGGGTTCGTCTTCCTGTGTCAAGGAGAACTTGAGTTATTGATTGGACAAGGATACAGGATGCAGAAATTAACAAGAATTCCGCCATGGAAGCGGTGTTGCGCCTGCCGAGGCATTTGATCGTAACATGATCATGGGCATGAAAAATGTCAAGGTCATGTTAATGGCAGCATGAGTGTGTTACAAATGCTTACATGTATCAATGGTCCAAATATTGAAGCAATCCTTCAAAAATATTAAAGTGTTATGAGGATGAAGAAACTTGTACAAATGTAAAACAAGAATGTCGTGCCTGCTGAGGTATTTGACCATAACATGATGATGGGCATGTGCTAAAGTAAGCATCACAAAAACCATCAGAGAATTGCATGCTTTAAACACGAAAAAGGTCAAGGTTATGTTAATGGTGTATGAGTGTGTTCCAAATGCTCACAAGTGTCCAAATATTGAAGCATTAAAGTTATATCATGATGACATTTTTTGACATAAAAAAATGGCTAAATGTTTCCACAACCATGTAAAGGTCAAAAAGGTCATGTTAATGGGAGAATGAGTGTCTTCCCAATGCTCACATTTATCAAGTGTCTAAATATTGAAGCAATCCATCAAGTAATATTAAAGTTATATAATGATGAAGAAACCTGTACAAACTTCTTGACGTAAATAAATGACTAAGTGTTTCCACAACCATGTGATGGTCAAAAAGGTCAAGGCCATGTTAATGGGGGTATGCGTGTGTTCCAAATGCTACATGTATCAAGTGTCCAAATATTGAAGCAATCCATTAAATAATATTTAAAGTAATATGATGATGAAGAAACTTGTACACAATTTTTAACTCAAAATAAAAGGCTGTGTTTCTGCAAAAATGTGAAAGTAAAAAATGTCAAGATCATGTTTAATACGCAAAAAATGGCTAAGTGTACAAACATTTTGACATTTGCAACTATAGTCGCGCCTTTTGCTAAATATATCCAAATGCTTAATATATGTACGTGTATGTAGTGTCCAAATATTGAAGCAATCCATCAAGTAATATTAAAGTTATATGATGATGAAGAAACTTGTACACAATTTTTGACGCAAAATACATGGCTGTGTTTCTGCAAAAATGTGAAAGTAAAAAATGTCAAGATCATGTTTAATACGCAAAAAATGGCTAAGTGTACAAACATTTTGACATTTGCAACTATAGTCGCGCCTTTTGCTAAAGTAGGCGTGACAAAAATGAAAGGTGTTACTAACGCATGCACATATACACATGGACTAACGCTATATTCCCTCTTGCCTAGTAGTGAGGGGATAATCAATATAGAGTTCTTCGTCTTGCAATAACAAACATGTATACAGAATTTGGTTACAATCCATCAAGTAGACCTGTAATTACTACAAGCTGTGAATGCCCGCCCACCCAAGTGGATACATAACACGTCCCGTTTATTCAAATGGACGTATAAAAAGTACATACAGATAATGTACATCTTCTCTACTGGTATCTTAGCTAATATCACAGATAAACATTACTTAAAGCAACAACATGATAAAGTTAACTGCAAACTTGTGTAAAATAAATATGCCATCGTCTCTCTGAGACTGGGGCAATTTAAAAATATTCATATACAACATATGTATGATAAACTCGCAAACAAATCACATAATTATAATTTTTGCAACATGACATCAGTGCTCTCTGCATGTGTCTTGTGACTGGGGAAATTGGCACTTATGGGTTTTGCGACCAGTGTAGATCAAGACCAGCCTGTGTATACTTATGGGTTTTGCGACCAGTGTAGATCAAGATCAGCCTGTCCATAGTGCCTTAACCAGGATGAGGCAGACGAGGCGGTCACCTCCTCTGTCATTTTGCCGATTGTTTTTAAGAAAGGGCAAGAATGAAGTCCCTGAATCTGAAGAATTTTAAACTATGATATATTGCCTGACCCTCATATCGAGACTTGGTTCGCTTTGACTGGGGGCCGTTTCACTAAACTTCGTACGACTAAAATGTTCATAAGTGCAAATTTAGGATCCTCTGAAAATTTCAATTGATGGATTTATAATTCGCCATTCCATCAATGAAACACCTGTCATGCTTCTAACAAGCAATAATTCCAGCACAAAAATATTTACACAATTCCCTAACATTTGATTGGCCCGTAGCAAGTCTCTGTCCAAAATTTATATCCCAGTAAACTCCCATGCCAAACTACTTTCCGTAACCGTCAGGCGCAGTTAAAATAATTCTTAAGAAAACGGAAAATAAACACATTTTCTTGATGAATTTATTTCAAATGCTGGAATTATAAGGAATGAATGGCCTTTTTGTTGAATATATCGGGGATATAAACTTGGAAAAGTCGCGGGAATACTGGACGAGGCCTTCCGGCCTTCGTCCAGTATTCCAGCGACTTTTCCAAGTTTATACCCCGATAAATTCCACAAAAAGGCCATTCATTCCTATAATATAGATCGTTATCAGGCTACAGGAATATGTTATTTGATCAGGAGCTACACTGGTCATAAATCCCATAAGCCCCATTTCTGCAGGCACAGCCACATATAAACATTGACTGTTATTCGTAAATTCACAGTAAACTCATAAATAGAGGATCTTACATGAGTGATTATCAAATAAAAATTATGACATTTATTAAACGAGTTTACTGATTATATGTGAAACGAGGCTATGCCAAGTTTATGAAATTAGTCAACAAGTTTAATAAATACCATATTAAAATGTTATCATATCACAAATGTTAGATTCTATTTATTGCATAAGCACATTGTCATACCTTGAAGCTGTACTGGTCACCAAACCTGTTTTCTGTAACGAGCTAATTTGCATATTTATTACACTAGGATATTAATCTTTTTTATTACACTGTATTAATACACTGCGATGTAACGAATATGACATATATGTTCATCGAGTGGTGTGGAATGTCCATATTTCATGAGTGCCGTTAGGCACGAGTGAAATATGGACATTTCACACCACGAGATGAACAAATATGTCATATTTGTTGCAAAAATATGAATATGATATTTATTATATACCGCTCCATGGAAATTAGCAGTTTTTTAGACTGTATACGGTAATGAATGTGTATTTGCAGCCTATTTGCAGTCCGGAAGTAGTCGTATTTTCACAGGAAGTTGTTTATTTCATCGATGAGAACATATGACTTTTATTTACATCGTATAACTATGTATTTCATGTATTTCATATAATAAATAAAGTTTATTCAACTACAATTTTGAAATACGGGATATATATAAGAGATATTCAAAAAATCAGATTTTATGCTGCACATCAGTCACACACATCTTGGCGGAAATAAATCTGTCATGTCAGTGGTTGTAACACTATGTAAACTAGTCTGAGTTGCTTTCAACAAAACCAATATTATACATGCACATTTTTTATGACCACATGTCAACTGATAAACACAATACAAGACTAGTGTCTTTTGATATCAAGTTCACCAGGGGCCCGTTTCACTAAACTTCGTACGACTAAAATGTTCGTAAGTGCAAACTTATGATAGTCTGTAAATTTCACATTAACAATGACTGTGTTCTTGTAAACAATTATCGGATTTACATTTATTGATCATAGGCTGCATATGCAGCCTATGCTCAATAAATGTAAATCCATCAATTGAAATTTACATACTATTTTAAATCGGCACGAACATTTTAGTCGTACAAAGTTTAGTGAAACGGCCCACTGGCTCGGATCAGAAACGGTAAGAATTCCTCCACGAGTCTCCTGCATGTTTCCTAGCCTTTTCTGACAAACTTAAAATCAAATGACATTACAGAGCTCCAGATAAGTTTTGTATCTAAAGAGTATTATACCCCATCTTTAAAATTCAATGTGTATTGTACTTTTACAAATATATTGATTTTCTTCCTTATTAAATACGGAACAAATTATAAAACAAATATAACAAATTTGAAAATTAACTTATTTGAGCAGCAAAAAGCAAACATTGTTTTGAAAATCAATGCATATTTTCACATTGCTGTGAGTATTTTGTACTCCCACTTTTGATCATCAATGCGTATTGTGCTAAAATAAGTGAATAAAATATGCCAATACGCACCTTATCTGGAGCTCTGACACTAGCCTGGTATTCTCTTTGTACATTACCATGCAGTTCGAGAATAATGCACAAATAATCCACATTGCTTTCTAGACACATAATCGATGTATTGTAGACAGAATGACAATATATACCCTAATCAGGGGATGAAATTAGCACTACATGTAGCTCAATGCTAGTGGCATTACTGATGGGCTAGTTAAAGTTACTGTGTCGCCATCTGACTGGGTAGACAGATGATGTTTTAAGGACACGTTCTATACCTGAGCATCTTTTGATTCAATATAGGAATGAATGGCCTTTTTGTGGAATTTATCGAGGTGTAAACTTGGAAAAGTCGCGGGAATACTGGACGAAGCGATAAAAAATTACAATTTTTTTTTTTTTTTTTTTTTTTTTTTTTTTTTTTTAAATTGTAATTTTTTAAGGCCTCGTCCAGTATTCCCGCGACTTTTCCAAGTTTATCCCCGATAAATTCCACAAAAAGGCCATTCATTCCTTATAATTCCATCATTTTTAAATAAATTCATCAAGAAAATGTATTTATTTTCTGTTTTCTTAAGAATTATTTTAACTGCGCCTCATGGTTACGGAAAGTAGTTCAGCGTGGGAGTTTACTGGGATATAAATTTTGGACAGAGACTGGCTACGGGCCAATCAAATGTTAGGGAATTGTGTAAATATTTTTGTGCTGGAATTATAGATTTATAAATGTGATGGAATTATGTATAACTTGTTTTTTTGTCAAACGACAAGAGGGGAAATTGGCTGATGGCTGGAACACACAAAGATGGCAGATTTGGCTACTCCACGTGCCGTATAGGATACAATAACGATCAGGTATAGAACGCGTCCTTAATGCGTCATTGTTTTTACTCGTCGGCAATTTTACGCCGACTTTGCAAGTGTAATCCTACATAACACATCATTTGCATGTCCCTTATATTTTTGCCTTACTCAAGTGAGTTCTTAATCCAAATTTGAATGTTTACATGCATTTTCAAATTCAGAAATATTCAAGTGGATTGATTTCAGAGTTCACTAGGAGATAGTCAATATAGGCTGCCGTCTGACAAAAGGGGTTTTATGTTTGCAACCAGCATAGTCCCAGTAGCCTATTTCATCAACATTGCAAAGTATACTTTAGTAGCAAAGTATACTTTGAGGGAGAAATTTTCATTTTTTTTTTAAATTTATTAATTTTTATTATACTGAATTTATTACATTATCACAGCCATTTAATGGCTGTGATAATGTAATAAATTCAGTATAATAATTCTGCATACTTTTAATCATGAAATATATGCATTTGTTAGTTCTATACGAAATAATGCATATCCGGAAAAATAAATGATTGCTCCCTCAAAGTATACTTTGCTAGTAAAGTATACTTTGCAATGTTGATGAAATAGGCTACTGATCAGCATTCGCGCAGTCTGATCAGGGCCTACGCAGGTTGCTATTCGGTCACTTCACCCTTAGACCACTACACACAACAATTGTCGTCTGCTGTTGCTTTCATATCTTGCCTTATTTCTCAATAAAAACATGGTTTGACAGCACTTCAGAATCATTTCCAATGGAAATGATTCTAAAGTGCTGTCAATGTATGTTGTAAATTATTCTAAAGTGCTGTCAAAGCATGTTTTTGATGATAAAAATGGAAAATAGAAATAAACAGGAGACGACAAAAAATTAAGATAGCGGGGTAAGGGATACCATTTAAATGCTAGCAGCAAAACAATTATATTCTAATTTTACAGAGTGATTGCACAGGTAGCCCCAAACCTACAATTGTTGTACATGCCGTAAGGTACATTTTCTCGGTGAGTAGACCATATCTGCCATGGTTGGTGGATGTCGAAATTGAATAGCCCTGTGTGACTAGTTACATATGTAATGAAGTCCACACAGCACATCAGGATGTTAGCTGGTCGTCATTCGTCAATACAGCCATAAATCTGTGTTTCTCAGATCACGGTCTATTTCTTTGCACTTTCTGACATGACACATGAGCTAGCAAGAGTGACATACAATGTATGTAACAAGACAAATATCATATATATCATCCACTAAAACCATATGTCTACGGCCCACATGTTGAGTCCGCCACGGTATGTGATAATGATTTGACCATGACATGATGGTCACATGGTTGGGATATAGAATAAAAATCGGGATGATAATAAACATGCATATGAAGTTTCGAGTCAATATGACCTATGGTTGCAGAGCTATAACGTATTTAAAAACTTTAATGCAGATGTCCATGTCATTTCACTGTGGCATTGGGCATGCAGGTCACATGAGTGGGCCATATAAAGAAAACATGGCTGATGATAAACGACCGGATGACATTTCAAGTCAATCCGGCATATAGCTAAAGAGACATAAGCAATTTAAAAACTTTAATACAGATTTTGGATGGACAGACATGCAAACGTCAATTTGTGATCCGTATATGTCATCAATGTTAGGAAGTTATTGATGACGCTTGAAAAACATCTGAATAAAATATCAACAGCTATGCAAAACTCTAGACTAATGTCCACTAAAATGGGTGAAATAAAAATTGTAAAAGCATCCAAAATTCCCATGTTAACCATACCAGTAGCCGATTTAATCAAAATTGCAAAGTATACTTATCTAGCAAAGTATACTTTGAGGGAGTAATCATTTATTTTCCCCGAAATGCATTATGTCATATAGAACTAACGACTGCATGCATATATTTGATGATTAAAAGTATGCAGAATTATTATACTGAATTTATTACATTATCACAGCCATTTTGGCTGTGATAATGTAATAAATTCAGTATTTTAATTTAATTAAATTGAAAATTTCTCCCTCAAAGTACATTTTGCTAGATAAGTATACTTTGCAATGTTGGTGAAATCGGCTACTGCTGGAATATGAAATTATGTGACTTACAACAACATAAAGTATCCTATTGTGTTTGGGTTACGTATCAAAAATACAACACACATGCGAGGAAAAGTTCAAATGTTCAATAGCTAGCCAATCTGTAATGGAATGGGGTTTATGGGTTTTGCGACCAGTGTAGATCCAGATCAGCCTGTGCATCCGCACAGTCTGATCAGGATCTGCACTGTTCACCATTCCGTCAATGAAACACGCATCATGCTTTGTACAAGCACCATTTAGTCCAGTAACAGCCACATTTCATGTGATGCGGGTGGGAATTTAATATTGCTCCAGTCACAGCCACATATCTTCTTGTGTTATTGTCCCACCAACGTAATTTTCGTGATTTCAGATGCAGTCCCAAATCTCACCGGTACCCCCCAATATTGTGTTCCCATGGAAACGTAAACATGACTGTTTTCTCCATATTCATACAAACCAGCGTAGAACGGGTTCATTAAATATGCTCCTATAATAAATGGAAACATCTGGCCCCCGTGCGTATGTCCTGGAAATAGAAACAAGGGAATCGTTATCACTAAGCTAATCACCTCGCTGGCAGCCTTGATAATAATAATAATAAAAAAAAAATGTTTGCCTTACAAACAAGGTGAACATTAAGTCCTCATTGGCCTTGACCTTGGGCGGTCGGACGTGGGTCACATGCAAAGCACTATCCCTAGACATAAATTGTGGCCAAATATTATCGAAATCGGTGAAGCAGTACACGAGTTATTGAAAAATGAAAGGTGTTACATGTACTAACGTACGCATGTACATAAGTACATGGAATGCTGTATCCTGTCTTGCCTATCGGTGAGGGGATAACAAGTAATTTACCCCATTTCAAGCTGAGCATACGCCATTTTGTTTGCATAAAGTCCTAAAAAATCTTTCAATATGCTTAGAAGCATATGTCGAGATGTTTCATATATGAACATAATTATACTATCATCGAAAAATAACAAAATTAAAATATTTGACAAGTTTCCATTTTTCATTAATATCCATTTCTAGCCAGTCTAGCTCTCTATCTCTACTGTTGGTTAAACATATGACAAGGCTGACTGAATGACAAACAGTGCAAACCCTGATCAGCAGTTTGGTCTGGGTTTACACTGGCTGCATTGGCCATAAGCCCCATTTCTCCAGCCACAGCAACATTTGTGAGTCACTGAAGAAATGGGATGATTGACAACTGTGGCCAGTGTAACTCCTGATCTTTTAGCACATTAACAATCGGTAGTGTTATTCAGAAGCATATTATGTGCCTCACTGATCCTGATCACAGGCCCGTACGCAGAGGGGGTGCGACAGGTGCGTACACACCCCCATTAACCCGTTCAACACCACAGGCCTGTATAGTGGTATTGGCAAAAAGTGTAGATCCAGATGAGCCGGCTCGTGACGAGCCGTCTCATCAGGATCTGCACTTTGTGAAAGTAATTGTCATAATTTTGAGAACAAAAACACCTCGTGTTCATAAATGGACTGGTCTGAAAATAATTTTGTGATGATTGTAATGGATTGCAAAATTAACATATCAAAATCCATTCCAGTTATTTAGGGGTGAAATGGTTAATCTGCCGAGGTCTGTCCGTGAATGTGCAAAAAAACAATGTTTAGCCCTTCGCGCCGTCGATAACGCACCCCCCTAAATTAATTCCTGCATACATGCCTGGATCAGACTATGCAGATTGCGGACACCACATGTTGATCTGTAGCCTATTTCATCAACATTGCAAAGTATACTTTACTTACGGGACGCCATGCAGGACAGGTTAATTATGTGTACAAAATTGAGTTTTGTAACACTAAAAATCACAAAATTCAATTCTGTGTCACAAAATTCAATTCTGTGTCACAAAATTCAATTCTGTCAATTCTGTGTCACAAAATTCAATTCTGTGTCACAAAATTCAATTCTGTGTCACAAAATTCAATTCTGCATACGTTTCGTATACAAAATTCATTTTTGTTATAAAGGATTCAATTTTGTAAGACAGAATTGAGTTTTGTGAAGAAAATTCAGTTTTGTGGGACAGAATTCATTTTTGTCCACAAAAAATTAGTTTGCGTAGGATAGTCTATGTCATCTCTACGTTGATTGGTTGAGATCGGTCTTAGTCCATTTTACTAGATGGTGGAGTACACTTGCAGGTTTAAATATTTCAATGCGAAAATATAACCCAATATATCAATATTATACTTCTTTATGGACAGTTATTTTGGTTATATTATGATTACAAATGAGTGGTCACACCATATAAGCATATATACTTTGAAGGAGAAATAAGAACAATATTCAGAATTTTCCCTCAATTATGTAAACAGGGTCAAACATAAAGTAGCCGGGACATAGCTAGACCTGAGAGCATGCCCATATATAGAGAATACCAGGCTAGTGTATTTGGATATCAACTTTATCAGGCAAGGCTAGGAAACGCGTAGGAATTCCGAGGCTTGCCAGGGAATTCCTACCGTTTCCGAGCCAAGTCTGATAAACTTGATATTAAAATACACTAGCCTGGTATTCTATTTATCAGGTAACGTTTTATGCTCGAAAATGACATTAGATGAAGTCGTATTCTAACAGTAGATCTAACTTGTGAAACAAATGGTATTGGATCTGTGTCTACTAGTTGCGAAGTTACGTGTTCGCAAATATGTGTCTACATGCATTATTTACAGTATACATGTGTGTTTATTAACAATAGCTTTAAGCCATATGGCCCATGAAGCAAGACAAAATACAGTATACAAGTGTGTTTAACAAGACAGCAGACAGGATAGGAACTATCTCACTCAGCTTTATAGTTACATGTTTGATTCTCATTTACTGCAAAATAAATAGCATGTTGTTTCACTTACTAGTTCGGTTGTATTTCGTATTATGCTGCTATGATGTACTAGTTCGGGCTTTCGAATGAAATATTCAAAAGACAGACATACTACAACATGAGCGTATACGAATATGTACTAGCTGTGTGAGAATTATGTTACTGTCCTGTTCAATAGGTATGAACATAGTAATATTTCTACTTAAAACTTAGGTACATATATGTGCCATTTTGAATACATGAAGACCACTTACTGTATCGGTTCTGTATTGCTGAAGATATTGGAGAAGGTAACATACTAATGGTTATACAGATTAGCGTTCCTTATTTCAAAAGCTTTATAAATATACATGTACATTCCTAAATTTCGTACTACAGTAGAACTTCGATAACTAGAACAGGTCTGGCTCGAACACCATGGAAAACTCGAACTGGTTCGACAGTCCCGGCAAATTTCCTATATAATTAATGTAATAAAACACCTTAAACTCGAACTATGAATTACTCGAACAGTCGAACTTGTGGATTAGTCCCGTGGACAGTCAAACAGTGGTAATTACCGCTAATAACTCGAACAGGTAAGTCTGTGATCAGCTGTTTGCCTAACGAGGTGCGAATTCCACCATTGCGGGCGGTCGCGTTGAGTAGTTTCCCTTGACGCGGGATGACATTAAATCACGAATCGCAAACAATAGCAGCGTGAATTACGGGCGTTATGATGTCCACGCTATGTGTCATGAAAAAACGTTTACTTAAATTTAACTTTGAATTCTTCAGGCGTTAATTTATAGTGTTTATTATTGTATACTAACATTGTTTCGTTTATATTTTCCGTTTGTATATTTATACAATGGCATGTCACATCGGTCATCTCATATATTCACATAAGTGATTTTATTGACTGAATCTGACAGTACATTTTTGAAACTTCATTCCCTCGAACTATGCATCGCTCGAACTCAAACTCGATTCCGTTGCCGGTTCGAGCGATCGAAGTTCTACTGTATTTCAGAATTTTCGGACTTTATCAATTCTAAAATTTTTACCATATTAGGTCTGTGTCTGTAATACATACGTATATATTTTTTCCTGATTTCTGCATACATGACACATTCTAATATAAAGTGGTATTCATCTTCTAATCTGGCACATACTTCGCATTTTTCTATTTTCAACTTGAATTCCATTCCATCTACCGGATTCAATCGCCAATCGATGCGATGATACCTTAAGTCGAGCAAAAGCAGTCCTGAACTTCACAACTGTTATATCTTTTAAATAGTACTGCAGTTTAAACTCACAAACGTTTTTGTAAAATAATGCTCTACTTGAGTCGTTTATTCTGGATTGCCATTGCTGAACAAAAATATCGGATACACGTTGCTTAAAGGTAGAAAGAAATGCATGTACATTGCTGACTCCTTGGTTTAACCAGACATGATAAAATAGTTTGATAATAAAGCTTTTACTAAAGAAGCCCAGTTACTTTTGGTAGGCAAGTCAATAATATCGGTTAACATCATATTATAAATTTGTTTTCTATACTTATTTATCGACGTTTCAATGATTTGCTATAATAAGTGGTGTACGGCCAAGTTCCCCATATATAAAATCATTTTGTGTACTTTTCTTTACGCCTAATAAGGATTTGCAAAATTGTAAGTGTACTTTTTCAATTTGCTGTCCTGCAACAAAGCCCCATATTTCTGATCCATAACTCAATATCGGACTTATAAGTTTATCAAACAGTTGTAATCTATGCAAAGGTGTAATGTCTGTGAAGGTATGAATTTAGTTTAAAAATAGCCTTTTGTGCCTGTCCAGCAAGAAGAGACTGTGTTTCCTTAAAGGAACCACCGGGTGTAAAAACAATACCTAAATACGTAAATTTTGTAACAATTTCTATTTCACTTCCATTGAAGTAAAAATGTAAATTTCTAGGAAGCATGCCACCTTTACGAAAAATTACTATCTTGGTTTTTGTTGTATTAACTTTCAACTTCCATTTGTGGCAGTACTCTGAAAGAAAATTGAGAGCATGTTGCATTTCATTCTCGGAGTCTGCAAAATTACTATATCATCTGCGTATAATAAAATAAATAACTTTAACATACCTATGTCTATTCCAGCTATACCGTTTGTTTCAAATTCTATTTCCATATCATTAATGTACATACTAAACAAAAATGGCGATAAACAATCACCCTGACGACGCACGCCCAGTAAACAAGAAAATTCATCACTTAGCATATTTTTGCCCTTAACCCGTGATTTCACATTGCAGTACATTGATTTAATAATGTGAACATTTTACCTCTAACACCTATCTTTAATAAGTTTCAGCCATAAGTTGTCCCGAACTACGTAATCAAAAGCTTTAGAGAAATCTACAAAAGCGCAATATAGCTTCTTCCCGTATTTAGCATGTGGGTTATTAAACCATGAAGTACAAATATATTATCACGTGTTCCCATTTCTTTACGAAACCCCGCTTGTGCTTCTATGTAAATATTATAATTCTCAGCCCATGATGATAGTCTATTATTCAAAATTCTGGTAAACAATTTGCCTAATGTACTCAACAGTGTGATTCCTCGATAATTGTCAACTTCATTTATATTACCCTTTTTATGCAACGGAATAATATGTCCTTCAGACCAGGAAGTTGGAAAATATCTGTTATTAAAAATTGTATTAAATAATGTGGTCAAGACCGGGAGCAATGCCTGCCCACCATATACAAAGAATTCGTTCAATAGTAAATCTGGACCTCCACTGCGACCCGTCTTTAGTTGTTTGACAGCTAATATTATCTCAGAACTTGTTATGTCGGTATCAAGCTCGGCAAACATTATATGTAATTCACCATCTTAGTATCCATGGTATCTACACAAATACTACAAATGGTTTCCTCAAATGGCCCAATACACACATTCTGTTTATAAACACGGACAGCAGTCAGAACACAGGCCACAGCGCGTGTATTATTGATTTAACTGGGGCAGATGTACCTTGCGATACACAAAAAATGACGTCAGTACTCGCGGGAGATCTACATGTACATGAATTATGTGTTACAATTATAACGCAAATAGAGTTTAAATACAAATGGGTTTGTCAACGTTTGACTGTTTGGAGATAGTTGAAGCAAAATGGCAGAATGATAAATGAATCATCGGCAGAATGAGAAATGAATCATCGACATTGAATGTGTAGATCGGCGACCGTGACCCATTTCTCCAGTGCAGTTTCTGACCAATGGTAGTCCTTCTTACATGCGTGTGCAGAATTGACAGAATTGAATTTTGTGACACAGAATTGAATTTTGTAGCACAAAAGTGAATTTTGTGACACAGAATTGAATTTTGTGAGACAGAATTGAATTCTGTGGCACAGAATTGAATTTTGTGGCACAAAAGTGAATTTTGTGACACAGAATTGAATTTTGTGACACAGAATTGAATTCTGTGGCACAAAAGTGAATTTTGTGACACAGAATTGAATTTTGTGGCACAAAAATGAATTTTGTTGACAAAATTGAGCCATGTCCCACTTGGCGCCCCGTATTACTAGCAAAGTATACTTTGAGGGAGTAATCATTTATTTTTCCTGAAATGCATTATTTCACATAGAACTAACAAATGCATATATTTCATGATTAAAAGTATGCAGAATTATTATACTGAATTTATTACATTATCACAGCCAAATTGGCTGTGATAATGTAATAAATTCAGTATAATACAAATTAATAAATTTATCATAAAATTGAAAATTTCTCCCTCAAAGTATACTTTGCTACTAAAGCATACTTTGCAATGTTGATGAAATAGACTACTGACTTTATGGTCTGTATGGTTGAAAGGAATAATTCTAGCCTACAAAAGGATCTTATGATGTTTTGGTTATGATGAGTCTTTTGTCCACCACTTATGATCGGAGAGCAAACTTACCAGATAAGACTAGATCCACTCTATGTCTGGAGTCCAAAGCCCGTTTGGCTGTGGCAGGTTGGTGGGCCACCAATATCACAGGCTCGCCTTGATCGCAGCCACCCAAGGCCTTGTCAAAGTCCTCGGAATGTTCCGCATACCTGCACGTGGAAACAAGAAATCAGCAACACTGGGGGATGTACCCCTCATTTGACATGAGCATGGGGCCGCCTCAGAATGAAAATATAGATGATGATAAATAAGTACATTGTATATAAAATCGGGGTAGATAAATAAACATTGGGCAGGACTGACAACAGCAATTTAATGCAGAAACTACTGTCTGTTTCATGAAACCTGCCCAAATGTTACTGCTACATGTATATAAATAATGCAATTTTTTCTCTCTCGATATTTTTCAATTTTATCAAATTTGAGAATGAACCTTCTTTTTATTTCATGAAATTTGGTTCAATATTGATTTTATTGTGAAACAAATTTCCACATGATAAATCCCCATAGACATCTTCAGATTTAACACGGAACATTTTTCTTATTTGAAAAATAGTGAACCAATTTTCAAAATTCATTAGGTGTAGGCTCCCATAGAAAGTCGGGTATTTGTAAACCCCACTACTTCAAAGAAAACGTGGGGTCAGGAAACCAGAGTTTCACAGCTGGATACTGGAATAAACCTGTCTGCATCCCCAATACCAACCAGATGTAATGTTCCTAACACCGGGTCAAATGGCCCATTAGGCGATATGATAAGATTCTGAAATTCCCAGTTAAATTCTAAATATGTTATAACGCAAATAAAATCTATAAATAATGCTATACTCAATTTTATCATTATCAGAGATGCAAAAATGCCTTTTCTCCCGTCAAAATCGGTTGACCAACGACAAATATATTATGAAAAAAAAGTAAGATTTTATCAAAATATGTGTTCCGAAGACCTCTCCAAATCCCGCCAAAATGGTTCCAATACGGCGTAGGAATATGCGGGCCAAAATACTATCTATGATACCATTAGAATATAAAATCGTATTCAATATTTATATACACCGAGGTGAATCGATATATGTATGCATTCCACTAAACAAACGAAAACTAACAAGAAGCCAAATAGCCAAACATAATCCTTATGTGCGAAAATGAAACTGGACGTGTGAGAACTATTTTGTGTCCGCGCATGGATAATGGTCAGGCGGCTTGACCACTGCATAGGACAGAATAAATATGTCTGGTTTCTGAACTAAAATGGGAAGATATAATAAATACTAATCTTTTTTTGTTATTATTCGATAGCAGAGATATGTACTAGATATTTGCTGTATTTTTATATTGTATTCAAAATGTAGCAGTAAATATGAAGAGCACATAATTATGGTACCACGATTGCAAAACCTGCAATTATTTATGACATACATGCATACATATGGCATATGTTGTCATGACGGAGAAATGGGGCTTATGATCTATGCTACCAACTCCGCTACCCAAATCAGCCTGCATATCCGCACAGTCTGATCAGGGTCTGCACGGTTCGCCATTCCGTCTATCTCAATTGATTTCATACATAATAGCATCCGTGATATTCAAAGAATAATATTTATAACAGTCTTGTGTTTTTTAGTAAATGATGACATCTTGCAATATGCTTTGAAAGTGTCATAAATATTCGTTGTCATGTACGGAAGAAAATCATAAATTATGTAAATATTTTTCATGAACTATGACAACTGTGGAAATGTATCAAATTACTTACTTGGTTGGTCTCATAACGGATCACTGTATACATAGTATACGTATATACAAATATAAGGCCAAATATGTATAATTTGCAATTGTGTGTTATTGATTATAATATTTGCACTAATTGACACTGATAATGATTGGGAGTCAAAGCGTTTTCCTGGTATCATTAATGTTACTCCTTCAAATTTTTTTAGCCCTGATCAGACTGCGCGGACTTGAGATTGATACAGATCGATCTCCGTGTCAGGTGCATAATTTGGTGGCGAAAGATAGCAAGTTAGGAGTCGTTTAGAATCGTCTCATTGAGATCATTGAGACTCCCAACTTGCCATTTTTTGGTGCAGAAATTTGTTGTTATCCAGAATTGATAAAATTACGCACCTTAGCTTGAGCTATGTTGATAGTTTATAAAACTTTTCTAATCAAACGTTTTAACAGTCATTCATTCAGTATCAAAAGTATCAAATTCAAACTGACTGCGTCGGTATTGTTACTCTTGACCAAAGTTTGATGACCTGTTTATACACACTATCCCCAATTTATTCCAACATGGGAATGGGTGTTAGGAGGGAGCATGTGATGGGTAATTTAACGATCGGTGTGTGTTCATCCTTCCCGGAATGCCGACCTACATGGTTTGGTCCTCTTGTATCGTTTTTGCGCCCCCCCACCCCCCACCCCCCGGTACTTGAGAGCTGAATCATGTTATGCCCCAGTAAGAAATAATAAGCTTATCATAGCTCCCAACTTGCCATTTTTGGTGAGGAAATAACAAAATCCTACCTCAAATTTACCAAATTACGCACCTTGACTGAAGCTCTGTTGATAGTTTATAAAACTTTTCCAATCGTCAACTTGGACTCAAAAAACATATTTCCTTTTGCACACGCATAAGTACGATTCAAGTCGAGGAGTTTTGCTGGTATCATTATTGTTACTACTTCGATGAAAACAAAACACGACAAATATAGGCCCTGGTCAGACTGCACGGATGCGCTGGTTGATCTGGGGCTACACTGTCGCATATGTCGTAAGGTCCATTCCCCAGCCAGGACTCACACTCAGCTAAATTCCTTGTGTCAAGTCTGACTTTGAGATTGAAGTAAGGTTTTGCAATGAAGATATTTATTTCTGCAAGGTGTATGTAACATAACATATGCTACATGTAATTATGTATCAACAGCACATTTTAATTTGTAACTTGCTAGTGTGCTGGTCAGTTTGAACCCGCAGATATATCTACACTGGTTAGAAGACTAGTGTGTTCTTGTATCATCAGCTTATAGCTGTTAGAACAAGCAATTCTCCCAGAATTATTGTGGAAATCAGCACACACATGTTGTAGGCTACCAAGAGAGCATGGAACAAGATCAGGGTTGCTAATCCATTTAGACAATGATGAATCCAGTCGGTAAACAGTCTAGATCCTGATGTGACTGCTCATTCTGATCTGGACCTAAGCTGTAAAGATTACGGCCATAATAGTCGCTGGTGGTAATAAAACTCACCTGTACATATTCCCATGCACTATGGTCGAGTCTGGCGGTTACTGGAGACTCCAGCTGCAGCCAGACTAATGGGCAGTGAAAGTAGTTTGGCATGCTTTGTTATCTCATTAGCTGACCCCATAGTGCAATACAAAATCATTAACAGGAACATTAGCCTGTCAGAATCAGCTTGGCATTTGGCTGTTCGTTTTCTATGGGACTGTACACATAATGTTAACTTTTGTTTTCTTAGATCATTTCCAAGCTATATAAACAGGTTCGACAGTCAATTTCCAAATTTTTTCATTTTTCAACTCCTCCTGCAGCTACTTCAGTTTCTTTCCCCCCCCATGTTAAATTCCCATAGAGAAATCAGTTTTCGTAATAAAATCAATATTTGACCAAATTTCACGAAATAAAAAGAAGGCTCATTCTTAAATTTTGCTAAGATTTACTACATGTATTATAATTTTTGTTATTGTTTTTACATGGTTTATACGGTAGCCATACACTTTTCATATAGAAGACTGTCTGTAAGACACAGATTAAGTCCCTATGTAGCTTTTCTCAAACACAGGCTACACCCGATTACAAACAAATAGCCCGATTGAAAAAACAATATTGTGGTAATGTCTTTTAAAATACTTGATTGAAAATTAGAAATATCCAATTGATTTCAGAAGTATAAAGGAACAATACCAAATGTTCATTGTTCAATTCCTTATATTAAACTTGGAATGTCCCCCTTATCTTTTCAACAGTGAACAAGGTCATTGGAAGGTCATTGGAACTGCACCCACAGAGTGTGAATAAGGATTGGTGGATTGAAAGGGCCATTACATCCACTTAACAACTTGACTATACAATAACTGTTGATAGAACCAAAACAAGAGGGCCATCGTGGCACTATGTTTGTTTGTTTATTATAGGAATGAATGGCCTTTTTGTGGAATTTATCGGGGTATAAACTTGGAAAAGTCGCGGGAATACTGGACGAGGCCTTCCGGCCTTCGTCCAGTATTCCCGCGACTTTTCCAAGTTTATATCCCCGATAAATACAACAAAAAAGCAATTCATTCCTTATAATTCCAGCATTTGAAATAAATTCATCAAGAAAATGTGTTTATTTTCCGTTTTCTTAATAATTATTTTAACTGCGCCTCACGGTTACGGAAAGTAGTTCGGCATTGGAGTTTACTGGGATATAAATTTTGGACAGAGACTTGCTACGGACCAATTAAATGTTAGGGAATTGTGTAAATATTTTTGTGCTGGAATTATTGGTGTTTAACGGCCTATCAACAGCTACGGTCATGTAAGGCCAGGCAAACGGGTTCGGTCCCATTTTAACCTGTTGCATTTGAGGAAAATCCCAAAATCAGAACGGAATATTTACATCGAGAAAAAATATATTCAACCCTGAAATTAGAATAACCGGACCTGGTGCCAGGTCCATACCACACCAAAGTCACTTGGCCCCTTCCCCTAAAATAGGATTATGAATAATCGTAATACCGGTACTCAATTAAGAATTGTGGCGCTATATCGCTAATCTGGTTATCATCTATATGCAAGTAAATCTAAGAGAGTTTTATACATTCATTATTCCTACAAAGTTTTGTCGAAACACATCTACTAAATAGATTGAATATGGTTTGAAGAATGATTAATTATCCACTGTGCCCATCTGAGCAGTGTGATCAGTAGCCGATTTCATCAAAATTGCAAAGCATACTTTTCTAGCAAAGTATACTTTGAGGGAGAAATTTTCAATTTTAGGATAAATTTATTATTATATATACTGAATTTATTACATTATCACAGCCAATTTGGCTGTGATAATGTAATCAATTCAGTATAATAATTCTGCATACTTTTAATCATGAAATATATGCATTTGTTAGTTCTATGTGAAATAATGCATTTCAGGAAAAATAAATGATTACTCCCTCAAAGTATACTTTGCTAGAAAAGTATACTTTGCAATGTTGGTGAAATAGGCTACTGAGCATACTCAGTCACTCAAATAATCTGCAAAATGAATCCTAACGATCGAATGTGTAACAGGACGAAGATCTACATTCTACAACACAGGTGGAGGACTCAGACCTGCGACATAAACAAATTCTCATTACCCCACCCACCTGGTGTAGTACTGTATGTTATGTTTAAAATACAAACGTAATGCACAGTATTTTTGAATGGGAATTTTTGTTGATGTCACAGGTCCGAGTCTTCCACCTGTGATCTACAATTACTGTATATGTTATAAAGTTCGTTTTCCCAGCCCGATAGACAGAGGGTATAAATGACAGACGATAATAAGTTGCTGGAGGTCAATCGATGAGTAGACCAGTAGCCGATTTCATCAACATTGCAAAGTATACTTTCTAGCAAAGTATACTTTGAGGGAGTAATCATTTATTTTTCCCGAAATGCCTTAAATCATATAGAACTAACGACAACATATATTTGATGATTAAATGTATGCAGATTTATTATACTGAATGTATTACATTATCACAGCCAAAATGGCTGTGATAATGTAATAAATTCAGTATAATAAAAATTAATAAATTTATCCTTAAATTGACAATTTCTCCCTCAAAGTATACTTTGCTAGAAAAGTATACTTTGCTAGAAAAGTATACTTTGCAATGTTGATGAAATGGGCTACTGGTGTATTATCATATCATAGCCTCGTTTCCGCTTATAATAATTCATGATGGTGCACTTGCATGCATGTCGCTATAATAGTATATCTTGGTGCTCAAAACTAGACATGTAGTTTGGCTCAGTGGTATCGAAGCGGTAGAATATCCGTGCTTTTGTAGAACTTTTGTTCAATCTATCTGCAGTGGTTGATAGTTCGAACCTCACAAAACGCATTATTTATGTCGATATTATTGTGTTCTTTTTATGACTGGTTGCTGGATAGGGAAATAGGTGAAACGGCGAGGGTTATCACTATTGCTGTATGACCTCAATGTGACATGATCGGCGAGAACATACTCTCAGATTCGTCATGTAGACACATATGAAATGTTCATCTAGTTATTAGTTTTCTTCAAAGTGAGACTAACGTTCTACAATGTAATCTATTGTATGTTTAATTAAGTAATTTGTAAGAGCAACACATATAAAAAATAAATATATAATAAAATATAAGCAAATAAAAATATATGTATATATATGTATGAAAAACGAAGATTAGAAATCTATACTTGCGGCATTGATATCTGTCACTCTAACCCCTCGACTACATAAAACTTGATGACAATTCTCAAAATCAATATTGAAAAGGAATACTGGCACGGGTATATAATTATTTACCTGTCTCACTTATTCTGTGATTTGTTTATGACCGGTTTGTTTGTAAACAAGTAGCAAGTTATCGTCTGCAGACTATACTCACTTGTATTCATCTGCTGTGGGGTCGTTCACCCCGGCCAGGCAGACACTCGACTTGGAGTGAGGGGGCAGTTTCAGTCTGGTATTGTCCAAGTTATGTAACCCCAGGGACGCTAGCTTCCGTAACCATTCGTGGACGTCTCCCGTGTAATATTCGTGGTTCCCTGTCAACACATTATCCGGAGCATGTCAAACCTGTTTAGTCACACATATTCTTTAATATTCTATTATTTGTCAGTGGTATTATATGTATCAGTTCATATGCAGGAAGTGTTTGAAATTCAGCAATGAGTGTGTGAAATGTGAAGCAGATCCGAGCAAGGAAATAGAAGTTATAACCGATTTCTCTGATGTTCAGTTTTGTAAAGAGATTACCGTATAACCTCGATTTAACGCCCCCGGAGGCGTTACATTTTACAAAAGGGGGGGTTTATTAGCCATTAAAAAAAAAAAAAAAAAAAAATATTACCAAGGACCGCTAATTTCAAACACAAATAAGGATTTAAGGATTATTTGTGTTTGAAATTGGCGGTCATTGATAATTTTTTTTTTTTTTTTTTTTTTTAATTTGGGGGTGGGGGGGGGGGGGGGGGGGGGGTGAATTGGCTTTCTTGGATTTTGGTTTTTTTTTTTTTTTTTTTTTGGGGTTGGGGGGGGGGGGGGGGGGGGGGGGGGGGGGGGGGGGGGGGGGGGGGGGGTGGGTTTTTGGGGGGGGTGGGGGTGGGGGGGGGGGGGGGTTTGGGGGGGGGGGGGGGGGGGGAGGGGGGGGGGGGGGGGGGGGGGGGGGGGTTTTTGGGGGGGGGGGTTGGGGGCGTTTATTAGCCAGTAAAAAAAAAAAATAAAATAAAATAAAAAAATTATTAAAAAAAACCAAGGACCGCCAATTTCAAACACAAATAAGGATTTAAGGATTATTTGTGTTTGAAATTGGCGGTCATTGGTAAAAAAAAAAAAAAAAAAAATATTTATTTGGGGGGAGGGGGCCGTTTATTAGGAGGGGGGCGTTAATTGGAGGTATACGGTATGTATGTGACGTTGACCTCGAAATCAGCGGGGATTTGTCACAGCATATGAAATATTAAACATTTTCAATGAAAGAAATAGAAGTTATAACATATTTCTCTGATGTTAAGTTTTGTAAAGAGACTTGGGATCAGCGGGGGTTGGACAGTCGTAGATTTGTCACAGCATGATAGTAGAACCTTAGAGGAATGCACAAGTGAAATAATAAGAATTTTCAATGAAGGAAATAGAAGTTATAACTTATTTCTCTGATGTTAAGTTTTGTAAAGAGACTAAGTATTTGACCTTGGGATCAGCGGGGGTTGGATGGTCGTGGATTTGGCACAGCATGGTAGTAGAGCCTTACAGGAATGCATGTGTGAAATATTAAGCATTTTAGATGAAGGAAACAGAAGTTATAGCAATATTTCTCTGATGTTAAGTTTTGTAAAGAGACTAAGTATTTGACCTTGACCTTGGGATCTGCGGGGGTTGGACGGTCGTGGATTTGGCACAGCATGGTAGTAGAGCCTTACAGGAATGCATGTGTGAAATATTAAGCATTTTAGATGAAGGAAATAGAAGTTATAACAATATTTCTCTGATGTTAAGTTTACGGACTAAGTATTTGACCTTGACCTTGGGATCTGCAGGGGTTGGACGGTCGTGGGATTTGGCACAGCATGGTTAGTAGAGCCTTACAGGAATGCATGTGTGAAATATCAAGCATTTTAGATGAAGGAAATAGAAGTTATAACAATATTTCTCTCATGTTAAGTTTACACGGACGCACGGACGGACGCACGCACGGACAACCTGACTCCAGTATACCCCCCCACAACTCGTTGCGGGGGGTATAAAAATTATTATCTCGACCAAACTGCGAATGTAGAGTGATTTGATGATTGCAATAAAAAATATCCATATACATCAACGATTAGACGGTGAATTAGTGTTGAAAATGCGTAAAAATAAGTTGTAATCGCCAAAATTGTCCTAAATATTACGATCCCGGAAGTGAACCGGAAGTCGAGTTCGATGGGACAAAATCTGGCACCGTGACCACTTCGTACCAAACGCATTTATTAGTCACATATTTCTTAAGTCTCAATTTCCCGTAAGACTTCACCGATTAAATCAAACAATTACGTTATGCACACGACAAACCAATAACAGATTATTAATTAAGTTGTTAAGTTGCTAATCCTTTATTAGTTCATATGAAAGGCACATGGCAGTTATCTTTACACAAAAGGCTTAATCAGAGTGCGGATTACTCGTATTAATCGGGTACCGTCATTAATAGCTTGTTTCAATTCTTTTGAAGCGGCTTTATTGAAATTGTATTGGTCCAATTAGCTTGATCAGCAAAAACAAACATGTTTTCTATGACCTGACAAACCAAGAAGGCTTTACTACCATAACTAAATTGTTAATATAGACCAATCAAACATCGTTATCCGCACATCATCGGTGATTACTATCAAATTAAATTAAATTTGGATTAGTCCATTCATAAAATTGGGGTGTTCTGGTGTCAAAATTCACGAAAATCGTAGCAAACAGTGGAGATCCTGATGAGACGGCTCGATACGAGCCGGCTCATCTGCATCTACACTGTTTGCCAAAGCCTCTAAAGCGGCCGGTAGGGTTGAAATGGCTAATTTTGTCTCAGCTTGAAGACATAGTGCGATATATAGTCGGCCGACAAATTGTACATGTACTTCAAATGAGACCAGTGTAACGTCCGATTATGGGTAAACATTAATGATTTATACGTTATATTTGTGCAGATTTATTTTAAATAGCAAGTCCGATAATGGTCGTATGCATTATTTATTCAATAATATACTTGTATAGAACCTGACTAGACTGCTTAAATTGAAATGCTGATCTACGGCTACACTGGCCGAACATAGCGATATATCCACATTGTCAGTCGTGGAATTTAGTTTTATGACACAACTAAGACGCGTCCCTGGATTTTAGGGTCAGTTATTTTTGATAATCATTTATTTTTCCTGAAATGCATTATTTCATATAAAACTAACAACTGCATACATGTATATTTGATGATTAACAGTATGCAGAATTATTATACTGAATTTATTACATTATCACAGCCAAATGGCTGTGATAATGTAATAAACTCAGTATAATAAAAATTAATAAATTTATCCTAAAATTTCTCCTAAAATTGAAAATTTCTCCCTCAAAATATACTTTGCTAGAAAAGTGTACTTTGCAATAATTCCAGCACAAAAGTATTTACACAATTCCCTAACATTTGATTGGCACGTAGCATTAAGTCTCTGTCCCAGTAAACTCCCACGCCGAACTACTTTCCACAACCGTGAGGAGCAGTTAAAATAATTCTTAAGAAAACGAAAAATAAACACATTTTCTTGATGCATTTATTTCAAATGCTGGAATTATAAGGAATGAATGGCCTTTTTGTTGAATTTATCGGGGATATAAACTTGGAAAAGTCGCGGGAATACTGGACGAGGCCTTCCGGCCTTCGTCCAGTATTCCCGTGACTTTTCCAAGTTTATACCCCAATAAATTCCACAAAAAGGCCATTCATTCCTATAATGTTGGTGAAATCGGCTACGGGATATACACTGGTCACAAAAGCCATAAGAGAAATTTCTCCAGATACAGCCACCTTTAAACAATTTGATCAAACTTGTTACTCAGAAACATAAACAATGTTACAGTGACATAATGGCAACCAATGTAGGCCCTGATCAGACTAGACTGGCAGATGTACAGTCTGATCTCAGGCGACGTTGGTCGCATGGGTCATAGGTTTCCTTTTCTCAGCTGGGGAGTTGTATATTATACATTGTTACATGGTTTCCGTTGTTTGCACATATGTGGTGTTTGCACATGGCTTTATGCAATGCTCATTACGGGGCCGCGCGTAGACCAAGTGCCTTCATGACATCACTACGCCGAAGTGCCTTCATGACGTCACTACTCCATGACGCGACCCCGGAATATGCATACCGAAAATTATCTACGTGAATGGGACGATTTATAAAAGTACTGAAAATACTGAATATAATGCTCAAATTACATCAGTTTTTAGTTGGAAATGTAACAATAACGTTTGATCATGTCCAGCCGTGTGCAAACGTTTGCTGTGGCCCTCGGGAACTGTTTGAACCTGCGGCCTTGGGGTTCAAACAGTTCCCTCGGGCCACAGCAAACATTTGCACATGGCTGGACATGATCAAACCTTATATTAGGGCAGCCCTGCTCCAGATAAGCTTTATGTCTAAAAGAGTACTGTATTTCAAATTATATGTGTATTATTTTTACAAATGGATTATTTACTTTTTACATTATTAAATAGGGAACAAATTATCAAAACAGTACGTATTCAGCTAAAATAAGTGTGTAAAATACGCCCCTTATCTGGAGCTCTTTTACATCCAGCAAACCTGTGGCGAAGAAGGTGCCATATGATGACTTGATCCAGGACAGGGGCTCGACTACTTCGGATAGGCGGGATACAGGGGCATCGACCAAATCACCGGCAATAACCACCATATCTAAACAAGACATCAACTTATCAGACATGGCCTGCGATATAAAACTTTTTTTACTTGAATGATATTGAGGTTCGACATGACAATAGTCTCCACAAAATTCGTCTGACCGACAGACATGCCCGGTAAAATTGCCGCCGGTCCGACGGTAAACTGGAAGTGGTTGGACCGAATGTCCGACTATAAAAAAATATTATTTTTTTTGTTACTTTCCTATTCTAAACTTCATTTCACCTTACTTTGCTAAGTCCATTTCTAGCTAGCCTTACTTACATGTCTAATATACTTAAAAGCGTGTAAATATCACACAAAATCAATTTTATTTTTATAAATGTTTTTTTTTTCCAGTCTGGTAAATATTTATCCAGTCTGGTAAAAATTTCAAGTTTACCAGACCGGATGTCCTGTAAAGTTTTGGCAGTTTCGTGGAGCTGTGACAACATTGGTCATATTGGCTTTGTGAACAAAGTAGACCCAGTATGAGTGGCGATTCACATCATATTCTAATGTACGTGTTACAATTCTAACATGTTAATTTTACTAGTCCAACACATTAGCTATTGATATTTTTAGTATATATATATCAAACCAGGGTTCAATCTAGGCCAAAAATTTAGGGACAAGTGACTTCTCCCTCAAAGCAAAATAGGGAGAAGTGAGGGGAAATTAGGGAGAAGTGATCAAAATCATATTTTTTTAGGAGTAACACATTAGAAATGTTTGAAACATTTCTAATGTGTTACTCCTAAAAAAAAGTAATGCGTTAGAACTCATTAGAATGGCACTTATGACATGAATCACCAATATATCGGGTGGCCCAAAAAAACGTATACCCACTTGAAATGCTAATAACTATAAAACTAATTATAGCATTAACATTTTATTTTGCCCATCTCATATGCCTATTTTAGGCATTTTCTCAAAATTTCTGCCAAATTGGGTAAAAAATCTCGCAATGGCAACAAAATGAAAAATTCAGGTGAAAAAACGTGATATCGGACAATTTTTTATTATTTCTCACCATTTCTACTTAAACAGATGGTCAATATGTCCTCCATTCTGTGCAGGCGCGGATACAGGGGGGGGGTCCGGACCCCCCCTGCTCCCGGCAAAAAAAAAAAGACGAAAATCTACAATACTCAAATAGTTGGATGACTTTTTTCGTGGCCTAGGTGTCAGGAAATCGCATCTGCGGCGATCTGGCATCTCAAATTTTCCTGGGGGAGGACCCCCAGACCCCCCCACTTTCCGATTTCGCGCAGGTCGGCTATGCCGATTTTTAATTACAGACCCCACCCTGCAATTATTTCTATATCCGCGCCTGCTGTGTGCACATCGCCCTCAGTCGGGTTTTCCAACAAGTAATGCATTTCCTAATATCCTCGACAGTAAGTTCTGACCATTGTGCAATGATCCTGGCTCTGAGTTCAGTATCGGTGAATTTACTTGTTTGACCAGTGTAGACCTTTTCCGATAGGAAGTCCCATATTGAGTAATCCATGGGGTTGCAGTCTGGAGACTGCGGTGGCCATTCGTTTTTTTTAATAAATTCAGGTATAACCTCTTCCAAATGCATTT
>CM055265.1:63128701-63342320 GCA_029237695.1 Conchocele bisecta | reverse complement strand
TCTTCCAAATGCATTTATTTGCGTGGCATTACTTGTGTGTGATGGGGCACCATCTTGTTGAAAACTGTAATTGTTCCTGGGATATAGCCGCCTACTTTTAATTTGAGCTTTCTGGCTATCCTTTGCACACTAGAACGACTCACATTTAAATCTGAAGCAATTTGTCTCTGTGACTTGCGAGTTCCAGGCTGATCTTCTTGAGAAACAATGGCATCATCAACAACATCAATGTTTTCATCTGTAGTAACCGTCCGGGGCCTACCACTCCCAGAATGTCTGTCAGTTGTCCCACTCTGCTTCATCCGTTTGATTAACCTCTGTACAGAATTGAAGTTCCATTTTTTTCCTGGAAATTCTTTCACTATTCGCTTACCACCCCATCCCTTTTCAGTTGCACATGCTTCAATGATAGCCTTGTCTCCAACACTAAACACCATTTTGACATTCAAAACAATTTACTCAGTTTGTGGCGATCATAATGAGAAAACACAACACAACATTAACTTGGCAAAACTTCTTGCAGAAAACAAATGGCGTAAATGAAAGCCAGGGGAGATAATTAACTTGGGATTGGCTATCCGCAAGGGAACATTGTAATAAATTATACACGGTGACACGGTCAGATCGCATTAGACCAGTAGCAATTAAACAGGAATGATATGATCTCACTATAGTCATGATAGTGTCGATATCCATGAGTGAGGAGCACATTGGTAGCAGACTAAAGAAATCATATTTGGAGAAAAAAAAAGAATTACCAAACACCGAATTTTTCATTTTGTTGCCATTTCGAGATTTTTTTACCCAACTTGGCTGAAATTTTGAGAAAATGCCTAAAATAGGCACAAGATGAGATGCGCAAAATACAATGTTAATGCTATAACTAGTTTTATAGTTATTAACATTTCAAGTGGGTATACGTTTTTTTTGGGCCACCCGATATATTAACACAATTTAAGTTCTAATGCGTTGCATACAATTTCTAACGAGTATCTGCCCATGTGTTATTGGTGTAGGAAACTTTGAGAATATCCCTGCGATTAATTTTGCCATTGGGCAGACACTACAGTGGTTGTTGTAGCCAGATTATTGCTATGTGGAGGACTTCTAACACAAGTGCTGATCATACAATATTTCCCGGATATATGAGTTTACCTGAATTTAAATAATTAATAATGTTGACAATCTTCTCCATCTTATATCGTCCAACAGTCGGTCCAAGGTGAACATCTGCTACCAGTGTGATTGTCATATGATTGAGATTTGGAGCTAAACCTTTAACTGGAACAGTTACTTCCTTGATTGTTGGCGGTATTGTCGAGTTATAAAATCCAACAGATGTAATAAGTGTGGCATATGTTATTGCAAATAAAGATTTCTTTCTGTCATTAACAATTATATGAGTACCATTCATGCAAAATATTGCACTTAAAATAAAATTTAAGAACGTTATAAGAACTATCCCGACGAAAAGCTGCATATTAAGTCCAAGGCACAAGAAAAACATAACTGCAAATTTGTACGGGTCCTTCGCAATAAACAATAGAAAGCTCGAGTAAGATGCATGGCATGACACCATGACTATCAACAACACAAGTCTCCATACTTTGGCCTGCAAAGATCTTTTCTTCCATATCTTGACGTTGTACTCAACAAAACTGTACTTCGAATAGTTTTTCGCCTTAGGGTTAGCCACATTCATCTCCGAGTTGGTGTCCAGAAAAGGCGAGAGAACAATCCAGTTGAAACACGACACGATGAAGAGAAACAACTCATTTCTAACCGTGGTTTGGAATCTCATTATTATTGCACGTGTTTCAAAATTCAGTGACATCAAAAACCACTTTGGTTTTAGCAGGATTACCCCCATAATCAGCATTACTAATGCAACCAAACACAACTTCATCTTGTTGTTGTTGTTGTTGTAGATTGCAGGCTAATATGAAAATGAACAAATGAACTGAAATGAACGAAAGATAACAAAAGTAACACAAGTTACCAAATGAAATGAAATTAATCACACCGGCACAGAGAATGTTGGAATGAATACACAATATAATCCATTATGTGTCACTAGTTGATGTTATATTCCAGCAGATTCTGAAAATATATAGAGGATATTCAGATTTTTGCAACGAATATCACATATATGTTCATCGAATGGTGTCATATGTTCATATTTCACGAGTGCGAAGCACGAGTGAAATATGGATTCACACTCGTGAAATATGGACATATGACACCACGAGATCAACATATATGTGATATTCGTTGCAAAAATCTGAATTTTCTGTTTATTACTTTTTTATGAAAACATGGGTACCATGGCAACCAACACATAATTATTATTTTTTAATTTTCTATTTACTTTTAGTTTTAGAAACGAATTTCCCAGCTTTTTGAGAATTGAAAAGAAAAAAAAATTTAAAAAAATAAAAAAAAAAAAATTTCCCCAAAAAAAATTGTTTTTGTTATTTTTTCGTTTCGTTAAATTTCCCATCGTTTTCATTTTTTTGCTATATTTTCACTGGTGAAAGCACGTGCAGTGAAATATGACTTATGTTCACTGCATAACAACGCATTTCACTGCTGAAAAAGTAATAAACCATATCATCGCGAAGGCTAGACATACTAGTACCATAGACAGTCTATGCTAGTACACAGGGCTACTAAAATAATTACATTCAATGTATTCAATCTGTATAGATAGAAGTGGGTGGGGGATATTCAACATTGCCCGTGCGCTAGTACACTTTCTGTAGACACACTGACCTGAAATGTGGCCGTGACTATACAAATGGGGCTTATGGATTTTGCGACCAGTGTAGATCCAGATCAGCCTGTGCATCCGCACAGTCTGATCATGATCTGCACTTTTCACAATTCCATCCATGAAACACTCGTCGTGCTTCTAACGCGCAATATAGATCGTTATCAGGCTACACGAGTGTGTTATTTGATTGGGAACTACCGTGACTAATTGCAAATTCCATAAGCCCCATTTCTTCAGTCACAGCCACACATATAGCCAGTCTTGTGATTGAGATAGGACTTGGATGACCGATAGTTCATTGATATGGGACAGTAACCGCACTACTACAGTCTAAACTTAATATTAGCCTTGTCGTCTACAATATATAACCAGTAGCCCATTTCACCAACATTCCAAAGTATATTTATCTAGCAAAGTATACGTTGAGGAAGAAATTTTCAATTTAAGGATACATTTATTAATTTTTATTATTCAATAAATTTGTTCAATAAATTTAACATTCCATTCCCACGAATTAACAAATCGTTCCCACGAATTAACAATTCATTCCCTCAATTTAACAATTCGTTCCCACGAAATAACAATTCGTTCCCACGGGAACGAATTGTTAATTCGTGGGAACGAATTGTTATATCGTGGGAACGAATTGTTAATTCGAGGGAACTAATTGTTAAATTGAGGGAACGAATTGTCATTTCGTGGGAACGAATTGTTAATTCGAGGGAACGAATTGTTAAATTGAGGGGACGAATTGTTATTTCGTTGGAACGAATTAAGAAAAAAAATCCATGTCCCGTGCGGGGCTCCGTACGAATCACATACTTGTTATATTTATCTTATATCTATGTTCATATGATATCCGATAACCTGTAAATACTATTGATAATAGCATCAAACAAATATAAGATAACACACTTGACCGAAGATGACGTCCAGTTAGTGGGGTGATTGCTAATTTACTATTTCCTTATTTGATATTTAGGACGGTATTATATCTATCAGATTATCTTAACTTATTTACAGGTCTACATTAAAGTTTGCTGCTACACACAACAATTGTCGTCTGCTGTTGCTTTTATATCTTCTCTATAAAAACAAGGTTTGACAGCACTTCAGAATCATTTCCAAAGTAAAAAGTTAACAAAATGTTCAGATAAGCGGTACTTTGAAAATGTTGTCAACTTTGTTGTCCGCTATTTACGGAAAATATTGTAAATTTTGTAAAGGTATTTCATGAAATTACGCCGATGTCCGAAGGTACAAAATCACATGGCGTGTCTCATATGTGCAAGTCATCTGCCAGTTTCACCTCTTGTAAGGTTTAAACAGTGAACACATATGTGGCTATGACTGGATAAATGAGACTTTGTTTTGCGGCCAGTATAGAACCTGATCATCCTGTACATACGCACAGTCTGATCTAGAAACAAAATTACTACCTCACTGCGATATTCTCCCCTAGATGACATATCGTAGGTGAATTATTGTAGCTAAGTCTGATCAGGATCTATACTGTTCGCCGTTCCATCAATGAAATCATTTTGAATTTAATATGGCTGTCAACGAAACTATTCAATGGTATTAACCCTTTCATCACTAAGTAACTGGAATGGATTTTGATATGTTAATTTTGCAGCCAATCAAATCATCACAAAATGATTTTCAGACTAGTCCATTTATGAAAGGGAGGGGGTATTATTAAACAATATGAAATTTACTTTCAAAAAGTGCAGATCCTTATGAGACGGCTCGTTACGAGCCGGCTCATCTGGATATGCACTGTTTGGTTTGTATAAACCGCTATAGGGGGCTTTCGGGTTCAAAGGGTTAATGATGTTTGTATTACGCTCTCTGCTTCTGAACACATGGACACACGGAACAAATAGAAATATCTTTGGGAATCGAATGCAGATACTGCCACAACGTACATGTATATGGGAAAAACGATAGTTGTCGGGAGCCATTTTAAAATTAAATTGCCTTCATAACACAATTCTCAATTTGTGCTAAACCAGTATTCTCTCTGTGATCTGTGGCCCTGAATGACTGATTGAATGCATCAAACCCAAGCATTTAAATGTTTTGAATGCCAAAATAATGACAAAACAACATCTTATTGGAGACCATTTTGAATTTCACGATGGCTGTTTCATGCAAATCAGCCAATAGCATTACTAGTGCCCTAAATGAGGGAATCGGACTTTAACTGTTCGAGTTACCTCGGTAACAAGCTCAGCCCTCTCAGAAATAGCCAAGGGCAATAACTCTGAAACCGTTATTGTGACATGTGTGATTAATAATTCAACCGCGATATCGTCAATATATGATGGTTGACAAAGTTTGGTGGAAAACGGACCTAAAATTTTCGAGTTATCGCAGTCACAAGCTCTGTCAATCAGGAAAATGAAAGGACACTAACTCTGAAACTGGACATGTGACATACGTGGTTTAAAGGTACATGCCCACTCAGTAGGCACAACATTTTCTTTATACCAGAGACATCATCTAAGACATTTTCTGGCAACTGAAATAAACATTCAATAACCATTACCCCACGTATTGATTGAAATTATGTCGATTCGGCGTGCCCTTGTCAAGACAACTTCGTGCTAGCCTAGTCCTATCGGATTGGGACTTAAAGTAGTCGGTCCTGACATGCAAGGTCATCGAGCCAGTGCCGTCGTTAAATCAAAGCATTTAAATTTATGTACGTAATTTTTAGAATTGGTAGAATCGTGACACAATTATACACTTATTTAATTCCTATAAAGAACATATTGTGCCTACCTAGTGGGTATATCAGGATTCTTTTGAAAAAATACTATACAAATATTGCCCTGTGTAAAGTGATTTAATAGAAGATATATGACGATATTAGGACCGCTGGCTGGGGTTGTTTCTTTTTTCACCCATATAGGTACATCAATATTGCAAAGTATACTTTCCTAGCAAAGTATACTTTGAGGGAGAAATTTTCAATTTTAGGATCAATTTATTAATTTTTATTATACTGAATTTATCACATTATCACAGGCCACTGACAATTTTGGCTGTGATAATGTAATACATTCAGTATAATAATTCTGCATAGTTTTAATCATCAAATATATGCAATCGTTAGTTCTGCATGAAATAATGCATTTCGGAAAAATCGATGATTGCTCCCTCAAAGTATACTTTGCTACGAAAGTATACTTTGCAATTTTGATGAAAGCGGCTACAGATGTCCTATATTGTTGCCTGCAACAATATAGAAAGTCTGATACTTATGTACCGATATCGGCGAAAATTGAAAATAGAAACAACCCAGCAGGCATAGTATCGTCATATATCTTCAATTAAACCACTTTACACATGACCATGATGAAAACACATTTTTATTTTTTATATTATGTAAAAAAAAAAATCCTGATATGCCCCTTTAAAGAACACTTCCGAGATATCGTCAATATAAGCATTCTGAGAAAGTTTGGTGGGAATCTGACGGACGGATAAAGCCGTAACTTTATGATCTCCCGCTTTATTTTCGGGGAGCATACATATGATACACCTCATGTGATTTTGTACCTAAAAACATGTGCGACTTTTTATGAAATATATTTACAGAAACTTTGATATTTTATGTAATTGACGTCGAAAGATGACGAAATTTTCATAGCAAATGCGGAATTCAATTCCGCATTTGCTATGAAAGTTTCGTCATCTTCCCACGTCATTTACGGAATCTATTGTAAATTTTGTTAATATTTTGTATGCAATATCGCACATGTTTTTAGGTACACACTCACACGGCGTGTCTCATATAACAACGGGCAAAGTGCTCTTCTATAAAGACTGTCACTGTCACGGGCAGAATGTCGCCGTCAAATGGATGCATGTGTCTGCAGGAAACACCCATGGGACAGTAAGATAGCCATTAAATATGTTGCATAGTATTTCATGGCAATGTCGAGAAAATAATCTTCAATTTAATACGTTAAACCAGGTCCTAGAGGACATATACTCCGTGCTTCGAAATTTATCATGGATCTGAAATGTATACCCTTTGTTGCTAAACAAAGCCTAGCGTTGACAAAATAAAGGACTGCACGTCCTGAAATTCTTCGCAGTATGTGTTTGGGGATGACACATACAAGGTGCATGATCACGTGGTTACAACAACAACAACGTATTATTTGATATTTCCCTTACTATGCAACGGATTTTGATGACATATGGCGCAGCAAACGCGTCTTCATGAGCTGCATTTTGTGGTCTAGGGAGTTTGGCACAGAAGACACGGAAATCGATTCTTCGCAAAAACGACAGAAGTTTGAGCGAAAATCAAGAGACCACCAAATGCAGCTTCACAAGACGCGTTTGATGCGCCATATTACATCAGAATCAGTTACGTAATACGGACACTATAAAATAATACGTACTTTGAATGGTACTTGATGTTGTTGTTAGTACCACGTGATCATACACCTTGTGAACTGTATACCCTTTGCTGCTAAACAACGCATAGCGTTGACAAATTAAAGCTGCATTTGGTGGTCTCTGTATTTTCGCCCAAACTTATGTCGTTTTTGCGAAGAATCGATTTCCGTGTCTCTCCGACACGGAAATCGATTCTTCGCAAAAACGACATAAGTCTGTACCCATCAAATGCAGCTCATGAAGTCGCGTTTGCTGCGCCATATTTCATCAAAATCCGTTGCATATTAAGGAAAATATAAAATAATACTTACTTTGGAGTGGGCGACGTTGTTGTTGTTGCAACCACGTGATCATGCACCTTGCATGGGCTGGTGCGTTTACACTGTATAGTAAAACCACAGCTCGTTGTTTTATTACATATAGTCGCTGTGCGCAATAATGTTGTCGGTACCAGCCTAGCTACAATAATTCGCCTCCGATATGTTATCTACGGCTACAATTTGACCCATTCAAAAAATGTTAGCAACCGAAGTGCATACCCAAACCTGTTGATGTTATGTCAACATTTAGTAAACTGTATATTTTATACTTTTATACAAATAATCTTTGATGTAAAACAAGTAAATTGCCAAAAATAATAGAACGGGGTAATCATTTTCACATGGAAGCCATTTTTTCTCTAGTTGTTGTTCAACATGCAACATAACGAAAGCCTTCAAATTTACAAGATATACATGTAAATGTCGGATAAACACATTGACACGGTAAAATAACCAATGTATGCATGTGTATGTTCTTTATTAATGATTTATTGATACAGCTTTGACAGTTTTATATCGCTAACATATCAAACACGCCGGATAACCGATTGCAAAAATCAAGTTTTGTTTCTAGTTCCAGCACGCCATGTGATTCTGTATCTTCGGACATCTGGGGGCCGTTTCACTAAACTTCTTACGACTAAAATGTTCGTAAGTGCAAAATTATGATAGTCTGTAAATGTCACATTAACAATGTTTTCTTGTGAACAATTATTGGATTTACATTTATTGAGCATAGGCTGCATATGCAGCCTATGCTCAATAAATGTAAATCCATCAATTGAAGTTTACAGACGATCATAAATTTGCACTTACGAACATTTTAGACGTACGAGGTTTAGTGAAACGGGCCCCTGCATCATTTCAGGAAATACGTTTAATCATGCCGAACTACCACGGGACCCAGACTTGGCGTATATACAATGAGGGGTTTTGCTGATTTTGCATCATCAGTAGCCTATTTCATCAACATTGCAAAGTATACTTTACTAGCAAAGTATACTTTGAGGGAGCAATCATTTATTTTTCCTGAAATGCATTATTTCATATAGAACTAACAAATGCATATATTTCATGATCAAAAGTATGCAGAATTATTATACTGAATGTATTACATTATCACAGCCAAATTGGCTGTGATAATGTAATACATTCAGTATAATAAAAATTAATAAATTTATCATAAAATTGAAAATTTCTCCCTCAATGTATACTTTGCTACTAAACTATGCTTTGCATTGTTGATGAAATAGGCTACAGGACCTATATTATTGGAAATCAACGGATGACACACTGTCACACTTGAGCATTTTTCATAATCCAAGTCATAGTCCAAAATGACTGACCAAAACAACAAAACGAGGTGTTTGAATCTTTAATAGTCTGAAACCAAAACACATTTGTGTAATATATTATATTTTGCTTTTAGCCATGCACTGTGGACGTTATACATATGTTTTATAATATAAATTTACTTTCAAGATGGCCGCCAAATACCCTGTCTAATTTCTCACAATGTGCAAATTCAATGTGTGCATTTCAATTGATATTGGGTTTCATTTTGTGTTTCGTATAATGTAGTAACTTATAAGTTACTGACCCAAATGCTAATTTAGTGGTGTTCAAGATGGCCGCCACATTAATATATGCATGAATATGTGAGCAGTATGTGGGATAATATGGTGGTAGCCAGACCGGAAAAGTGGGTTTCCTCAGTATACTCCAGTTTCCTCACACATTAAAGAACACACTAACGCCTTCGACGAAAGCATAAGTGCTCTTGCTTGTCATAGCGTTATAAAATGAAGTTTACATAGGAGTTTGATGATATTGCATCTGCATACCCTTTATTGTTGACATTTAATAGCTGACACGCTATTATCCTTCTTTTATAATTATAACATTCTTTTATAATTCAAGATGGCGCCCAAATGTCTGCCACAAATAATAATATTAAGATAATATACGTTCTAATTTCTAATATGCTCTAATTTCATATAGTATGTATTAAATTTGTACTATAGTATGTATACCAAACACATGTCTAAACAAATGTGTCGATGTATGTTTGATTCACCGAATTGGCGTGAAAGATGGACACCGTAACTTGTAGAATATAGTGTTTTCCTTTTTAGTATCGTCTCATGGAAGTTCAGTATGTTCGCTTGTCTACAATTCATGCAACATTTCGCGTTTGTAGCCCTAACGCAATTGTGTGTTCTACACATGATATCCAAGACGACCAGCTGGGCCCGGTTGCTCAAAACCTCTGTTAGCTTAACAGACTGTTAAATCCTTACAATGCCTAGGATTTAACAATGCTAAGGATTTAACAGTCTGTTAAGCTAACAGAAGCTTTGAGCAACCGGGCCCAGGCAGATAAAGATACCATTATGTACATGTACATTATATCTAAATATGATAAAATATGGACAATGTCTCTTTTCTCAATGAATTATCTTGTTGTAGTGGAAACTTGTTTTCCTCAAGTGATATTCAGGATAGCTGAAAAATTATATAATACACAACCAAATGAATATCAATTGAGCAATTAGTTACACATGTGCTTGGTATGGAGGACGGGTAGTAAATGAAAATGACCTATGCAATCACATATGTTACCAAACATCCATTTATATAGGTCAGTTTTTCCCTATCCTAATCAATGGCCAGTGCTCAGTTAATAGATCAGGTGGCCGTTTCACTAAACTTCGTACGACTAAACTGTTCATAAAGGCCAATTAAGGATCGTCTGTACATTTCAATTGATGTATTTATATGTATTGAGCATAGGCTGCACAGCCTATGCTCAATAAATGTAAATACAATAATTGTTTACAAGAACACATTTTTAGTTTGAAATGTACAGACTATCATACTTTTGCACTTACGCACATTTTAGTCGTACGAAGTTTAGTAAAACGGCCCTCTGACCCCCACTGACTCAATTCAATGTAACATCATTGATTAAAGTTAAGCTATTATTGATCAAGAGCAGCTTGCATATTCTTTTTCTTCATAACTAACTAACACGTAAGTCACTAACGATGCTAAGTGGCGTTTAACATATCCAAAATATAAGCCCATGTGCATGTATCAATGGACATTCTACGACAGCTTTATACTGTACATATAAGCACATTAAAATACTACGTAAATTGTAGTTAGAAGAGCCGCTATACTACGTCTGCGTTTATGTTGTGTATAATACACGTATGTCATCATATACCTTCTGACATGTCCTCTCTGTCATTCTGTGTATTATGAACACGTATGCCATTATTATCATTAACGTAAGAATTTAATGAAGGAAAAGTTGTCAGTAAAAAAAAAAGCCCCCCCCGGTGGCAGATTGGAGAAACTCCGGCAAACGTCTTAACCAGATACACGGACATACATACAGAAACCCAGTCAAAACAATGTATGTTTCTCAGTTCTACCCGGACCGTGGGGGTGGGTGGGGGGGGGGGTGCTTAAAACAAATAGGCATATGTGCGAGCATGCGAAATGCGTATGAAACAAATTAGTCTAGTTTAATACCAATCCAGCCTAATAAATAAATTTAAGCTAACAATTTTAGGTGCTATTATATTGACTATGATGTGTGTCATATGCTGCAGTTTGTAGGCATACATTCTATAGTACTTCTAGGCATACGTTTTATAGTATTGAGAGAAATATGTGTCAAAAGTCAAGGTGTATGATCACGTGGTACTAACAACAACAATACGTACCGATTCAAAGTACGTATTCTTTTATAGTGTCCTTATTACGTAACGGATTTTAATGTAATATGGCGCATCAAACGCGTCTTGTTAAGCTGCATTTGGTGGTCTCTTTATTTTCGTCCAAACTCCTGTCGTTTTTTACGAAGAATCGATTTCCGTGTCTCCGACACGGAAATCGATTCTTCGCAAAAACGACATAATTCTGTGCCAAACTGCTGCGCCATATTTCATCAAAATCCGTTGCATATTAAGGAAAATATTAAATAATACTTACTTTGGAGTGGGCGACGTTGTTGTTGTTGTAACCACGTGATCATGAACCTTGATAGTATTTGAGGCTGCTACAGGGAAGAACCAAATTACTATATTACTATATTACTACATGACAGTCGCATGTGCATGACAACTGTTGATGCTTATTTGTATACGTTATTAAATTGTTCTATGTGCCCCGTTCTTACTTTACAAGTTGTAATACAATACATGTGCGACCCAGTATTTCAAACTAGCTATTACATATTGACCCATTGACCCGCTTTCAATTTACCGCCGTACTATCGAAATGCTTGTGGTTTTTACTTCCTCTGGCTGGAAGGGAAATGCATGCCATTCGTTTAGAACTGGTGGCTCGTATTCAGTAGATGGAAATGTGATGCCCTCAGTCCATATTTGCATCAATCATCCGTCGGGGTTGTCGGCTGTACTTCATTCTGCATAGATGCTTAATGTAGACACTTTCTTCTTGTTGCCAAACTTGTACTTAATTTTGCGCATCGTACTTCGAAACGTTAACGTACTAGTGCTTGTGGTTTCAGCTTCCACACTTATATGTAGCTACACACCTCCACATCCTAGCTGATCGTATAAGCACGAATATAATATACTGTACTATAATATACGATTTCTTCACGCAGGCGTAAAATATACATATACATGTATATATAAGCAGCCTAGTATGCGCCAAGTCTTATTACATACACGTTAACATTTTCCATAATAAAAGTCATTGACCTTAGCCGCTGTTGATACCATGGGCGGATGCAGCATTTGGGGAACGGGGGTGGGGGTGGGGGTGCAATTATTACGGGAGTAATTGCAAGAGTTACCGTTCGCAACCTAGGGGGTTGTCCTATTTTCCAGCTCTTCGAAATTCACTTTCCTGTGAACGGGGGGAGGGGGCGGGGGTCACCGGAACCCCCCCCCCTCAAGATCCGCCCCTGGACACTGTTGTCAAAGACACACGCCACAACGTGCACAATGTCCGGTCTCACAATTAGAAGCAAGCCGGTTTCATATTGTCAGCACAAATATAATGATCACTCTTACTACTGTCTGATTCACGAAACCTGCCCAAATTGTACGGCTATATAAACAATGCAAAAACAATTTTTTTTTCGATAATATTAAATTAAACAAAAATTTAAGAATGAGGTTTCTTTTTATTTCATGAAATTTTGTCAAATATTGATTTTATTGCGAAAAAACAATTTCCCCATGTTAAATCCCCATAGACATCTTCTCAATTTTCCATGATAAAATCAATATTCGATCAAATTTCACAAAATAATATGAAGGCTCATTCTTAATTTATTATAAAATTTAATATTGTCGAAAAAAATATTGTTTTTGCATTGTTTATTTGGCTGTAAAATTTGGGCAGCTTTCGTGAAACAGTAAACTCACTCTAAACTGCAATATGTTCAGTTTGTAGTAATAATAATGTACAGACGTTCCGGCATGTTGTATAAATCATGGGTGTTAAATACAATGTATACGGTATTTAGCATGTATTTACATATATTTGGCACTGACTTGTTTGAGAAACTTGACTATATATTCAGTAGTTCCGTTATATACGGGACGGCTGTGCTTGCCGAAACATAATACATCAACACATATTCACTGGCCGGGTGGGAGAGGCCTAACATGGGACTGTCTTGATACGTTTCATACAGACGGAACCCCAGCGTCGCTCATAACCCGACATACTAGTGATCTTCAGTGGCAGAAATTATATAGGCAATGTACGCGCTGCGCACAGCACTATCGTATTAAAACTGCATCAGATTTAGCCGCCTGTGTAGATAGACTAATTGTCACGTCAGCACTGGGACTCTCGTATTACACCGTCATGCGGGACTTGCCTCTGCACTGGTCACAGAGTGGCATGTAGTGAAGAGAGCTGTGTCATATCAAAAACAAATCTTGATATTGACACTCTGTTTCGTGCTAATGGTAATCGCCTCTCTAATATTTGTAATGATATTTTCATTCATAGACTTACCCAGCAAACGAGACATGATGTTAATATGTCAGACCAGTGAATGACGGTTAGTCTATCTCAACCGATGCATGCAATCACACTCGTCCCATAGCATAGCCGAAATATCAGGACGAATGCAAATAAACATTCAGCATAACAACTCCTAATTGGCGGACATTTGTTTCGGCTCGAACAAATTTGTGGCGGAATGCTGCAGTTCATATCGCACTATTCGAAATAACAGCGTATTTCATGTATGCATATACGGCAAAGCTGCCAAGCTGAGTGTTACCTGGATATTTCTGGAACATGATAGGTACAGCGGATACAATTGGCTAAATATGTCCTAGTTCTCGTATCCAGTGGATACAAATGCCATTGGGCAACTATATCTTTGGCAAAGCTAACAAGCTTAGTGTTTCCTGGATATATCCGGAAAAGGTATCTCGGCGGATACCACTTGGCTAAATATGTTCTAGTTCTCGTAATATGTCATAGTTCTCGTATCAAGTGGGTACAAATAAACAAATATATCATGTTTCTCGTATATCAGCGGATAAACTCCCACCCGCAGCATGTCAGCCATTTCGTCTGTTCTGTTAATAATAAATAAAAGTCGCGGCCATTACTTCCAAACTGTATTGCGGTTGTTATTGATACACGTGTACACGCCTGTTACATATAACCGGTCCATTCACCAAACGACATCATGACAATGTATATATTATTGTTCACATATTGGATTTTTAAGGAATTAAATGCGATGGAGCGCTAGCGACCGCAGCATTTAGTTCCTTAAAATCCGATATGTAAACAATAACATACTTATAATTAGCCAGGTTTATAATGCAGTCTCCCATCCGAGAAATGATTTTCCGTTTCCCGTCGAACAGGTCGTCATTAAATCTGGTGATGCAACTTATTGCGGTTAAATCGTGCAATATGTGAAAGAAGTGGTGTGCGATACTGGTTTAGAAAGTAGGACGAATTATAAGGTTCGTTTTTCTCCAACTGAATCCGCATTGTATCAGGAAAGAAACAGTTGATTGATGACTGAATATCACGACAAGAAACAGGAACAAGAGAGATTGGTAACCACATGGCGGCTTTGGTGGCGCTGTCTGCTTTGCCATTCAGTGGCGTAGCCAGGCATACGCACGTACGCACGTGCGTACGAGAAAAAATAAAAGAATTAACAAAAAAAAGGCTTATTTTTCGAAATATGCAATAAAATCTTGGGGGTGGTGGGGGGGATTGCTATTGAGTCTGGAACAGAACGCATTTTGTATCAAACGTACATGTCGATTACAAACAAATGGTGCCGTAAATAATGCAGGAAAACGTTAGATAGGATCTCCGTTTCAAAATAAATCCGGGGGGGGGGGCATGCCCCCGGACCCCCCTAGCACTCTCCCTCACTTCGCTAGGTCGACGAGTGAGCCGTGCTCACCCAATGTTCTACCATTTGATATGTGTGCGTATCAGAAATTTGTCCCTGGCTACGACCCTGCCATTGCCCTCATATGCGGTTTTCTTTGTTGTATCTGTCAGTATTATACTTATATAGTAGTTTATCAACCATACAGGCCAGAAAGCCAACATATCAAAACACTATAATTCCAGCGCAAAAATATTTACACAATTTCCTAACATTTGTTCATTGTCCAAAATGTATATCCTAGTAAACTCCCACGCCGAACTACTTTCCGTAACCGTGAGGCGCAGTTAAAATAATTCTTAAGAAAACGGAAAATAAACACATTTTCTTGATGAACTTATTTCAAATGCTGGAATTACAATGAATGAATGGGCTTTTTGTTGAATTTATCGGGGATATAAACTTGGAAAAGTCGCGGGAATACTGGACGAAGGCCTTCCGGCCTTCGTCCAGTATTCCCGCGACTTTTCCAAGTTTATACCCCGATAAATTCCACAAAAAGGCCATTCATTCCTATAGTAGATCCAGATGAGCCGACTCCATGGAATAGTTAACAAAATAGAATGGAAAAGCCCATGTATGATATCCAGGGTTGAGCGGGTTAAAGACCCATCCTACCCCTGATCATCATATGATTAACAATAATTGCTTCGTAAATGTAAAGGGATATATGTTTTACATATATGTGAACATTGCCTCGTTACTGTATATTATACGGCGCATGGAGTTGCTATGTTAGCCAGATAGATTTGTGTGTACAATCCATCAGTCCGTGTTAACTCTTGTGGCGTTTGACATATACCACAAATTATATGACATACACATACTTACTAGTTGATGCAAAGTATTTTCCAATGATTAAACACAACGTGATACGGGATGTTTTCATACACTTATATAGAACGTCTGATTTCTGTTAACCCATGTTTATTTGTTTGGAGAATCCAGTAATAGCTGTGTAACAATAAGATAAATACACAGTGCTGTACATATATCCCTGTATTACGTACTGTATCAACTCCAATGGCATTTTTTTGTAATGGCTTGTGCATACAAAGATGGCGGAAATGGCAACAAAATGTACCATATAGTATACAGTAACATATACATGTATCTTATATCACACCCGACTCATAAGAAGCAATTACTAATGAAGCCAAGGTACTTTTCTATGATCTATATATCTTTAGCAAAAAAATCAGATTTGTTTACAGGTAACTCATCGATATGGGTGCATCGGCCTACTGTGTTTAAGCCCCAGACTGATTTGTGGCTGTGATTGGAGATTTGTGACCAGTGGAACTCCTTATCAAATACAGTCGAACCTCTCTAAACCGGACACAGAGACATTATAGTTTTACTCGATTCTGATCGGATTCATTATAGGAATGAATGGCCTTTTTGTGGAATTTATCGGGGTATAAACTTGGAAAAGTCGCGGGAATACTGGACGAAGGCCGGAAGGCCTCGTCCAGTATTCCCGCGACTTTTCCAAGTTTATATCCCCGATAAATTCCACAAAAAGGTCATTCATTCCTTATAATTCCAGCATTTGAAATAAATTCATCAAGAAAATGTGTTTATTTTCCGTTTTCTTAAGAATTATTTTAACTGCGCCTGACGGTTACGGAAAGTAGTTCGGCATGGAGTGTACTGGGATATAAATTTTGGACAGAGACCTGCTACGGACCAATCAAATGTTAGGGAATTGTGTAAATATTTTTGTGCTGGAATTATTGCCATTTATGTCCAATTATAATGTCTCTTCTTGATCGCAAAGCACCCACGGGTGTCTTGAGGTCGTCATATGTATGTTTTACAGTGGAACCTTTCTAAACCGGACACCCTGGAGATCCCCAGGGTGTCCGGTTTAGAGAGGTTCCACTGTAGCACACTATAGTAGCCTGGTAAACAATTTAATGTGCTGGTTAGAAGCATGACGGGTGTTTCAGTGATGACATGGCGAACAGTGCAGATCCTGATCAGACTGTGCGGATGCGGACTCTAATCCCGTATGACGGGGTTTTTAGGCCAATGGTCTGATTCCTGCCTTTGGGACACGGTTGGGAATGACATTGGTTAAAGGTACATGCCCACTCAGTAGGCACAAAATGTTCTTTATATCAGAGACATCATCTGAGACATTTTCTGGCAAAATGAACATTCATTCACCATTACCACACGTATTGATTGGTATTATTATACATTTTATATCAGACGTAACTTTCCACATGGATATCAGGGGCTATAACCGTGTTTTCGTAAACGCACATTACTATTTATACTCTGTATTTATTTTCTGATGTGCAATGATCATACTTTATAATCTGGTCGAGCATGTTATTTTTTTCAGGTGACGCATTTAATTAGTATAAATAATTAAAAAATACCATGCCTCATTTGCATATGAAACTAGCCTAATACCAACGAGCGTCACTATCAGTAAAATAAATATTACTAAATGATTATATTTGTATAGCGGCCACTCGTAATCTTTAGAACTGATGGAATAGTGACACAACTATACAGTTATTTAATTCCTATAAAGAACAGTTTGTGCCTATTGAGTGGGCATGTACCTTTAAAACGTATTTATTAGACTATATTTGCTAACAAGTATGTACATGATTGGATTGAATTGAAAGCATATTGAAATCCTCTCCAATTGGAACGATATTGATGTCTACCTACTTTGGCGCCATTTTCTACACTCCCGCGATATAACCGGAATATGAGAACCGGACGAGAGTGTTCGGTAGCCGTGTATTACTATTAAGCGTTTATGGATCTATAAATGATGGTTGGTTAACCGAATGGCAGACAGTAAAGATCCAGACCAGACTGCGCGCATGCGCAGCCTGGTTTGGGTCTTCACTTATTGCAAACCAATCCTCCTGATTGTATCCTGCATGTAATGTACCACAGTAAAAATGACGCGTAACCTGAAGTTCCGTGACCAATGTTCGACGACACAAGCTATAAAGACGGCATACATTGTCTCGTGCGTGGCTCATTTATTTCAAGGAAATGTCAACTAAATTGCCAGACATCAATATAAGCACAATGCTGCAATAATTTTAAAAAGCTTTGCCGGTGATTCTGCATTCATCCTCTGTGCACGTTTGGACAATTGCCTGACAAAAGAAGCATCACGACGTAAAATGCGACCGACAGAGCAATAGTTTCATTCACAACCGGATATGCCCTGTTTGACATTCAATCGCTAAAGTATACATACTATCTTTCACACACGTATTAGATCCGTATGAAAATTTAAATTTGCCCGATTGATCGGGATCTACATTTCTGGGAAACCTTGTGATGTCCTTTTTGTGAGTATTGCGCGCTATTTTAATGTAAATCGACTGACTTTCTGCAGCCGCGGCTTAATGTACACAGGGGAATTCGAATATACCGTCGATACATTTGCGAGCAGTTGGACCATTGTTGAGCCAGAATGCCTATGGAGGAAGTCCTGTGTTTATTATGTCTGCAAAATGCATTTGCGTCTTCTAACTAGATTTCTGAATAAGAATAAAGTGGTACAAGTGGTGAAAACATCAGTTAAACGTAAAAGTTATTGCCGATTGCATTCGCGCTCTTGTGTGTTTTCCGCTGCGCCGCTTCGCCTATTGGTAAACAGTTTCGCTCGGGGACACGGCAGGACTGTGTGATACAGGAAATTCAATGACACGAAGTGAAAAGCGCGGCATTGGAAGTGCTACCTTGGAACTGCTATCGAATAATCAGCGGATGGTCTAGTCATTATTTCCAAGCAATATTCCGCAATGCGTTATCGTAACTGACCATGTCATTGTACGCAGTTAGTACACTTCTATTGACGAGTTGCGGACGTAATAAGGGCAGCTCACAAAGGCTAATTGATTTAAGTGTTGATTAGATGCGTTGATTGGTTCTAGCATTCTCGTGGACAATATGTTACTTTTCACCTCGTAGTGATGTTACAATAGATAGCCAGAATAGCGGCGCAATATGAACAACAGGTCGATCATTTAATAACACACATATTCGCACAACTATGCACATTATATATTTTAGTGTTATATGTTAAAGGTTTCCATGGTGATGTAAAGTAATTAGCTATATGTGTAGTTCGCAGAATTCTAATCATCTAGATATATCATTAGTTTATTCAGTTGCAAAACTATCATTAGCGTACTTGGAAACGACGGTATGCGGATGTATGTGTCTGTTTTGTAACACTTTGTTCACATTGAGACTAGACGTCCAATTTACAATGGCGTATATTCAGGATTTATAGCTAATTGGAGTGACTTCTCATTGATTCCAACGGATCATAAGCTTCAGGTGGAGTTAAGGAAGCGGTCAATAATAAATGTGACGTCTCTCGTTGGAGATCGAGTCAGAATTAACGGTTACAACGGTGAATTCAAATTGTGTCGTCTGCTGTTTTTTTTTAATTTTCGATATTTAGCTATAAAACGATTTTTGACAGCGCATTGGAATTCTCAGGTACTGCCAAACATGTTTGTTTTGTTAAGAACTAAGACAAACATAAAACCAGCAGACGATAATATTCGATTCCCGCCTTTTAAGGGTTAAGGACGCGGGAGATACTAAACGTGACGTCTAACGTTTGTGATCAAATTTGTTGGGCATAACGAGCTTACATCGTGGTGTGTGGCAGTGTTAGTGCATTCTCGTCTGCGGTGTATTCTCGTCTGCGGACACTTTGAAGATTCGTTGGGAGAAGAGAGTCGACACAATGGTACAGGCAGTAGCCGGTATGTAGTTGTCTTTTGTACTTACTTTCATTTTCATACCCACTTTTCGACAATAAAATATGGAATATTGTGTTCAGTCCGGGCAAACGTTCGGGGTGTTTTGCTGCCATTTGGCCATTAAACAAATAAATCCAAAAAATATTTAAATATTTAAATGTAAGTACTTTTCCATTAAATTCCGTCAAATATAGATTTTATTGCGAAAAAACTATTTTCCTATGAGAATTTAACATGAGAGCTAAAAATAGATTTTTTAAAAAATATTTTTTTCATTTGTGGACCGATTTTCAAAATCTAACTTTTGTTTTCTTAGTTACATCATTTCCAAGTTATCTAGCCAGGATTCGGAGTCAGTTTCCAAATTCTTTCGTTTTTTTTTACTCCTCCCCCACCTCTTCCACCTCCCCCTATGTTAAATTTCCTTAGGAAACTTTTTTTTAAATATTAAATCAATATTTGATGTAATTTCATCACACAATATTTTGGGGATGGTGACTTTTTAGTTATTGGTGAAAAAGTACTTCCAATTAATATTGTTTAGATTGAATGTGTTTAATAGTCAAAAGTTCGTTAACAGGAAAACGTGGAACAGACAGTAGGTCTTAGGTGGTTGGAAGCATGGTCTAAGACAAAAGAAAGCAATACAACGTATTCCGTAAGTAATTGAGCCTATTGTTTCCTAGGCTGTCATTCCTCTGTTTACCCAGCTAAGCGGTGTCTCGAAGGAATGTCCGTACGTCCGTCTGTCCATCACGTTTCTTATTGTACAAAGTACAACACGTAATAGCTGGAGACTTGATATTTGGTGTGTGGCTTCTTTATTATGTGCAGTTGGAAATTTTGATTTTTTATGCCACCATCGGGTCAAGAGTTGTCTCCCCCTTTCGGACTTAAACAACTTGGAAAAGCGGATATATTGCAGTGGCGCACCATTGACATCCCTCTTGTTCTCACCTATTAATATAACCCGAATTCTCTGTATTCTGTATTACAAAGTCTCCCAGCGTTACAGACAGATAATTCGGGTTACTATAGGATTATGAAGACGATTTTTTAAGTTATCTAATTACCCGCGTGTTTATGTGAGCGTCATAACAATCCATGTGCTAATGAGACGCATCCGCGGTTTGCATAGACTCATAGCTCTATGTGGAACATTAACATATTCGAATATTGATTCATCTTGTTTATTAAAGTTGGAGTCCCATCTGTTAGGCACAAACAGTTCTTTATAGGAATTAAATAAGTGTATGATGATGTAACTATTCCAACAGTTTTAAAACTTACGAGTGCCCTAAACATATATACAGTGGGGTCAGCGTGTAAGTGCATACACGAGTCAGCGTGTAAGTGCACACACGAACGAACACGACAGGTTGGTTCCAACCTGTCGTGTTCGTTCGTGTGTGCACTTACACGCTAACCCCACTGTACTCACTTAGTAATATTTGAATTACCGAGAGAGAGAAAATAAATGAAAATAATAAATAATTGTTTCCGTTAACATTTTAGGGAATCACGGTTATAGCCCCTGCTATCAAAGTAGCAATTCAATTTTGATATAAAAAGTATCAGAAAATCAATTAACACTTCCGGTAATGGTAAATTAATATATGTTTTTGCGAAAAAAAATGTATTTCCGATGTATATTTAGGCAATTTTAACAATTACTCACATCCCTGGTGACCGTTTCACTAAACTTCGTACCACTAAAATGTTCGTAAGAGCAAAATTAGGATCATCTTGAAATTTCAATTGATGTAATTACATTTATTGAGGATGGGCTGCATATGCAGCCTATGCTCAATAAATGTAAATCCAATAAATGTTTACAAGAAAACACTGTTAATGAGAAATTACAGACTATCATAATTTTGCACTTACGAACGTTTTAGTCGTACGAAGTTTAGTGAAACGGGTCCCTGGTCAACATCTCAGTGCACAGGTGGAAGACTCGGACCTATGACACCAAAAAAAATTCCTATTAAAAAAAAATCCCATTACCCCACCCACTTGGTCTCGTACAGTACCATATGCTATATAGCATATGGTACTGTACGAGACCAAGTGGGTGGGGTAATGGGATTTTTTTTAATAGGCATTTTTTTTTGTGTCAAAGGTCCGAGTCTTCCACCTGTGTCTCAGTGATTTGTTTACCACGGTCATATACTAGTGAAATAGTAGACACGCGCCAATAAACACCAGAGTAGCGTACTTCCGGCAGAAAGCTTGCCGTTTGATATACAGGGGTCTTTGAGTACGCCGACGAAATATAAAGAGCCGAGGAGTTGAAATGGGTATTTCTGATTCAAAATGGCGGACATAAAAAGGGCCGCCAGAGTAAACTTGTTTTGCTAATATCGTATGCGTGACTTAAAGGTACTTAATTATTGTACAAATGCAACACTAAGAAGACTAACACTAATTACGTTTACTAATGTGTTGGAGACTGCACTGTTGAATTTCAAAATGGCCGCCATACAAGCCTGTTTTGCCCATTTTTGCAATTTGTGAAGCAATCTAAGAGGTACTTTTCCTGCAATGTATGTTTATGTGGCCAGGAAACACAATATCATTGACAAGAATATTACTACAATGTTCATTTGGGTAATTATAGTATTACATTGGTATGGGTTTCAACGATCGAGACAAGAACTAACACAGCTTCGAATAGCGGCCATTTTAAATTTAATATGACATCCTCAATTTTCTTATTATTATTTGCTCTGAAAACATCGTATCAGTAGCCGATTTCATCAAAATTGCAAAGTATACTTTTCTAGCAAAGTATACTTTGAGGGAGTAATCATTTATTTTTCCTGAAATGCATTATTTCAAATAGAACTAACAAATGCATGTATTTCATGATTAAAAGTATGCATAATTATTATACTGAATTTATTACATTATCACAGCCATAATGGCTGTGATAATGTAATAAATTAAGTATAATAAAAATTAATAAATTTATCCTAAAATTGAAAATGTCTCCCTCAAAGTATACTTTGCTAGGAAAGTATACTTTGCAATGTTGGTGAAATAGGCTACAGGACTTATTTTACATATATATGAGTAGGCCTAGTGTGTATCAAGAGAGTGACTACATTAAGTTTGCATGGCGGCCATTTTGAAATCCACCGTTTTAATCATGAAGGAGGCATTTTTCTTTCGATTGCCTCCTCAGCTCGTTTTTATGTATACTCTAAACCCATGTGTACCAAAGTTCAAGCTTTCCACCGGAAGTGCACTACTTTTGCACTTTTCGATCCCACTATCAGGAATTAGCTGGCGATCTAACTAACCTTGAGGGGTTAATGGGCCATAAGAGTTTCATTATTAATGACCAATCCCACGGAGACAGACGCGCACTGTTTTCATCGTAATATAACCTGTCATAAGACAAAGCGTTGATTACCATTACAACCAATGTAAATTATCGTCTGCTGTTATTTGATATGTTGCCTTATTTCTCAATAAAACATGGTTTGACAGTACTTTAGAATCATTTCCAATGGAAATGATTCTAAAGTGCTGCCAAACTATTTTTTTTTTATTAAAATCGAAAATAAAAATGAAAAGTCATACAGAGCATGATGTTATTAGCCGATCAAATCAGGGTTCAATATATGTCCGCATTTTAGTAGTTACTGAGTCTCGGGGGGGGGGAGATGAATGAGCGAGTGAGTATTGGTTGCAGAAACATATTTTTAGCAAAGGGATATCCCATTCACCAGTCCAGTCGAATACAAATCTTAATTAACAAAGTGAGCATTAATTAACGTACTCAACAAAATGTACCAGTCGAATTAACGTCATGCGTATTCAGGCACATGCCCAGATTGGCCTTGATAACGTTGTCACTTGTTTATCCCTTGTTTATCGATTTAAATGGTTTAAATCGACTCGAAGCTTAGATTGGCTTTGATAACGTTGTCACTTGTTTATCCCTTGTTTATCGATTTAAATGGTTTAAATCGACTCGAAGCTTACGTTCAACGGCCACACAAACTCGATTGAACTGCACGCCTTCCAATGATTTAAATACGCAGCGCGTTTAAATAGTCAATTACGTTTTTTTAATGTGCGCACTGGTCATTTAAAAAGGGGCCCATCCGTGATTTATTGCTCGATGTCGGGCGCAAGACAATCAATAATTTGCGGCATTGACAATAATTAAGGGGGATTGCCGCAATGGCTGGATGTATCCGCGTGCTGATGCATCCCTGCCATCCCTGCATGATACGTACATCCATAAAGTTCGCTATGAAGGGCAATTCTTCGTTTTGATTGGTGGAAATTTTGTGAATATTAACTAGCGTCAAATGACGCGCATACGCGATCCAATGGGATAAACCCGAGATGCTGGGGTTGCTAGTCGGAGGAGATTTTGAGCAGAGGTCGATTATAAATTAGCCGAATAAACACATTTTACGCGATTATACGTGGCTGAAACTTGTTCTGTTTAATAAATAAAAGCTTTCAATTAGCCCAATAATCGGCGTATGTTGGCGTATATGGCCATTAGAGCCAACTATGGACTTCAACAACAACAACTTCCGGGTTCAATCTCTTCCGGCGTTCAGCTCATTACGTATTCAAAAGTGTGTTATTTGGCTATATTTAATGTTTTAAACGGAGATAATTGCCAAAAATGCAAACTTTATCGGTTGATGCAATTTGGAAGTGATACAGCAAAATTCGCGTTCGTAGATTACCGAATAGCGGAGAAAAGGGTTGCTACAAACTTTTTCAGAATTCGATGGATGACCAATATATTAGCCGATCTATAAATAGATCGGCTAATAATAAGCAGCAGACGAAAATGTTTTATTCAGAATTGTCAGGGTTAACGAGTGTCTATACTCACAGAATCACAGTATATGGCAAGTAGCCGATGATTGAAGCGAACTACGTGTAGTTGATCTGAATCAGTCTGTAGAACCAGATAGTATAACCTTATCTGAGTATGTACTCCCCAGTCTCATTATATTGGTCACGGTTCAGCTGAAGAATAATACCGAAGCCCATTAGCACGGTGCATGATCACGTAGTATACGACAACAACAACAAGTAAGTATTATTTGATAGTTTCCTTTATATGCAACTGCTTTTGATAAAATATGGCGCAGCAAACGCTTCTTCATGAGCTGCATTTGGTGGTCTCGGGACTTCGGCACATACTTATGTCGTTTATTCGAAGAATCGATTTCCGTGTCAGTAAACACGGAAATCGATTCTTGGCAAAAACGATATAAGTTTGGGCCAAAGTACCGAGACCACCAAATGCAGCTTGATGCGCCATATGTAAACTTGGAAAAGTCGCGGGAATACTGGACGAAGGCCGGGGCCTTCGTCCAGTATTCCCGCGACTTTTCCAAGTTTATACCCTGATAAATTCCACAAAAAGGCCATTCATTCCTATAATAAACCTGATTGATTTCGGATACATGAGAAAGTGTCGGGGGGATACATTCATGCGGACACGAGTGTGCAATTTCAGAACTGTGGTTGTTGTTATACACGCATTAATGCGAACCCTCGGGAATTAGATAGAGAAAACATGGATAGCTTCACACTCTGATATCAAACGGCATCTACTGGTTGCTGAAATGTGTTGCAAATTACAATTTAGAAGTAATTCACCACATTATATTTCGCAAATATATATCTCCGAATTTCTGCATGCATAGACGTCGCCAGGTGGGGGAGGGTTCGGGGTGCCAACGAACCCCCCGTTCAGTTTTAACTTGGGGTGCAAGTATGACTATTGGAAATTATAGCTCTAAAATGCATTAGAATGCCGGAAATTTCACGAAGAAATAAAAAACAATCCCGGGGGAAGACGCCCGAACCCCCCATCTAACGAGAGGTAATACTCCTCTCGTGCTCTCCCTGCCTACAGCATCTTCGAACCCCCCCACCCCACCCTGGAAAATTCCTGGCAACGCCTATGGGATGTGCTCTAATTATTCTGTTTAAATCTAAATAATTTAGGAAGCTGAAACGTTTTGACCATGTCCCTGATCATTGTATATGCTCGCCAATCGGCAGCGTATATTGAGCTGTCTTGTACAGGACGGAATACTATGATTTATCAGGTAACTCGTTATGCGTTGACTGAATACACACTGGCTGGTAACACATTGTCGTATCCAAGACAAGATACGCATATCTGGGTCATAATTACTTTCTCTGACATTCCATTGGTCGAACGGCGTCACTTGGCGTTACCGAATAACATTTGTGTAATGACGCAACGAGAACAAGTGCGCGTTCTTTTCAACGAAACCCACGTCCTATTTAATCATTGTCGTTCACAAAAAGTTACCTGAAAAATAGAATACCAGACGAGTGTCTTTTGATGCAAGTTTATCAGACTCGCCTCGGAAATGGTAGGGATTCCAGATACACTTTATATAAAAAATACTCTCGCCTGATATTCTCTACTTTTATGTCGATGCGTCGCAGATGTTGAATTACACTCGATTCCCCGACGTATGTAGTCAATTTCAGCCACCAATGACCACATTAGCAAATAAATAAAGAAGTTGATAGCGACCTAAAACGGTCTGGCCAGTAATGAGATTTTATAGGCCAATGACAGAATTACTCTTACAATTGCCAGCCGCTAGCAAATACGACTCAGTGATATCTGAGCCTGCGTTTCACCAGTGGGCCCTTCTGTTAATGAAGATATAAATGAGATACTCCATTTTATTTTGTACCTTAGGACATCTGCGTAATTTCATGAAATACGTTTACAAAAGTTACAATATTTTTCATAACTAAAGTCAGAAGTTGACATAATTTTCAGAGTACATGCGGAATATATAGAGGATATTCATAGTTTTGCAACGAATATGACATAAATGTTCATCTCGTGGTGTGAAATGTCCATATTTCACGAGTGCCGTTAACAGCACTCGTGAAATATGGACATTCCACACCACGAGATATGACATATATGTTCATCGAGTGGTGTGAAATGCATATTTTTGCAACGAATATGACATATATGTTCATCGTGTGGTGTGAAATGCATATTTTTGAAACGAATACGACATATATGTTCATCTCGTGGTGTGAAATGTCCATATTTCACTCGTGTTTTGCAACGAATATGACATATATGTGAAATATGAACATTTCACACCACCAGATGAACATATATGTCATATTCGTTGCAAAAATATGAATATTCTATTTATTATATACCGTTCCATGGAAATTAGCAGTTTTTTAGACTGTATACGGTAATGAATATTTGCAGCCTATTTGCAGTCCGGCACTGCAGGTGCGCGTTATGAATATCATTTTTTTTTTTTTATGAATATCAATAGCGGAAGTAATTTTCACCGGAAGTTGTTTATTTCATCGATGCGAACATATGACTTTTATTTACATCGTATAACTATGTGTTACATGGGTACATGTAGGTATATAATAAAATTAACCATTTACGGAAAATATTGTAAATTTTGTAAACGTAGTTCAAAGGTACAAAATCACATGGCGTGTCTCATATATGATAGTGGGTCATTGTCGTTAGCTTGTATTTAAAGGCATTGGGGATCTGGGGCCAGTTTCACTAAAAATTTGTACGACGAAGAAGTTCATAAGAGCAAAATTGAAATCCACAACAACATTTATTCTGACATTCGATTTTGGAAAATCTTTCGTGAATGTGCTACAATTAATGACAGGAAACCGTAGGTACAAAATTGTAGCATTTGAGAAACCCGGTAATGTGAGAAGTGCATTTATAGAAATCTTCGTAGGAACATTCTTATCGTACACGTTTAGTGAAACGGACACCAGATATGCACAGCAAGTGATGCAACAGATCCGTAAAAAAATATTTTAATTTTAGATTTGATCATAAGATCATATTTTTGAACCCATTTGTACATACAGTGAAACCTCTCTAAATCGGACACCCTGGGAGGTCCCCATGGTGTCCAGTTTAGAGAGGTTTCAATGTTTCAATGTAAAGCAGGCAGATGATTGTTTCAAGACACGCGTGGGTGCTTTGCGATCACGAACATACACTATCATCGGAGATAAGTGGCTTAATATTTCTCTTTGTTCGGTTTAGAGAGGTTCGACTGTACATGTGTGAGACGCATAACAAAATAGGATTATTAAACAATGTTTATAACACTGCTAGTTTATTCTGCAATCGATGCTTAGAATATTAAAGGTAATGCCCACTCAGTAAACACAAAATGTTCTTTATTTCAGAGACATCATCCGATACATTTTCTGGCAAAATAAACATGCATTCACCATTACCCCACGTATTGATTGACATTATTATTCATTTTATATCAGACATTTTATATCAAACCGTGCTTCCTTAAAATGTTAACGGGCATTACTATTTATTCTCTGTACTTATTGTGTGAAGTGCAATGGTCATACTGTATAATATGTCAAAAATATTTTATTTTCTCAGGTGACTCATTTAAATGGTATAAATAAATAAAAAAGATCATGCCTCATTACTATTTATACTCTGTATTTATTTTCTGATATGCAGTTATCATACTTTATAATCTGTCGAACATGTTATTTTTTCAGGTGACCCATTTAATTAGTATAACAAATTAAAAAATATCATGCCTCATTTGCATATGAAAATAGCCTCATACCACCACGAGTCACTATCAGTGAAATACATATTACTAAATGATTATATCTGTATAGCAGGCACTCGTTAATTTTAGAACTGGTGGAATAGTGACACAATTATACACTTATTTAATTCCTATAAAGAACAGTTTGTGCCTACTGAGTGGGCAGGTACCATTAATATTATGTATGCTACTTAAACAAATGCTTTTGTTGCTGTGACTGAAAACATGGGGCTTATGGGTTTTGCGATCAGTGTAGATCCTGATCAGCCTGTGCATCCGCACAGTCTGATCAGGATCTGCACTGTCCGCCATTCCATCATTGAAACAGCCGTTCTGCTTCTAACAAGCAATATAGACCGCTATCCGGCTACGTGAGTGTGATATTTGATGCTCCAAATCAGAAGCTCCATTGGTCACAACTCCCATAAGCCCCATTTCTCCAGCCACAGCCACAGGTAATGAAAACTTCTTTCTAGCCTCATTGGTGTTTATGCCGAGACTTGAAACCGATGTCCCGTTCGTTCATGACCTTAGTTGTTTCTGGAACGTAAAACCTAATCACTTTCACTTGTTTTCTAAATGTGGTATTATATGTGGTTGTGACTGGAGAAATGGGGCTTATGGGCTTTGTGACCAATGGAGCTTCTGATCAAATGGCCCACTCCTGTAGCCTGACGACGAACTGTATTGCTTCTAGCACGACTTACGTTTTATTGATGGGATGTCGAACAGTGTAGATCCTGATCAGACTGTGCGGATGCACATGCTGATCTGGATCTACACTGGTCGCAAAAAGCCCATCAGCCCCATTTATTCACTCACAGCCACATATGATAATTTCATAAAATTAATGTTCCTTACTGGTACATGTATTGGTGGTACGCCTGATGCGAGTGGCAATGAAACAGGTAGGTCGGGTGTACGTGATTTTGAAACGTTTCGGCACGGTACATTATTATCCCCTCACCGATAAGCAAGAGGGGATATATAATATAGCGTTAGTCCGTTAGTACGTACGTTAGTAACACCTTTCATGTTTCAATAACTTATGAACCGCTTCACTGATTTTGATAGTATTTGGCCAGAATGTGTGTCTATGGATGGTGATTTGTTTTGCATACGACTCACGTCAGACAGCCCAAGGCCAAGGTCACTGAGGACTTATGTTCACATTGTTTGTAAGGCAAACATGTTATTTATTTATTATCAAGGCTGCCAGCGATGGGATTAGCTTCGTCATAACGGTGCTCTTGTTTTAACTTGAAACTGGGTAGTTTAATTGGCCAAGCTAGATCAATGCACTGCTCAGCCTCGACGAATAAAACGTCCTAATTCTGAGCACGATAGCAGAGAACTTAGCAAGTTTTATAATCATTGGTCGTAGATTCGTGTTGATGACCTCATAACATGTGACTGTGAATGGAGAAATGGGGCTTACGGGTTTTGCGACTAGTGCAGATCCAGATCAGACTGTACATCCGCACAGTCTGATCAGGAACTGCACTATTCGCCATTCCATCAATGCAACACCCGTCATGCTACTAGCAATCAATGTAGAAGATTATCAGGCTACAGGAGTGTGTTATTTGATCATGAGCTACTGGTCTCAAATCAAGTAAGCCCCGTTTCTCCAGTCACAGCCATTCAATACATCAATTTCGCCAAATTGCGTCCCACATTCAGCGTATGGCGTACACAAATTGCAGACAAGGCTGTTGACAATATTCCCAAGGGTAGCCAACTATACAATATACGACATATTACTGAGGCCGTTACATATGGAAGCCTCCTGGTGCCATGCTATAATATTTTTATCTCCTAATTCGGAGATACTAACTCCTAATTAGGAGATACTAAGTCCAAGTCATAATTAGGAGATATTAAGTCCTAATTAGGAGATATTACGTAGATACTAAGTCCTAATTAGGAGATAGTAAGTCCTAATTAGGAGATATATCATGGATATCCTCACACTCTGATATTAAACGGCATCTAGTGGTTGCAGAAATTTGTTGCAAATTACAATTTAGAAGTAATTCACCACATTATATTCCGCAAATATGTATCTCTGAATTTCTGCATGCATAGACGTCGCCAGGTGGGGGAGGGTTCGGGGTGCGAACGAACCCCCTTTTCAGTTTTAACTTTGGGGTGCAAGTATGACTATTGGAAATTATAGCTCTAAAATGCATTGGAACGTCGGAAATTGCACGAAGATCAAATACAGTGGGGTCAGCGTGTAAGTGCGCACACGAACTAACACGACAAGTTGGAACCAACCTGTCGTGTTCGTTCGTGTGTGCACTTACACGCTGACCCCACTGTATCTCCCGGCCTCCATCCTTCGGCTACTTGCTTCCAACCCCCTGCAAAAATGCCTGGCAACGCTTATGGGATGTACTCTAATTATTCTGTTTAAATCCAAATACTTTAGGATTAATTAGGACGTTCTATCTCCTAAATAGGACTTATCATCTCCTAATTAGGACTTACTGTCTCCTAATTAGGACTTAGTATCTCCTAATTAACTATTATAACATTGGCATCAGGACGCTTCCATAGTTACATGACTATACCTAACACATGTTTTATGTATGCCAGAGTGATAGCAAACTGCTTTACTTCACTATATGAACTTAAATCATGCACATACATATATATCCACACATATGGTCCCAACATTTGCAATCGGTCTGTGTCATGTGTGTGGCTGGATAAATGTTTTGGAGCAGGTTGGTGACTTTTGGAGTTATCGAGTGTATCTGATACATGTTTCACTCCCCATGCTTGGAATCCGTGCTTAAGATGCGATCTAACGGCTGTGAATAGCTTCGAATGGTTGTCTTTATCCATATAACTCAATATATGTTGCTGACATACCGATATACTATATATATGCAGTGAACCCCTCTAAACCGGACATTCGGGGAAATTATAGATGTTTACCTTATATGTGTTTCGCTGTTATATATCTCTTGTTACAATGACTTTTCATGATTGCAAAACACTAGAATGTGTCAAGAAGTGCTCACATATCTGATTTACATTTACAGTGGAACATCTCGAAACCGGACACCCTGGGGAGGTCCCCAGGGTGTCCGGTTTGGAGAGGTTCCACTGTACATATATCTGTTGTTATAACACATATGCGATAGCAGTAAGGGGTTGTGAGTATTTAATTGCTCTTAAGCATGCTCGAGGTTTGGTATTTGATCTTAGATATTTTAGCTGACATGTTTCAAACACCGTTTCGTAGTACCTGACATCTTTCGAAACAATGACCGATTGCCAATATTCATCCAATACGAGTTAAATTCAAATTATAAACGTGTGATCATGGTTCAAGTGATATTGTCCATATAAATGATATCAAACAGCATGGGTGCTAGCAAATTTAGATTATAATTGCAAACCTGAGACACGTGAAAGGTTTGTACGTGTAATTGTGAACGCACAAGCAAAAATAAATCATGGATGTCATTAGTTCTGAGTACATAACTCTAAACACATTTCATTACATTGCATTACATAAGAGTTATCACGGAGTAGTCTTTCCAAGATTGCGTTAGAAGCGTTCTTTGTTTACTTTCTACTTCGTAAAGAGTGACCTAAGAATTTGTTTTGCTAATACACACTTTATTAGGTAAGTTTATGATAATATGTTTGTCTCATATTGTAGAATTGTCTCTCAATAACAATATAGCGAAGTATGAATGTGAACGCCCTGCAGGTTTTTTTCTATATTTTTAGTGTGCGAAATGTAGATGCTATTACGCAAATATAATTCCAGCACAAAAATATTTACACAATTCCCTAACATTTGATTGGTCCGTAGCAAGTCTCTGTCCAAAATTTATATCCCAGTAAACTCCCATGCCGAAGTACTTTCCGTAACCGTCAGGCGCAGTTAAAATAATTCTTAAGAAAACGGAAAATAAACACATTTTCTTGATGAATTTATTTCAAATGCTGGAATTATAAGGAATGAATGACCTTTTTGTGGAATTTATCGGGGATATAAACTTGGAAAAGTCGCGGGAATACTGGACGAGGCCTTCCGGCCTTCGTCCAGTATTCCCGCGACTTTTCCAAGTTTATACCCCGATAAATTCCACAAAAATGTCATTCATTCATATAGTGTACCGTTGACGGTGGTGTAGCGATATATTACGGAGCCCCACAGGATATGGATCTTTATATATTAATTCGTTCCAACGAAGTTAACAATTCGTTCCCTCAATTTAACAATTCATTCCCTCGAACTAACAATTCGTTGTAACGATATAACAATTCATTCCCTCGAATTAACAATTCGTTCCCACAAAATAACAATTCGTTCCCTCGAGTTAACAATTCGTTTCCTCGAATTAACAATTCGTTGCCACGATATAACAATTCGTTCCCACGAATTAACAATTCGTTCCCATGGGAACCAATCTAACCGTCCCAAAATGATATTCAGACGTGTTCATTTATAAAAAAAAAGGGTGTTTTTTCTCTCAAATATATGAAAATTACTTGCAAAAAGTGCAGATCCTGATGAGACGGCTCGTCACGAGTCGGCTCGTCTTGATCTACACTTTTTGCCAATACAGGCCTGTGGTGTGGAAAACGTTAAGCTATCATTTCCTGTTCTGTTGCATCACTTTCTAGTCTTATCTGAGATTCATAATTGTATTTAATGATATACTTGCTCATTCCCGGGGGATTATTTACTATATTAATATTTTAACATATAATTTCGTTTTCATTTGTGATTGCAATTCTCCTATCGTCGTGTGTGCTATTTACTTTAGATATGATGCCTGTATCAAGGGCATATCTAGTGAATTGATGCCAGTTTAAGCATCACGAAGTGGTTGCCACGGTAACACATCATAATACACAATGACACTTTTTTTATCGCTGGATATGGGCGGTATGTATATGGGTTACCTGGGCTTGTTATAATGTGGAAGTTGCCCAATGGTCGGCCGTTCATACTTGAGACACGCCATGTGATTTTGTACCTCATGAAAAACATTTACAAAATGTACGAAATTTTCCGTAAATGACGTGAAAAGTTGGCGATATGAAATGCCGTAATTTTTCGACGTCATTTACAGAATTTTCATAGATTCTGTAATTATATATTGCATGAAAAATCGTACATTTTCTTTTGTACAAAACCACGTGGCGTGTCTCACTTGTGGCTGTGTGTAGTGAGAATTATCACCTTTGCGACCAGTATAGATCCAGATCAGCCTGCGCATCCGCACAGTCTGATCAGGATCTAAACTGGTCTGTATTAAGTCTGGAGTGGGGTACATGTGCAGGCATTATAACCGGGGCAGTTCTTGATCAACAAATCATAAAATGCTGTGGTGTGGCTGTGTGTGGTGAGGATTATCACATTTGCGACCAGTATAGATCCAGATCAGCCTGCGCATCCGCGCAGTCTGATCAGGATCTAAACTGGTCGGTATTAAGTCTGGGTTGGGGTACATGTGCAGGCATTATAACCGGTGCAGTTCTTGATAAAAAACCCATAAAATGCTGTGGTGTGGCTGTGTGTGGTGAGGATTATAACATTTGCGACCAGTATAGATCCAGATCATCCTGCGCATCCGCGCAGTCTGATCAGGATCTACACTGGTCGGTATTAAGTCTGGGTTGGGGTACATATGCAGGCATTATAACCGGTGCAGTTCTTGATAAAAAAATCATAAAATGCTGTGGTGTGGCTGTGTGTGGTGAGGATTATAACATTTGCGACCAGTATAGATCCAGATCAGCCTGCGCATCCGCGTAGTCTGATCAGGATCTAAACTAGTCGGTATTAAGTCTGGGTTGGGGTACATGTGCAGGCGTTATAACCGGGGCAGTTCTTGATTAATAAATCATGAAATGCTGTGGTGCGGGCGACTCGAATCGTCCTACGAATATTCTGCCACTGTACTGTGTATATAGTCCTTCATTTGCGGTGGTTGGTTTGGAGGTTGATAGGTGATTTAATGATCGGGATTTCATCCTTACCGGCCGGGAATTCCGACCAGACACCCTGGCGTGACCCTAAAGTACGTCATTGACTTGCTTGTATATGAGATACTGCTAGGTTATTCTAATTTCAGGTCTGAATAAATGTTTTATTTCGATGTCAATATTTCGTTATGATTTTGAGACCCCCCCTTCCCGCAATGCAGCAGGTTAAATGCGGGAACGAACCCGTTATATCTTAGCTGTTGATATGCCGTTAAACACCAATACATCAATCCCCATCATTTGCTATTTCTCACGACTGTCACAAGATTTCCATTTCACCTCTAAATATCTGACGTTGATAGTTCGATGTTCCTTTCTGGACGAGTCCATTAATCAGATAATGGGTATTTTTAAAACTATCTGAAACACACTGACAACCACTGCATACCCTGATAAGACGGCGTCTCACCGTCTCGACTGGATGCACAGTGTTTGACGTATGTTCTCTAGGGTGGAAATGGTTAATTATTGCTTTGATAGAAACACCGTTATCATTTCTTGGCATACAACAGATAAGTTTCTCGGTTTTTGATTGGCTAGCTTGCCTGGTCATATTATCATATATTATATGACCAGCCAAGGCCGTCGAACAGGGTGGAGCGCAGTGTCCTGGTGGTTAGAGCGTCAGAATGCTGATCTAAAGGTCGTGGGTTCGAGCCTCACCGGAGGCGCTGCGTTGTGTCCTTGAGCAAGACACTTTATCCACACTGCTCCAGTTCACCCAGCTGTGAATGGGTACCGATAATTCGTAGTTGCTCTGTAAATACGAATTACCGGCTTCTCTCAAAAAATCTCTACCTCTGTTCTTTCTCCCATTCTTGGGAGACAGCATGCAAGGTCCTAGAGCCAGTGCCGCCGTTAAATATAAGCAAAAAAAAAAAAGAAAAAAAAAGGCCGTCGAACATAGAGAAATTGCGATTCCCCTCCGGCGCCTCGCGTCCAATGCAGACACATTTTGAAAGCGTCTAGCGATTGCGAATTGTATTCCTCACTAAACACAATAAAACCCCGAATTGATCAATACAAGTAACAAATTGTAAACACAAAACCAGTTTTTATTGTTTAATTTTCCATATTCTTCGCTCATCAAAATATGAGCGAAACATTAGCCAAAATAACGAAAATGTCTTTTCAAATCTCAACACGCTTTGCTTCGTGACACGGCTATGTTTAGGTCACAAACTATGGGTTCCACGCACGAAACCGAGGCGTAACAATGACAGCGAATGTTTGGGAACCAGTCGCATTATTCTAGAGGCGCCAAAGGGACAGCAGATCGATAGAGCAGTGGAATATAAATTAAATTACACGATATAAAAAAACTGTCATAAAGTCGTTTTCGATGGATTTCTTACTCCATATTTAGTTTGATTTCGTTTAATAAAAAACAAAATGTTCATTTACGCCTTTATATTAAGACTGATGGTAGACAATCGAATCTCGGATTATTTTTCTTCCTGAAAAAACGCAAAGATCAAAAGAAGATATATGTTTATATGGCCAAATACAGGATCTGCGGTATGACAAATATGTTATTGTGATTCTACACAGGCTATATGGTGTAATACTGCCCTTCTGAAGGTATGTTCACCCTCGGCTATCGCCTCGGGTGAACATACCTCCAGACGGGCAATATTACACCATATAGCCTGTGTAGAATCACAATAACTTATAATGTGCAGCGACATTTGCCTCACCCACTTTTAACTCTTTCAACACTACATACCCGTATTGTGGTATTGGCAAACAGTGTAGATCCAGATGAGTCGGCTCGTGACGAGCCGTCTAATCTGGATCTGCACCTTTTGCAAATAATTTTCATATTTTTCAGGAAAAGAACACACCCTTTTAATACATGGACAAGTCTGAAAATAGAGTTGTGGTGATTGGATTGGTCCTTAAATTAACATATCACAGTCCATTCCAGTTACTGAGGGGTGAAAGGGTGGACAGTAAGACATGGCGGTCACAATCCCGGCGTCAGCGGTATCATCATAGGTGTCAACAGACAGTAAGACATGGCGGTCACAATTCCGGCGTCAGCGGTATCATCATAGGTGTCAACAATTTTGGATGCATGTCCAAATGTTGCATATCGCCTGTAGCCTATTTCACCAACATTGCAAAGTATACTTTTCTAGCAAAGTATACTTTGAGGGAGTAATCATTTATTTTTCATGAAATACATTATTTTGTATAGAACGAACGACTGCATATATTTTACGATTAAAAGTATGCAGAATTATTATACTGAATTTATTACATTATCACAGCCAAAATGGCTGTGATAATGTAATAAATTAAGTATAATAAAAATTAATAAATTTATCCTAAAATTGAAAATTTCTCCCTCACAAAGTATACTTTGCTACAAAAGTATACTTTGCAATGTTGGTGAAATCGCCTACTGATACGTTGGTCGGAACTTAACCAGACTTTATCAGTAGCTTCCTGAGATCGGTGGCTGGCTAATGACACTGTGTTACACACGCGGCGCTGTATTCAGTGAACCTCCGTTTTATTTAGTTTAGATCCAATGCAGACTTATGTAAAAGTAGATACTGAAACATACATCTCAGAATGGCCATACCTTTGACATATCTTTGACATACCTTGGCCATACCTTTGACATACCTTTGATGATCAGTAGCCTATTTCACCAACATTGCAAAGTATACTTATCTAGCAAAGTATACTTTGAGAGAGAAATTTTCAATTTTAGGACAAATTTATTATTTTTTATTATACTGAATGTATTACATTATCACAGCCATTTTGGCTGTGATAATGTAATACATTCAGTATAATAATTCTGCATACTTTTAATCATCAAATATAACCAGTTGTTAGTTCTATATGACATAATGCATTTCGATAAAAATAAATGATTTCTCCCTCAAAGTATACTTTGCTAGATAAGTATACTTTGCAATGTTGGTGAAATAGGCTACAGGTCGTTATAACTTCTTAGACCCCTCCTATTTGTATTTATTAAAGGTACATGCCCACTCAGTAGGCACACACTGTTCTTTATAGGAATTAAATAAATGTATACTCAATATTCCACCAGTTCTAAAAATTACGAGTGCCCGCTATATAGATATAATCATTTAGTAATATTTATTTTACTAATAGTGACGCGCGGTGGTATCAGGCTATTTTCTTATGCAAATGAGGCATGCTATTTTTTTTAGTATTTATACTAATTAAAGCGTCATCTGAAACAAATAATATTTTCGAAAGATTATAAAGTATGGTCATTGGACATCAACAAATAAATACAGAGACTCAATAGTAATGTCCGTTAACATTTTAAGGAAACACGGCTATCGCCCCTGATAGTAGTGTGGAAATTTACGTCTGACATAAAATGTATAATAATGCCAATACATACGTTGGGAAATTGTAGATGGCATGATTATCTCAGTAAAACCCCGAGTTCGATTCCGACCTGCTCCGAATGGCCGATTCGGCGTGTCCTTGGGCAAGACAAGTTCGTGCTAGCATAGTCCTATCGGATGGGGACTTCAATAGTTGGTCCCGACATGCAAGGTGATCGAACCAGTGCCGTCGTTAAATTTTGAGGCAATGTTGAATGAATGTTTATTTTGCCAGAAAATGTCTCAGATGATGTCTCTGATATAAAGAGCATTTTGTGTCTACTGAGTGGGCATGTATCTTTAATAAGGAATGGCCATATACTGAGACAAGTCATGTAATTTTGTATCTAATTCTAGATCATACATCATTAATTGTGTTTACATTATTTACGATATTTTCCGTAAATGACGTCAAAAGGTGACGAAATGTGCAGAGCAAATGCGGAATAGAATTCCGCATTTGCTCTGAACATTTCATCAACTTTCGACGTCATTTACAGAAACTATCACATATTCTGTAAATATTGTTCATGACAAATCGCACATCTTCGAAGGTACAAAATCACATGGCTTGTCTCATGTAGAGTATTCCGGTTATATACCAGCACTACATTTAGTGGTTTCTAACCGAAACTACCACTGTGACAATAATACACGCGTCTTGAAAAGAGGACTTATGCCAGTGTTCGGCGGTTCCAAATGTCGGCTGAATGATGTACCGCAAGGTATATTCACAGGTTGAAGTGACGGACCATGGCATATAAATACATTAAATATACCAAAGCGCATCACTAAGTGATAACACTTAGATTTCTTTAGCTTGTTTTTATTTCACTTATTGATACGTTTGGTATACATTTGTATGTAATGTATTTATAGACCATGGTCCGTCATTTCAACCCGTGGGTATATTATAGGCGGACGTAAATCTAATGAGAAATATTAGAATTTAATATTTGTGCCAGAAACTGTCACGTTAGGCCATTTCCTCCAGCGATTTTTCTTAATTAACCTTGCAAAACTATTAATATTACTCATTATTATGTCAAACGCAGACGACATCTTCAGATACACAACGGAACTAGCAGCGAAAACAAATTGTCTATAGAGACAAGCACAACACTATTTTATTGCAAAGTTGTTAAAAGTGTAATAACGCAAAATGCGAGGTTTCAATGTGTAATAACGCAAAATACTTGTTTTCAAAGCGTAATGACGCAAACTACGGGTTATCAAAGTGTAATAACGCAAAGCTACGGGTTTTCAATGTGTAACTTGAAACGCAAAATACGGGTTTTCAAAGTCAAGGTGTATGATCACGTGGTACTAACAACAACAACATGTACCGATTCAAAGTACGTATTATTTTATAGTGTCCTTATTACGTAACAGATTTTGATGGCGCATCAAACGCGTCTACATGAGCTGCATTTGGTTGTCACTGTATTTTCGCCCAAACTTCTGTCGTTTTTGCGAAGAATCGATTTCCGTGTCTCGTCTCCGACACGGAAATCGATTCTTCGCAAAAACGACATAAGTCTGTGCCAAACTCCATAGACCACCAAATGCAGCTCATGTAGACGCGTTTGCTGCGCCATAGTTCATCAAAATCCGTTGCATATTAAGGAAAATATCAAATAATACTTACTTTGGAGTGGGCGACGTTATTGTTGTTGTAACCACGTGATCATGCACCTTAAAAGTACAATAACGCAAACTACGGGGTTTCAAAGTGCGTATTACAAATCACAATATTCACGTGTAATACATACTATAATGAATAGCATGCAACTGATACTGATTCATTGGGGCTGTTTCACTAAACTTCGTACGACTAAAATGTTCGTAAGTGCAAAACTTCACATTAGCAGCGTTTTCTTGTAAACAAGTATTGGATTTACATTTATTGAGCATAGGCTGCTCAATAATGTTCAATAAATGTAAATCCATCAATTACAATTTCCAGACGATACTAATTTTGCACTTACGAACATTTTAGTAGTACGAAGTTTTGTGAAACGGCCCCGGGAAACACGTTAGATGATCAGTACAGCTTGAATGTCTGATGATATGCTTATGCAATAAACGGAACCTACAATTTGTGTCGATTCATGTGATGATAATACGACAAAGGTATATTGTTCAAAGGCATATGCATTCATATACAGATGTACAGTAGGGTCAGCGTGTAAGTGCACACACGAACGAACACGACAGGTTGGTTCCAACCTGTCGTGTTCGTTCGTGTGTGCACTTACACGCTGACCCCACTGTACGTGTGTGTTGAATGGTCACCACTAACTGGACTTTATAATATTAACACAGTCGTATATCGTTTGCTCATCATAAGTTTTGTAAAAACGTAAGACTAGAATATAATCTTAACCCTTAGACCGCTACACACAACAATTGTCGTCTGCTGTTGATTTTATATCTTGCCTTATTTCTCAATAAAACATGGTTTGACAGCACTTCAAATTGGAAATGATTCTGAAGTGCTGTCAAAGCATGTTGTAAATTATTCTAAAGTGCTGTCAAAGCATGTTTTTTATGATAAAAATGGAAAATAGAAAATAAACAGCACACGACACAAAATTAAGATAAGGGTTAAATACGGGCACCTTAGTTGATTCAACTTTTAAGTAATTCAGGATCGTACCTTAAAAGTACGCGAGCTGATTGGCTGGAAAGTGTAACGTATATACATCACGTGCCTGTGGCTATTTCAGTTTCGCCGAATCCCGTTATTTATGTCGTGTTCTTTGCGATTTATTTTCCAGTAGTTTGACAAAGCTTGTCTGAAATGTTTCAGCAGAATTGGCGAGTAATCATGGACCTGCATGCAATGAGATAACTGAAACACTGGCGAGGACTCCGAACTGGACGCTTACCCCTTTCACCCCGAAATATCTACGATGGGATTTTTCATAATTTTTGGACTATTCCATTATAAATGAAATCAAAGTACTGAAAGTACTGACTGGCGGGAGACAAGTAGGCACTTGTGAATTTGCATACTAACTCAGAAATTCCTTGTTATAAATATATTCGATGTTGATTATTGGATGTACAATCTGCAAATTTGGAGAACTTGATCAGTTACTGGTGTTTGTAAAATACAGCCTGCTCTAAACACAAATAGGTTGATGAAGCAAATGTGCTTTATGTCCGACTAATACACCGTTTTACGAGGTATATTGCAGACGTATTTATTGGGGTAGAACCCAGAATTGAAGTGGTGATATACGCCTTTATACGGATATGGTGAGAGGTGCCCTCTGCCAAAAAGTTTGTGCGTTCAAAAAATATTTTTGGCAGCATAGGTTTTTCGTAATGTGAAGAAAAAAAACGGGAAAATTTTATATATATTTAGTATGTTTATTTGGCAAAAATCAATCGGCACTTTGCAGAATAGGGATACAAACCGAGTAATCCAAATTGCATACCCAACAGGAACTCTGGAGGTGTGACATATAGTCGGTCTCAGATTCAGGCACATATGGGAAATGGTGTTCACTTTATGTTTGATGTCGGATCTAAATCGATTTTTTCTTGCGCACACGATGGCACCGGCCGATTTTTTTTAAATGGTGCCCAAAGTTTTCACCCGGGCCATTTAAAGACCACACCCAATGGGCGTGGTTTTGAGCTAGTGGGGATTTGTACAATTGTTAAATGGTAACCGATTTTAATGCTTTTGGTGTCGATTTGTAGGTTTTCAGGTGTGCTAATGCCGTTAAATCAAAAACAAACATATATGACCACCATAACGTTTACAATTCAAAATGGCCGCCAAATTAATGCAATTTTGCGTTATTAATTTAATAGCTGAAATGGGTCATTTAAATTCATTTGAGATGCGTGTATTCCTTGTGCTTGACATAGCAGCTCAATAATAATAAATACCAAACATAAAAATGGCTTCCATAATACTATATAAAAATCAAAATGGCCGCCAAAATAATATGATTCTGGACGGATGGGTGAAACTTGTTTATTATATACATTTTTTGGAAATTACTATCTGCGCCTATTGGGTGAAATATAGTCACGAGATGGTTAAACAGGGACTCTAACACTAATGTGTGAATTATTGCCTGCTCCTGTGCCTATTGTGTGTAATATACAAGTGGTCACTAGACGGGTACACATTGACTCTAACACTAATGTGTGAATTACTGCCTGCTCCTGCGCCCAACTGGTGTAATATACTAATGATCACGAGACGGGTACACAGGTACTGTAACACTAATGTGTGAATTACTGCCTGCTCCTGCGCCCAACTGGTGTAATATACTAATGATCACGAGACGCGGGTACACAGGGACTCTAACACTAATGTGTGAATTACTGCCTGCTCCTGCGCCCAACTGGTGTAATATACTAATGGTCACGAGACGCGGGTACACAGGGACTCTAACACTAATGTGTGAATTACTGCCTGCTCCTGCGCCCAACGGATGTAATATACTAGTGGTCGCTAGACGGGTACACAGGCACTCTAACATTAATGTGTGAATTACTGCCTGCTCCTGCGCCCAACGGATGTAATATACTAGTGGTCGCTACACGGGTACACAAGCACTCTAACACTAATGTGTTAATTACTGCCTGCTCCTGCGCCCAACGGATGTAATATACTAGTGGTCGCTAGACGGGTACACAGGCACTCTAACACTAATGTGTGAATTACTGCCTGATCCTGCGCACAACGGATGTAATATACTAGTGGTCACGAGACGGGTACACAGGGACTCTAACACTAATGTGCGAATTACTACCTGCTCCTGCGCCTAATTGGTATAATATATTAGTGGTCACTAGACGGGTACACAGGGACTCTAACACTAATGTGTGAATTACTGCCTGTTCCTGCGCCCAACGGGTGTAATATATTAGTGGTCGCTAGACGGGTACACATGGACTCTAACACTAATGTGTGAATTACTGCCTGATCCTGCGCCCAATGGGTGTAATATACTAGTGTTAACGAGACGAGTACACAGGGACTCTAACATTAATGTGTGAATTACTGCCTGCTCTTGTGCCTATTGGGTGTATTATATTCAACTACACATGTAGGCTATGTCTCGTACAATGGGATGCGTTGAGAGTGTAACAGCGAAATGTCTATCAGTGTAAATCTATTCATCTTTCATCGTCAGAGCTTTCCTCGCTTTCTGGTGCTACACAATCCTCATCAGAGTCTGTAGCATCAACATCAAACTGAAAACCGTCTAGATGTCTTCTGGGGTGATAGCCGCTGATGTTTCAGTCAGTGGTAGCTGTGGATGCTCCACAGACGGCATGCGATCCAGTTTATCATTGTGAGGTAATGTGTTCCCTTCGTACCAAATTTACACAGGGATGCCATTCTCAAGTTCCCAGCCATATGCCAGTACATCCAGTTCGTGGTATGTACTGTTCAAACAATTTACCATCCCGTTTGCAACGATGTTGGCACGTTGGATTGCATATTTCAGAGATAGTAGATCTGGTGGTAGCCCCTTTAGTGGCGTGAATGTACGCTTACTTCCCTTCCCGGAAAAGAGCACAGCATATCGAATATCTCCGGGTGTCTTCTCTTTGTTCGGTCGGTTGTAGATAACATGGAGGAGAAAGTCTGTGACCTCGTTGACATCGGCCTCAGTAGTCTCCAAGCTTGACAACAGTGACAATGTATGTGCATTCTGTTGCATTTTCCTGAAGCATCGGTATTTGGACCGACCGTAGAAAGGATGTGTAAAGTCACATCCAGTCAGCACATGGAATGCCGGAAGACGTTTATATATATCTCCCAGATATTCTGCTAAAGCTTTGACATTGTGATATGTTATACCACATTTTCATGATGCAGCTCCCTGTCTGAAATATAAACTGCTATCACATTTGCCAGAAACAAACAATAGCAGTATATACACATCAGTGTCATCAGCTACAACACATACACCCGCATGTCTGGTGGAAGAATATACTTCTTGATGAGCCAGTCTGGGATCAGCTTCCTTGTGCTGCGAACACAGTTCAGGTACGTCAACTGCGGGCTGAGAACCATCTGCTAGCAGATGTGTAAGCTGAATTTTATTGCTGTCATTCGTAAGGAAGTCGTACCAATATTGGTAACCTTTGCCCAAGATCTGCTATGTGTCTCTCTCTTCCCCTGTCAGGTCGACCTTTGGACATGTACACGTTTCCATCGGCTGGACGATAATCATCAAATACAAGGTGAATGGTTGAGCCTGGTAAAGTTCTGAGATACAGCACAACCCTGTTTGCCCATGATCTGAATGTGTTAGGTACACGCTCAGTTATTGGAATTAGACGCACGACTCTCATTGTTTGCCATTTTTTCTGAAGCTACTATTCCAGTGGATATCTTTATGAATGGCTGGCTTGGTGACCAAATGTCGGGAACCCAAGTGTGTAACCCCACTGCAATTCGTTCAACAGCAGTTTCATCCTTTTTCATCCGTTTACTACCGAGTTCCACATGCTTAGAATGTGCGTCCTTCTTCACTGTGTCATCGAGATGATGCTTGAGGGCTGCTAGGTAGTGGTTGATCCGGACCCATCGCGCACTTGCGCCAGCATTCTCTGTCTTCGTGTGTTTCTCACCACTCAACGAGCCACTGAAACCCCCATCAACGAGATATTGGTATGCACTGGGATTTCGAGTCTTCAGATTTCTCATATCAATATAGAAGTAGCTCACGTTTCGGGCATAATTCTGGTGATTCAACACAAAGCACCACGGCAAGAAGTGATGTATAGACTCTAGAAATCCCTCCAAATTGCCTGTGCGATGGAAATGGATAATGTTCAAGAGGATATTCACCATCTCTATGAACGAGTCCATCCATGTAGCGATTTCTCCTATCAGTGTAGGTGGCAGCGTCATGTATGGGTGACTTACCACCTTTTCAAGGTTACCCGGTGTTTGTTCACGGCGAAGGTTATCTATGGCTGATGCCAGAGAGTCATCCACCTGCGTATAAGCCTCATTGGCATGTATCCCCAATTGTGCTTGGTTCTTCATCCAGAATCACACTTTCAGCTTCGTGTGTGTTACCCATGTCACCTGCGTCGCCATCTTCACATTGGACAGTTGGCTCTGTGACAATGTCATCCTATTCATGAATCTCGATGCACTCCATTTGAGTGTCAGCCTCATTGGATTGTTTCGTAGACAATATGCTTATTTGTCCTTCATCCATCATCATACATGTAGCTCCACGTGTGTCACCCATGCCATCTGGATCGGCATTTTCACATTGAATAATAATTGAGTATGATCATGATCTACACTGGTAAAAACAGTGATAGGTTCATTTTGTTCAAATTTATATGCACCATTTTGCCGCCATTTAAGCGACCAGTACGTATAATATCTAGTCAGGTAGAATGCCATGGAATATAGGTGGAGTGAGAGGGACGGTGTGTGAGCATGTGGCGGTGGTGTTTACATATATTCTTGGTGAGACAGTATTAATATAATGGTTGAATCATATAATTATACAACATTGAAGCTATTTTAAATGCACAGGTATCGCCTTGCTGTATGTCTCAACGCCATTTCAATTATCTATATAATTAACAATTTTCACAAATCTGAACATAATTATAAGATTTCGGCGGCCATTTTGATTTTTTATGTCTATTTTGACGGCCATTTTGAATGTTATTTTTATTATCAGCGAACATGTATGTCAGAAATAACAACGATACACATCTATAATTAATTGGAATGACCCATTTCAAAAATTATAAACAAAGTACGCAATTTTACACTTTTTTGGCGGCCATTTTGAATTTTAAACCTTATGGTGGCCATATTTGATTTTGATTTTTGTTTTATCGGCCTCAGCACACCTGAAAACCTACAAATCGACACCAAAAGCATTAAAATCGGTTACCATTTAACAATTGTACAAATCCCCACTAGCTCAAAACCACGCCCACTGGGTGTGATCTTTGAATGGCCCGGGGGACAAATTTGGGCACCTTTTAAAAGAAATCGGCCGGTGCCATCGTGTGCGCAAGAAAAAATCGATTTAGATCCGACATCAAACATAAAGTGAACACCATTTCCCATATGTGCCTGAATCTGAGACCGACTAGTAGGCCTACATACGTGTATGCTGCATGAACGGCAAAATGTTTTCATAAATTTTGTTTCGCTCACCCAGAGGGTAATTTTTCGAAAATCGCCCGTAAAGCACAATATGAAAAAGAAATGGCCTTCGACGTCGCATTGCGACTGCGTGGTACACGATACGGGGGGGGGGGGGGGGGGGGTGGGGGGGGGGGGGGGGGGGGCGTCTCAATAACAGCAATTTGTTCTCTTCAAAAGTAAAGTTGGGCATGCCAACTATTTTACACATAATGTTGAGCATTGCCGTTGCTATTAATAACTTGCTTTCAGTTCACTCGCTGACCTTAAATGTCACCTGACTGTTGTTAATTGCGAACGCAAATTGAGCCTATTGAGACGTCCCCCGATGAACAGAGAGAGAGCCACTTCCGAAAGTAGACCCGTGCAGAATCACGATCCCAATAGCGTGGAGACAGTATGTCTCACGCCAACCAGAATCACGATCCCAATAGCGTGGAGACAGTATGTCTCCACGCTATTGGGATCGTGATTCTGCACGGGTCTACTTTGGCTCTTTAGTTACATGGGAGTTGAATTGGGTTATTGCCCATTATAAAAGTAGTAAGATTATTACTGATCCTACTGCTTTTGGGAGGGGCCAAGTTATTCTGGTGTGGCGAGGACCTGGCATCAGATCAGGATTATTCTGTTTTCAGGGCTGAATATATAGTTTTGTTATTGTAAATATTCAGTTCTGATTTTGGGATTTTCCCCACATTTGTACATATACTTGAACATGTACATGTACTTGTACAGGCAATATATGGGATTTAGCACTAAACCCATTGACCCGGCCTTAAATGACCTTAGCTGTTGATAGGCCGTTAAACCCCAACAAACCAAAACGAGCCGGCTCATCTGGATCTACAGTGTTTGCAAATGTGGGTTCTCGGGTATGTGATTGTCGGATTGACGGTGTGAATAAAGCTAGACACGCTCAAAATTGGCATAATTTACAAACTATCATATGAAATCACCACTCAAGTACGAGCCTCTATTCACAGACGAGGCGCTGTCTGTCACTTGTATAACCCTTGCATAATATCGGGGAAATGTTGAACATATAGAGGATATTCCATCGGACATTTTGAATAGCGGGAAATAATACACGAGTGTACGTCGGCTTCCGTGTAAACAACGAGTAAGCGAAGCGACGTACACGAGTGTATTATTTCAAGCTATTCAAACATGTACGATGGAATATCCTATTTATTACACTTCCTCGGCGGATATATATGTGCACATTTAGTCTATTTTGAGATTACAATCAATGAATTGTGCTGTGCGCATGAATAGTTACACAATGACGTGTTAGTCGCTTTTCGACGTCACGTTGTGTGATGTCAAATGTGACGTCATGTAAACTGTTTGAAATCCCTATTACCCAGCCAGCTGTTTATATGAACTTGATATATTTGAGTTCATGTTTGGAATGTGTTCACTCACATTAACATAGTAGATTAGTCGAGATCCTCTTCAAGATTTCAAAAAACTTTATTTTGACTGTAATCAAAATTAAACTTGTTGCATGGTAGCTCGTGGTTTCCAAGAAAACAGGCGCACACTTACGGGTGTTCTCTTCACTGTGTATTATTTTGTAAGGAGTTGATTACGGGTTTTCTCTCACAGCGAAACCCAAGAAAATAATTCGCAAGAGTGTAATAAATATTTACTATACTGCTGCTACAGGATCTGCAACTGATGTTCAACTGGTAGAATGGTGACCAGCAAATGCCCCAGATCAGTCTGCGCTGGTCACAGGCGTGCTATGGTCCGCAGCCATGGCCCAATATATGGGTACCATTGTTCTTAGATCTACTAGTTGAGAGGCACTGTGAAGATAAGTGGCTTAAACACGACTTCTGTTCAACTATGTAAATACGGTTCTATAAGTCCAGCACAAAAATATTTACACAATTCCCTAACATTTGATTGGCCCGTAGCAAGTCTCTGTCCAAAATTTATATCCAAGTAAACTCCCACGCCGAACTACTTTCCGTAACCGTGAGGCGCAATTAAAATAATTCTGAATAAAACGGAAAATAAACACATTTTCTTGATGAATTTATTTCAAATGCTGGAATATTAAGGAATGAATGGCCTTTTTGTGGAATTTATCGGGGATATAAACTTGGAAAAGCCGCGGGTATACTGGACGAGGCCGGAAGGCCTTCGTCTAGTATTCTCGCGACTTTTCCAAGTTTATACCACGATAAATTCCACAAAAAGGCCATTCATTGCTATACTAACTAAATACAACCAACACAAGACACGGCTGATTCCCAACGTTGGCAGCTGTTTTAGTAATTGACTGTCGCCAGAAGATAGAATAGAAGATACTTTGCTGATTCGTTTTATTTTGAACATTTATCCGATACAAGAATAAGTGGGTGACAGGTGCTAAATACAACGCCAGAGGAAACAGGCAGGCAATCGATTTCCCATAGACCCACATTCACACGTACGTCAGGGTGACTGCCTATCTCCATTCCTGTTTAGCATGTTTGTAAATGACCTTGAGGCTGAATTTGAAACTAAGGGTATTGAAGGAATTGATATCGGATTGATAAAATTATTTATTTTACTATATGCCGATGACATTGTTATTTTCTCAGAATCGGAACACGGGATGCAAACAGGACTTAATCTACTTTCAGAATATTGTGAGAAATGGAAATTAACTGTCAATACGGGAAAAACAAAAATACTTGTATTTCGAAAAGGAGGTAGATTGCCAAGAAACATAGAATTCTATTATGGCAATTATATTATCGAAATAGTAAGTAAATTCACGTATCTAGGCATAGTCTTTACAACGGGTGGTTCTTTCATGGAAACACAATCTTTATTATCGGGTCAAGCACAAAAAGCTATTTTCAAGCTTAACAAATACCTGTATAAATTTACAGACATAACACCCACACATAGATTACAATTATTTGATAAACTAGTACAACCGATTCTCAACTACGGTGCTGAAATATGGGGATTTGTGCAGGGAAATCAAATAGAAAAAGTTCATTTGCAGTTTTGCAAAAGTTTACTAGGTGTTAAGAGAAATACGCAAAATGATTTTATCTATGGAGAACTTGGTCGTACCCCACTTGTTCATCGACGCTATCTAAATATAATTAAATTCTGGTTCAAAATATCTGCGTCAGATGATCACAAATACATGAAACATATATACAACATGATGTTAGCAGACTTGCAAAGCACACCAAGTAAAACAAATTGGGCGTCACTAGTCCAAAAAGTGTTATCGACCCACGGATTTCTTGATGTTTGGTTGAATCAAGGGGTCGGAAATATTGAAGAGTTTCTGATAGTTTTCAAACAAAGATTGACCGATAACTTTATGCAGGATTGGCAAGCCAGAATTAACGGATCTAGCAGAGCATTATTTTATAGAAATGTGTGCGACTTCAAAATGCAATATTACTTAAAGGACATCACACTCACGAAATTTAGGTACGCATTTGCTAGACTAAAAGTTTCGTCCCATCGCCTAGAAGTAGAATCAGGCAGATGGAACAGAACTCCAATTGAAAACCGGAAATGTACATTGTGTGGACATTTGGAAGACGAATACCATTTTATTTTAGAATGCACAATGTATATGGATCTCAGGAAAACATATATAAACCGTTATTATTGGAACAGGCCAAGTATGGTTAAATTCATAGAGTTGATTAAATCGGAACATTCACAAACTGTAAGAAAGTTGGGCCAATACATATACCAAGCGTTTCAGATCAGAAATGAACATTTATATATACATCAATGAGGACACCTTCTCCCAATACATACATAAAGAAATACAGCATGCATATATTTGCAAATATTAACTTGACATTATTGCATGATATCTTACGTGTTCAGTTTTTTAGTACATGTGTAATGCACTACCCTATAGACTAATGCTGCAACGCCATAACTTAATGTATGTTTATAGATTAACCAAAACATTTTGTATGTGCTTATTGGGCATGCTATTCCACCGCATGATATTCTCCATGTCATATGGCCAATGGTCGACGGTGGCATAGCTGCACCAAATACAATACATAGTAGCTGCATTCTTAAAGTTACGGTTTATGCACCGGCTGTTGTCTTTGTCACCCATAAGTGTATGTTGTTACATGTGTATTGCTTCAGGGGCCATATGGCTTAAAGCGTTAATCTTTATCTGAATAAACATACGTATGTCCTAATCGCAAACTACCTGCTCCAAAATCAATTTTGATACTTCCATTCATGGAGTCAGTGACATAAGCCGGTTCTAGATCCATGCCAAACACGGGGTCATGCGGATTGATTTACATTTATTTCCCATTTTCTTACGGAACCGTCTACTTTCACTTTCGAAATCTATCTATCTCACCCCCACATCAAGTCGCCGAGGATGTGTATATTTGACATCCCCAAGAGTCTCCCTCCCGTACTGTCATTTCTATGAAATACCTACTGGCGACTACTTTAGAATGTGTCTACATCCCGATTTCGTTTCACGTTGTCAAAGTCAAAGATTTATTCAGTAAATGAAGTGTGAACACAGTATGCCCTGATCTGACTGCGTAAACCCAGTGCACACGTCACAAAGACCCGTAAAACAAACTCTATCTAAGACATTTTCGTACAAGTGAGAAAACGTTGAATCTGTTATATGAATGAAAAAAATAAAAAGATTTATCCGAGGCTCGAACTCGCACAAAAGGAACACAAGTCGAATGCATTTGCCGAGCACTCTACCATCTGAGCTGTTGGGACAATACTGCTTAAGCTGGCGGACGACTGGGCAATACCAATGAATCAATTATCGAAACGTTTTACGTTTACAAATATGGCTTTTATTGTGGTTTTCAATCGCCTGTTTCACCAGTCAACCAGTTAATAATTTAAATTATCTCATAAGCTATCGGCTAAAATGGCTGCAAACGGCTTTATCCCTAGAAAGCTATAATAGACATAGCCCGCTGACCCCGTGACGTTACGTGCCCTTGCCAATTTTTTTGGAAATCAACTTTTTTAGTACGGATGTGTTCGATCCGTCCGCGTATGTGATGTGCCATGACCAACATTATAGGAATGAATAGCCTTTTTTGTGGAAGGCCTTCGTCCAGTATTCCCGCGACTTTTCCAAGTTTATACCCCGATAAATTCCACAAAAAGGCCATTCATTCCTTATAATTCCAGCATTTGAAATAAATTCATCAAGAAAATGTATTTATTTTGACAGACGGCAGCCATTTGTTTACATTGACAGCACTGACAAGCGCACCTGTAGAAAATAAATTGGTGTGGAAATTTACTGAGATTTAAATTTTGGACAGAGACTTGCTACATGTTAGGGAATTGTGTAAACATTTTTGTGCTGAAATTATTGCTAATTGAGGTCTTCTCTAGGAACCAGTCGGTCAATAAATAATGTAACCGTAAACCAGTCCTGTACAGCTTAGCAGCAACAAGGAGTACATTCTTAGGACAACGGCATTGATTGTTATTATTATGACAGACAGATAAATAAAATACATGCTGCAGGAAAGGTATGTCTGTGCCAAACATTTTATTATATTATTTGCATGCTTCACACATGCAGGTTACATTTTCTGTGTGCGGGTTTTTAGCATCATAATTCCCGGCCCCTGGAAATGTAAATACACCCACACATTGTATGTCCGCCGCTCCAGAGCGGGGAAAACATTGGTTGCACTTATACATTTGGTCCTGACAGACATATGGATGTAACTAAGACGATTCAAATGACAGTATGCACTATACGTCTTTATCAGTTTTTGAACCAATACAGAAACATAGTTTGTGTTACATTAAATAATGTTAATACAATAAAACATATTAACGACGGCAGATATATATCTGGGAGTATGAAGTGAGGGACATAATTCAATAAAAAAAAGATAGCACAGTGTTTGTTTCGAACCCACAACCCTCAACGTTGATTGATTAAAAAAAACTGTTACCACTACGCTACATATATCATCTACGAAATGTAAGTATTGCTCACAGGTTGATATAGGTACACGTATGTATAACACTGCGTGCATGTCCTAAAATTAGATAATGAAACACAGGTGCATTGATATCGATTAATATTGACTTGCTCATGCATGCATTACCAATGAGCACTTGACGTATGATGGTGTGATACATATACGATTCGAGTACATGTGCTCACTATTTTATTTTTCAGCAAATACGTGACAACTTGATTCAGTATATTCCTGAACGCTGCTTGAATATATGTCGGGCCAACATTGGCGATATGCATGCTGCATCGTCATGCCAATGTCGGTTTGCATTTTTAACCCTACTTTACCTATTATGGTTCAACATGGAATCTCCTGTCACCTTTGCCCTTGCCACTTTATCGGAAATCAACATTTTAGTATATTGTATTTTACGGCATTATTATTGTTATTATTATTATTATCATTCTTTTGTTTATTCTTATAGGTCCGCCACTTCGTGCTGGCGCGTTATTATTGTGCATTGTAAAAAAAGGCTATTTTTAAAAATCAACATGGCGTTTGTTATTGTTATAATACCGTGCTGACGAGTGCATAAACGTAATACCAAATATATGTAAATATATGACTCATTAGTATAATGGTTGCACATGCCGCATTGGATACAGCAGGTTCCGAGTTCGATTCCCACATCGGCAGATTGTATTTATTTCTTTTTCAAACATTTAATAAGAATAGGGAAGACAATTATGGACTCGTTTTATTATTAAAATGATGCATAATCTTGAAATGAACTGGGACATTTAGCTACATGTACACTTTTACATATAAGTTGTGGCTTAACCCATAATCTATAAGGACGCCAAATACCAACTATCTTTAGTCTTTTTCACGAAAACTGCCCAAATTTTACGGCTATATAAACAATTCAAAAACAAGATTTATTTTGATAATATTAAATTAAAGGAAAAATTAAGAATGACCTTCTTTTTATTTCGTGAAATTTGGTCAAATATTGATTTTATTGCGAAAACAAAATTTCCCCATGTTAAATCCCCATAGACATCTTCACGATGTCTATGGGGATTTAACATGGGGAAATTTTTTAGAATTTCAGTAATCCTGGACCGATTTTCAAAATTTAACTTTTGTTTTCTTAGTTGGATCATTTCCAAGCAATCTAGCTAGGTTTCGGAGTCAATTTCCAAAAAAAAAAGTTTTTTGACTCCTCCCACACTCCTTTACCTCTTTTTCCCCCATGTAGTACCACCGATTTGTGAATACTTTTCACGAAATTGCGCACTTCGTGTCACAAGCATGAAACTTGGCACGATGATAAAACATGATTCACTGAATATTTTTGGATATGGACGCAATCGAAACAAGTCAAGATGGCCGCCATATTCAAAATGGCCGCCAAGCTGTATTGTCTGTCGATATAGGCTCTTCTATGTAAATTTCCTTTGAGATAAAGTCCTGAAAATTTCACAAAATGGTAAATTTGAATCGTAGCATTGGAAACAAAATCCGAAAAATCAATAAAAAAGCAAGATGGCCGCGAAATCCAAGATGGCCGCCTAGTAATAGACATTTTTCGGTAAAATTGCTCCATATTTTAACATTTTCATTGGAAAGCGAGCCGATTGTGTGCCTAATTTTAACCCTACGTATTCACAGTCAATGACGCTTTTATGTATACATTCGCCATTGATTTAATGCATCTTGCAGACCGTGTATGACATTATCAAAGTACAATGTACATGCATGTGGTAGCGAAATTAAGACATAGCTTGATAACAAGCACATAAGCCCATTGTTCATGGATACGCTAACTTGACGTATAGTATGTCGTTGGAAGCTGTTTTAACACCGCTGCGTGACCGGCCGGCCGCCCACAATATCCCCCCCCCCCCGCGAGTATGTAGTTAGTTATCTTTTGTCGGCCGCCCACCATATCGTCGGCCGCCCACACGAATCGCTGATTTGGTATCTCCGGGGTGTACATGTATTTCAAATAAATCAATTGCAGCGTACGAGGTATAAAACACAGCGTTGTTATTCTCGACAACAATCAGTTAGAACGTAATGAGTACAGAAAAAGCACAGTGTTGTTAATACTGACACCAATCTGACAGGTATGACGTCAGAGTAAAAATATCACAGCGCGTCAGAGTAAAAATATCAGCTAGAACAGAGAGTGGTGACGTCCCATTAGTATTGAAACTAGCAGATTTGGCAAAGATGTACACGTCACGATTACATCAACTCGGACATCAACTCGGTGTTGATGTATCGGGTAGGCTACAGACTACACATTTCAAAAACAGACTTCTGGCTCACTTTCCGGACATGGAAGCGTACAAGCATGGTCGGGACGTTTTGCTTGCATTCAATGAGGACATTGGTATTGCCCTAAAAACAGCTTATGACAGGGATTTTGACAACGATGGCATTATTCTTGCTAAAGCAGCCACAATTGTCCGCCGAGACATATTTAGCAAAGAAAAGTCAGTTTTTACTGGTTCGTTCGATAACAGTTGCCAGCAAAAGTCGGTTCCACAGTCACTCACAACACTGGTTGACATGATCTTACGTGGACCGAATATCAACACCAAATCTGGTAACGTACCTGAGGCTCAAGCATCCCTCACTATAGCTCAGCTGTTGCAATTTAATTGCACGATTCGACGACGTGAAGGCTCAACTGCGTCATATCACAGGAAATCTCGAGAACCTCCACTTCCAATATATACAGGTCTACTTGTACACGCCGAAACTAGAAAGCGTGGTCTCGTAGACAAGTTGTATGACTTGGGTCTTTCTATTTCCTATGACAGAGTACTGGATATATCCACAGAAATGGGAAATAGTGTCTGCAAGCAATATGAGAAGGACTCGCTTGTGTGTCCGCCGAAACTTCGTAAAATCGTATTTTCACTACCAGTGCTGTTGATAACATTGATCACAACCCGACATCCACAACAGCACAGAGTGCCTTACACGGAACAGGAATATCCATATTTCAACATCCCACTTCAGAGTGTGGTGGAGAGGATAGAGGGGTGATCGTCATTGATGAGAAGGGAAACTCAAAATCGAAAATCTATATCAGCATTACCAGAGACCTACACGATTATAATGCCTGTTATATTACGTGAGAAAGAGCCATATGTACCTGAGGGTCATGGATCCTTAAGCGAAGAGTGTGCAAGCATGACGGTATGTTTGAAACAGCAGTATGAGTGGCTAGACCATACGAAAGATGTATGTCAACTGGCAGGTGCTGACCAGGACATGACTGTTTCATGGGCCGCATACCAATCGTCTGAAACAGAGAAGCACACTGCATGCGGTGAGATACCTGTGGACATTAGTGTTGTGTTGCCCCTATTTCAAGAACAGGCGAAGTCACCTGCCATGATACGTCATGCAATGGATGTGATACGCCGCGCCACAGAGTTTCTTAACCCCGGCCAAATACCTGTCATGGCTTGTGATCAGCCACTGTATGCTGTCGCCAAAATCATACAATGGAATTGGCCAGATATGCATGGGGAAGGTTGATATTTGATCATGTTTGGTGGCCTGCACATAGAAATGGCCGCACTGAAAACACTTGGAGACTGGCTACAAGATAGTGGATGGACTGCTGCTATTGCAGATGCAAACATTGCATCTTCTGGCTCCGCAGATTCATTTATCAAACCAGTACATGTGACGCGAACCCGACATGCACACCAGGTAACAGCAAGCAGTTTGTACATATTGATGAACGAAGCATACAAGAAGTACATGACCGGCTTGACAACGGAGGAACATCCGCTAACATTTGATGAATGGAGAGCGAAACGAGCTGCAAAGAGTCCACAGTTTCTGTACTGGTCCATTACACTTGATTTCGAGCTGACTGTGTTGGTGGTGTTTGTTCAGTCCATTCGCAGTGGCAATTTTCATTTGTACAGAGAAGCATTAACCAAACTGATACCCTGGTTCTTTGCGCTGGACCATACGCACTATTCGCGATGGCTCCCAGTCCACCTTCGTGACATGATGTAACTCCCCAAATCGCACCCAAGTTTGGTAAAGGAGTTTGAAGCGGGACACTTTGTTGTTCACAAGTCACGCAGATCATTTTCTGCCATAGCCATCGACCACGCTCACGAGCAAAACAACAAATGTGTTAAGGGTGATGGGGGAGCTGTGGGGCTTACGGAGAATTCGGCTGAGCTTCTGAGGTGGACGGTATAAGGACCAGAGATGGCCAGAGTGGTCGGTGAGTTTCAAGCATCTCTAGAACATGTCAAACCCGATCAGAGCCACGGTCCCAATCTACACCATCACGAACAAGTAAAGAGCACTCAGACAGCATTTCAAAGACAGGTGACTGCGCTTTGTTCTGTGATAGAGAAAATGGGCAATCCATTCATGGATGACAGTTGCGATCTTTTAGTACTAGATACGCGAGACATAGTGGATTCAGAAGTCATAAACACAGTCCGGAACATTCAACAGGAAGGAACAAAGCAATTCCAGAGTTTCTTCGACAGTCGTCTTGACAAAAGATATACGTTACTGTTTCAGCCAATCACGAGAAACAAATTCGCGCTGTTTGGCTCTCTACCGACACGAACTGTATCAAAAGAAAAGCAACAGCTTATGTCCCTGAAAAAGAACTGTTCCTTGTTCTCGCAATTATACATCGCATGTCAGGTCCGCGGTGGTGACCTTGATGAGTTTTTTAGTCATGAGAACCAGGCATGTCCACCATCCATTTCACAACTTGGACAATTACGCACGGGCACGAAGTCTGATCTTGTACACTGTTTGGAAACACTGGTTGATGCCGAAGGAGATACACCTGGGGTTGAAGCCTTACTTATGGATGGCGCCGCTGTTGTACACATGTTGAAGCCCGGTGCTGCGAAGACATTTCAATCATACGCACATGATGTATTCGTAAAGTATGTCAACTCACAGCTGCAGCATGTTAGGAGAATCGACATTATCTGGGATTCCTACAACCCCGACAGTTTGAAAGCGACGGCACGCGCAAAACGAGGAAGTGGCACCCGACGGCGAGTCCATCCGGACAATACATTACCTGGCAATTGGGACTCATTCTTGAAACTATCTGAGAACAAGACAGAACTCTTCAAGTATCTGGCAGATGTGTCCATGACGATCGGAAATCGCGATAAGCAAGTTATTTCCACTTATGGAGATTCTGTACTGTGTAACCATGACAGAGATATTCGCAATTTGTCGCCATGTACACACGAAGAAGCCGACACTAGACTACTGCTGCATGCAGCGGATTGCGTCCGGTATGGGTACAAGCGTGTGATGCTTAGAACAGTAGACACCGATGTTATTGTGTTGGCAACAGCCATGTTTCGAAAATTGGCTGCTACGGAACTGTGGATAGCATATGGTGTCGGCAAGAAGTTTAGGTACATTCCTATCCATGGTATAGCTGACGCTTTGGGACATGATAAATGTAAAAGCGCTAACCAGTTTTTCCATTGCTTTTGTTTACATGGTTGTGACCAGACGGCATCCTTTGCCGGAAGAGGAAAGAGAACTGCATGGGAAACGTGGAAGCTTGACAATGAGGTCACAGGCGCATTCATGGCAATGAGTAATGTCCCTACCATAGACATGGTAGACCAGCAGATGCCATCCATTGAGCGTTTTGTCGTATTGTTGTATGACAAACAAGTACCTGCATGACGGTGAATGAAACTCGCAAAGACTTGTTCACTAGGAAAGGAAGGGTGATGGATGCTATTCCACCAACCGCTGCCGCGTTGTATGAACATGCTAAGAGGGCGGTTTATCAGGCGGGTCATTGCTGGGGACAAACACTATCACCATGTCCCGTGCTTCCATCTCCATCGGAATGGGGTTGGACCCGACTGAGTGCACTGGTATTGGAACCAGTTTGGACCACACTTCCTGAAGCATCAAAGGTGTGCCACCAACTCATCAAATGTGGTTGTCAGCCTACCAAAGGGTGCAGTGGGCATTGTAAGTGTGTCAAGGCATGTCTGAAATGCACAGCTCTCTGCAAATGTGGCGGTGACTGTGAACGTGAGTAATCACTCTGATAGGACGACTGTAGAGAAAACAAGCTGATCCCACAAAACTCTTTTACTTTACAATGTAAAGACGACTTTCAGAGTTAGAATCGAGGACAACTACATCAAGGTACTTTACTCCGTGACATTGGTAATTTGTGGTCCAAAATACAACGCAGCAGAAAATAAACGTCGAAAAGTAATTTTATGAAACTTCCGAGTGTGGCGGCCATCTTTAAATGAGTGTCATCTTGAATAATTTCAAGCTGTTCTACATATTAAATCATATGTAGATCCAGTGTTATCATTTTTACCAGAACAAACCATTGCACTTTGACCGCTTGTTTGTCTCATGAAATTCATAACTAACTGCCGTAAAATAATCATATTTTGGCGGCCAACTTTAAAATCTCCGCCATTTTGAATGTTGTCTTATCACATATCATCATAAAATAATCTGCAATCAGAACTATGTCGTTTATAATTATTTGCTAGCTGAAACTCTCGAAAAAACACATTAATAAGAAATATATGTAAGAAAGAAGTGAGATGGCGGCCATCTTGAAAATGGCGGCCATTTTGAGTTTTTTTGCTTGCGTCCATATCACAAAATGATCAGTATGTTAAACTCTACCAGTATGCAAAGTTTCATACGTGTGCCAGAAAGTGCGCAATTTTCGCACAAATCGGCGGTACTAATGTTAAATTCCCATAGAGAAATCAATTTTTCGTAATAAAACCAATATTTAACCAAATTTCACGAATTAAAAGAAGACTCATTCTTAAATTTTCCTTTAATTTAATACTATCGAAAAAATATTGTTTTTTAATTGTTTATATGGCCGTAAAATTTGGGCAGCTTTCGTGAAACAGACTATAGTCTCCAGCAGTTACGGTTTACTAAGTTTTTCTTCTCACAAGAAACGTGACAGACGGACGTACAGGCGTAAGAAGGAACAGATACCAGCTATAAAACACAATAACAATATACGTTTTTTCAAAAATAGGTACATTTGTATATAACTATATACACGAGTTGTGGGATTCGAAACTGGGATAAAATATTCAGTGAGAGAAGGTGTTCTGGGGCCCATTTCACTAAACTTCGTACGACTAAAATGTTTTAGGATCGTTTGAAAAAATAAATTGAGGGATTTACATTTATTGAGCATATACAGCCTATGCTTAATAAATGTAAATCCAATGAGTGTTTACAAGACAACATTGTTAAAGGTCACATTACAAACTATCACTTATTTTCTTCAAAATGCTATAAAAACAACAAAGGCGACCCTAATAACCGATTTCCGGTTCGTTTGTATTTTTCGTGATATTGAGATTTCTCATACCGCACCTTATCTGACACCTATACAGAGCCATGACATGAATTGGTCATCGCTTATCTCTCCTGTTACTACGACCTACGGCCGCGAGGTGGCGCTGTAAAAATAACCGATATGACGTGGCAGTAGTACAGCTTACCTGATTGGTTGATGAAGGTTTCTGATATAATATCGTTTGGATTTACGGACATCATGTATTTGTTGCATAATTTCTTCGTTTTTGTCGTTTAATATATACGTTAATCGTTATTTTGTCCTTCGCCTAGTTATACATGGATTATTTATACGTTGGTTGCAATTGTCGGCGACGACTATTTGTGCGGAAGTCGGTTGTAATTCACAGTCAAACAGACAGCAGAGCCAGAATCAGAAAAAATGTGAAATTAAATGTTATATTTCTATAATTTGTTTTACAAAATGCTGTCATAATCTCCGAAATTTCGTAACTTGCATTGCAGAATGTTACTTCAGCATACTTGTGCCTTGACAATTTCGAGTTGAAATAATCAGTGACACGCGTGTGTAGCTATGTTCAAACGGATGCCGCCGCAGGTCATTAATAATTCGGCATAGCACATACATAGAATATGGGCATAGCAATCCGCGAGGTCATACCTATGCCAAGCTGATTGGTTGAGTCCAGTTTGACAGACATTGAAGAATAGGTACACTTTGCACATCAGGATGCTTTCTACAGTTCCGAAAATCCATTCTTGATGTGTTTATTTTTACACATGGATGAATGTTATATTGCAGGACTAAAATTGTGTAACTTGAATGTCCACTCACTTATTTTTCCGTAAATACTGTTTTCGAATACTAAAATATAACTAAATCACATATTTTGTTCGTTGACAGATAAAACAAATTAAAAGTATATATTCTATTTTCACATGTACAGTAAATTCTTTACTATTTCTATCTATTTTCCTGACTTGTTTCAAATAAATAGAAAATGTTTGGACTTGATGTTAAAAACGAAAGATGTTTTCCATAAGAAAATCGTTGTTTTGCCAAATGGGGGCTACATCGAAGCTTGGTCCTATATATGTGGCTGCGACTGGAGAAATGGGGTTCGTGTGATTTGTGACCAGTGTAGGTCCTAATCAAATATAACACTCATGTAGTCTAAATACGATGTAGATTGCATGTTAGTGTGTTTTATTGAAGGAATGCCGAAAAGTGCAGATCCTGTTCAGACTGTGCGGATGTACAGGCTGAACTGAATCTACACTGGTCGCAAACGCCCTATAAGCCCAGTGTTGTGTTTGGCTTATTGCACCTTCTCAGTCGCAGTGTACAGCGGATGTTGACACAATCTTCAAACAACACTCCACCCCCGTGGCAATTAGAGCGACTAATTTTCCCACTGCAGTCACCCCGGGATTTCCTTAATTGACCCCATGTACAGCATTGTTTCATTGTAACAGGACAATGTCCTACAAGAATGATGTTATGACAGTTTCACCAGCATAGCACCAGATCCATCTATGCACCTGACAGCTCTGATAAGTGTCTACACTGTTGCCCGTCTGATTTAGCATTATATATAAGTACTATAAGTAATATAAATAAATAAAGACTGGTATTCTACAGCTGTTGAAAATTGCACAGTATGTCCATTTTGTCACCCACTGTTGCATTTCAGTATGTAGTTTGTAACTAGGTCATTCTTATATTTTGACAGTACAGTACAGTCCTATATATTTATATCAGCGGTCTAATAAACTGGAGTTCTAAGTAGTCTGTTGAACTATTACTTGTAATAATCGTATTATGCATACATTTCGGAAGTACTACTGATACGTCATATACCCACGTGACCACAAAGGGAAATAACTGTGGTAAGCAAAATAAGGCGAAGTTAGTCATGCAGTGACGACTGGAAAAACTGGCTTTCCGGAATATGAAATCCGGTATAACAGAAAATTCTTCAGCCAGTAAAGGTTTCAGTCCGCGCATGCGCAGACGGGACAATAACAATCGGGGCCAAGGCTGTGTAAAGTTTAAGTCATCGATTATATTTCAAGATTTAATGAGATTAACGTACGTCTAAGCATAAAAATGGTCCCAAATGTAAAAATTAGGTATTTTCCCGTCCGGGGATGTTATGGATGTGTATTTTCGAGCTCCGTGTCGCACTTTAGTGACCATACTATTCTGCTGATAAATCGAGATGCTATCGGACACCTGTTTGGCGATATGTGGGCGGTAAAGTGCGGAGGTCATATATGATTCATACCGTTTTTACACCACTGTTCACGTCACTACCAACAAAACATTACGGAATTAATCTCATATAACATTTAAAATACATAAATTGCAATGATTTCGTAATAATAGTTAGTTGCGAACACGTAACTGCTGCGGTGTCTGGTCAAGTCGGACCATGGTCATCTCGGCCCACATTTCAATCTCGGCCCAGATCGCTGGTCAAGTCGGCCCAGATCACTGGTCATCTCTGCCCACATTTTTTGTTCATCTCGGCCCATATTATATATTTTTTGTATATGACATAAAAAAAATATTAGAAATGGTGATTCAATAATATTTTGAGAAGAAGATTGCAAAGAACCTGATGAAATTTAATTTAAAATGAGAAAATATTATTTTTTCCGTGGTTATCTCGGCCCATATCATATTGTTCGTATATGGCATATAAATTTATTAGAAATGGTGATTTAACAAGAAACATGATATATATTTAAAAAGATTCTATTTTAATTAAAAAAATACATATTTATTTATGAAAAAAATATTTATTTAGATCTACATAAAAAAAAAAAATTCTTTTCAAACTCAATTTAGTTTTTGAATATATCACGTTAGACTTATCAAAGTTGACCATACATCTGATCTGAGATCGTGGGCCGACTTGACCAGACACGTGGGCCGACTTGACCACAGACTGTGGGCCGACTTGACCCAGACATGAGGCCGACTTGAACCAGACATGTGGGCCGACTTGAATTCAGACACATGGGCCGACTTGACCATGGGCCGAGATTATTGATTATGTTATATACGTTTTCAACAATATATCATTAGTATATCATACAATAAGCACATTTTGACCGAAAAATGGAAGAATAAAGCACATATTTCCGCGGGAAAGCGATTAATATACATGTATCATTATTATAAAGGGAGACTAATGTGATCGAGACTCATTCATTATGTCTCAGTTGTCTAACTTTAAGTTGCCATCGATCATGATTTCATATGGCACATATAATAATCCAACTGTCTAAGTAACCGGTCACCTCCATAGTATTGCAATATTTATTTCGCCGAGTAATTATATGCCAACATCTTTTTGAAATAGTTAAAAACAAAGTATAATGCATTGAATGAATTTTTTTATTAGCACAAATGACTTCTGGGCATAGTTTAGTTATTGTAATTTAATTTACGGAGTTGCTATATATATATATAAATATTCTTAATATTCATCTACAATAACAATAATAAACGATCTTGTATTAAGAACATTGATGAAAATGAACCATAATATGCATGCAATATATATATTTTTAAATTTGTGTATGGTTTGTATATCTTGTCAAATAGCTTGAATGTTTTTCACACCTCTATGTAGACAAAGCCCAATATTATATTGTATTGACCATTATATATAGTTATATATAATCGATTATGTACAATATGGGAAACTGTGTAGATCCTGATTAGATTGTGAATGCATATTTCCCCTACAGGTATAGCCTCAACAAGTGGTTATGCATAAAATGGGTAACCGGGTAGACCCTGATCAGACTGTGATTGCAAATTTCCCCTAGAATGTATAGCCTCAACAAGTGATTGTTATAAGATGGCTACACGTCCTGGCGGGTGACACGCGGCTTGCTTCTTGTATATGGTATACAATGATTATGTACAAGATGGAAAACAGTGTAGACCCTGATCAGACTGTGATTGCAAATTTCCCCAGAGGTATACCCCTCATCAAGTGATTATGTACAAGATGGCTACACGTCCTGGCGGGCGAAAACGGCCAGTATACGGTCGACACCTTCACACTACTGTCTCCTTGTATGTCAACATTAGAGAGGTTCTACAGTTTTGTATTTGTATTTCAATTAAAAATAATCATTCCTTGGCTTCCTAGTATTAAGTTTATCGCGGTACTCTCCCTTTATTTCATATACAAACATTTCCATTTTGCATCAAAAACAAAAAATTAAAATGGGCCTGGTATGAGCAAATTAATGACATACATTATGTAAGTACAGTCCAAACATCGTTAGTATGATGTGTATAGCTTATTTGTATTGACACATATAGTAATTATATGAAGATTTGGGTAGATTTGGGTAAGATTTGGGTAGATTTGGATAAATCGTGCCACCCTTTTTTTCTTACTATTTGCCGTATAAAACCCATTTATATAATGTGATCATTTGGGTTCTGGTCAAAACGTACCCGGGTCAAAACAAAAGGGTGAAAACGTACCACACTGGGATGTGAAATAGTGAAATTTATCGTTGTGTATGATTTACTCATGATGTGATTTTGCTATACGACAGAATTTAACTTAACGGACCTAGGTATATAAATACATTAAATATGCATAAGATATACCTAAAAAATCATCAATAAGTGGGAAAAAAAATGGCCACCAAATATTTCATTAAAATATGTAAGATAATGTGGCCATTTTTGTTCACTTATGAATTATTTTAGGTATATCTAATGTATATTTAATGTGTTTATATGCCTAGGTCCGTTCGTTGTGGGAATCGGGTTGTAAACCTTCCATACCCAGACTTGTCGCCGAAGCCTAGATCACATTTTTGTTTTGGGTGGTAGGAGGGAGCAGCGAAGGGTAATTTAACGATCGGCATTCATACTTACCGGAAGTTTATTTATTCGGTGAATTCCCATATTATGTGATATATAATCATCAATCAGCATCTGACCTGAGAGTAAGCATGCATATTTCCCATCGCACCCGACAGTGCCCATGATCAGGTAAGTTCACGGGGCTTGCAAAACTACCGATTAAAATTCTCATGGCCTGTTGCTTTTTGTGCATATATTGCCTGTTTTGTTTGAGTTTACGGACAGGCTGAAACTTCTCATGGCCGGGTGCTTTTGTCCCCACCGTGAAAATTGAAATCATTCCCATATATTTCAAGTTTGTTTTGCCTTATATTGGAACATATTGCATACTATCATTATTAATAGGCACATTGGGTATATACCAATACATGGGTGTGAAAAACTACCAATGTGTTCTCTATATATCAAGTTTACGGACAGGCTGAAACTTCTCATGGGCGGGTGCTTTTATCCCCGCCATGAAAATTGAAATCAGTCTCATATATTTCACGTTTTTTTTGCCTTAAATTGGTACATATTGCAAAATATCATTATTAATAGGCACATTGGACATATACCAACATAGGGGTGTGAAAAACTACCGATGTGTTCTCTATATACAATGTATCAAGTTTACGGACAGGCTGAAACTTCTCATGGCCGGGTGCGGCTTTTGTCCCCGCCGTGAAAATTGAAATCATTCCCATATATTTCTAGTTTGTTTTGCCTTATATTGGAACATATTGCATACTATCATTATTAATAGGCACATTGGGTATATACCAATACATGGGTGTGAAAAAATACCGATGTGTTTTCTATATATCAAGTTTACGGACAGGCTGAAACTTCTCATGGGCGGGTGCTTTTGTCCCCGCCGTGAAAATTGAAATCAGTCCTATATATTTCACGTTTTTTTTGCCTTATATTGAAACATATTGCATAATATCATTATTAATAGGCACATTGGGTATATACCAACACAGGGGTGTGAAAAAATACCGATGTGTTCTCTATATATCAAGTTTACGGACAGGCTGAAACTTCTCATGGCCGGGTGCTTTTGTCCCCGTCGTGAAAATTGAAATCAGTCCCATATATTTCACGTTTGTTTGCCTTATATTGGAACATATTGCATAATATCATTATTAATAGGCACATTGGGTATATACCAACAAAGGGGTTTGCAAAGCCACCGATTATAGATTAGTTTACAGACAGGCTTCAAATTCTCACGGTCGGTTACATATCGGCACATTCATATAAATATACGCCATTTGGTAGAAGAACTACGGTACGCGGTTTGCATATTGCGTAATATCATCGTTACCATTCATATTGTATATACCAACAAATTGGTTTCCGCGGGCTTAAAGTTCTCACCCCCCCCCCCAGCGTGAGCCCTTTAAGCCTCTATGACTAGGCTGAAGGTTTTCACGGACTTAAAGGGCTCACACCCCCCAGCGTGAGCCCCTTAAGCCGCTTGGCTAGGCTGAAGGTTTTCACGGACTTAAGGGGCTCACGTTACACCGGAAAAGAACGGCACATACTGGTCGGATTACTGTAAACAAATGATTATTTGATATATAAATACCGATGTGTTCTCTATATATCAAGTTTACGGACAGGCTGAAACTTCTCATGGCCGGGTGCTTTTGTCCCCGCCGTGAAAATTGAAATCATTCCCATATATTTCACGTTTTCTTTTGCCTTATATTGGAACATATTGCATAATATCATTATTAATAGGCACATTGGGTATATACCAACACAGGGGTGTGAAAAAATACCGATGTGTTCTCTATATATCAAGTTTACGGACAGGCTGAAACTTCTCATGGCCGGGTGCGGCTTTTGTCCCCGCCGTGAAAATTGAAATCACTCCCATATATTTCATGTTTTATTTTGCCTTATGTTGGTACATATTGCATAATATCATTATTAATAGGCACATTGGATATATACCAACACACGGGTGTGAAAAAATACCAATGTGTTCTCTATATATCAAGTTTACGGACAGGCTGAAACTTCTCATGGTCGGGTGCTTTTGTCCTCGCCGTGAAAATTGAAATCATTCCCATATATTTCACGTTTTTTGTTGCCTTATATTGGAACATATTGCATAATATCATTATTAATAGGCACATTGGGTATATACCAACACAGGGGTGTGAAAAAATACCAATGTGTTCTCTATATATCAAGCTTACGGACAGGCTGAAACTTCTCATGGCCGGGTGCTTTTGTCCCCGCCGTGAAAATTGAAATCATTCCCATATATTTCACGTTTTTTTTGCCTTATATTGGAACATATTGCATAATATCATTATTAATAGGCACATTGGGTATATACCAACACAGGGGTGTGAAAAAATACCGATGTGTTCTCTATATATCAAGTTTACGGACAGGCTGAAACTTCTCATGGCCGGGTGCGGCTTTTGTCCCCGCCGTGAAAATTGAAATAAATAAGTCCCATATATTTCACGATTTTTTTTGCCTTATATTGTACATATTGCATAATATCATTATTAATAAGGACATTTGGGTATATACCAACAAAGGGTGTGAAAAACTACCGATGTGTTCTCTATATAGAAGTTTACGGACAGGCTGCAAACTTCTCATGGCCGGGTGCTTTTGTCCCCGCCGTGAAAATTTAAATCAGTCCAATATATTTCACGTTTTTTTTGCCTTATATTGGAACGTATTGCATAATATCATTATTAATAGGCACATTGAGTATATACCAACACAGGGCTGTGAAAAAATACCGATGTGTTCTCTATATATCAAGTTTACGGACAGGCTGAAACTTCTCATGGCCGTGTGCTTTTGTCCCCGCCGTGAAAATTGAAATCATTCCCATATATTTCACGTTTCTTTTTGCCTTATATTGGAACATATTGCATAATATCATTATTAATAGGCACATTGGGTATATACATACTAACACAGGGGTGTGAAAAAATACCGATGTGTTCTCTATATATCAAGTTTACGGACAGGCTGAAACTTCTCATGGCCGGGTGCTTTTGTCCCCGCCGTGAAAATTGAAATCATTCCCATATATTTCACTTTTTTTTGCCTTATATTGGAACGTATTGAATAATATCATTATTAATAGGCACATTGGGTATATACCAACAAAGGGTTGTGAAAAACTACCGATGTGTTCTCTATATATGAAGTTTACGGACAGGCTGAAACTTCTCATGGCCGGGTGCTTTTGTCCCCGCCGTGAAAATTGAAATCAGTCCCATATATTTCACGTTTTTTTTGTTTGCCTTATATTGGAACGTATTGCATAATATCATTATTAATAGGCACATTGGGTATATACCAACAAAGAGTTGTGAAAAACTACCGATGTGTTCTCTATATATCAAGTTTACGGACAGGCTGAAACTTCTCATGGCCGGGTGCTTTTGTCCCCGCCGTGAAAATTGAAATCAGTCCCATATATTTTAAGTTTATTTTTTGCCTTATATTGGAACGTATTGCATAATATCATTATTAATAGGCACATTGGGTATATACCAACACATGGGTGTGAAAAATTACCGATTTGTTCTCTATATATCAAGTTTACGGACAGGCTGAAACTTCTCATGGCCGGGTGCTTTTGTCCCCGCCGTGAAAATTGAAATCATTCCCATATATTTCACGTTTTTTTTTGCCTTATGTTTGAACATATTGCATAATATCATTATTAATAGGCACATTGGGTATATACCAACACAGGGGTGTGAAAAAATACCGATGTGTTCTCTATATACAAGTTTACGGGCAGCTGAAACGTCTCATGGCGGGTGCTTTTGTCCCCGCCGTGAAAATTGAAATCATTCCCATATATTTCACGTTTTTTTTTTTGCCTTATATTTTCAACATACTGCATAATATCATTTTTTTAGCAATATTGGGTATATACCATCAAAGGGGTGTGAAAAAATACCAATGTGTTCTCTATATACAAAGTTTACGGACAGGCGGATACTCTCATGGCCGGGTGCTTTTGTCCCCGCCGTGAAAATTGAAATCATTCCCATATATTTCACGTTTTTTTTTTGCCTTATGTTTCAACATACTGCATAATATCATTATTAATAGGCACATTGGGTATATACCAACACAGGGGTGTGAAAAAATACCGATGTGTTCTCTATATATCAAGTTTACGGACAGGCTGAAACTTCTCATGGCCGGGTGCGGCTTTTGTCCCCGCCGTGAAAATTGAAATCAGTCCCATATATTTCACGTTTTTTTTGCCTTATATTGGTACATATTGCATAATATCATTATTAATAGGGACATTGGGTATATACCAACAAAGGGTTGTGAAAAACTACCGATGTGTTCTCTATATATCAAGTTTACGGACAGGCTGAAACTTCTCATGGCCGGGTGCTTTTGTCCCCGCCGTGAAAATTTAAATCAGTCCAATATATTTCACGTTTTTTTTGCCTTATATTGGAACGTATTGCATAATATCATTATTAATAGGCACATTGAGTATATACCAACACAGGGCTGTGAAAAAATACCGATGTGTTCTCTATATATCAAGTTTACGGGACAGGCTGATGAAACTTCTCATGGCCGTGTGCTTTCTTTTGTACCCGCCGTGCAAAATTGAAATCAATTCCCATATATTTCACGTTTCTTTTTTGCTTTTTGCCTTATATTGGAACATTATTGCAATAATATCATTATTAATTAATAGGCACCATTGGGGGTATAATATACATACTAACACAGGGGTGTGGAAAAAATACGATGTGGTTCTCTATATATCAAGTTTACGGGACAGGCTCGAAAACTTCTCATCGGCCGGGTGCTTTTGTCCCCGCCGTGAAAAATTGAAATTTCACTTCCCATATATTTCACTTTTTTTTGCCTCCTTTATTATTGAAGGAACGTATTGAATAAATATCATTAATTGAAATAGGCTACATTGGCATTGGGTATTATAACCAACAAAAGGGTTGTGAAAAACTACGATGTGTTCTCTATATATGAAGTTTACGGACAGGCTGAAACTTCTTCCATTGGCCAGGGTGCTTTGTCTCCCCGCCCGTGAAAATTTGAAAATCAGTTTCCCAATATATTTCACGTTTTTTTTGTTTGCCTTATATTGGAACGTATTGCATAAATTAATCATTATAATAGGCACATTGGGTATATACCAACATAAAGAGTTGTGTCAAAAACTACCGATTGTGTTCCTCTATATCAAGTTTACAGGACAGGCTGAAACTTCTCCATGGCCGGGTGCTTTTGTCCCCGCCTGTGAAAATTGAAATCATTCCCATATATTTCACTTTTTTTTGCCTTATATTGGAACGTAATTGAATAATATCATTATTAATTAGGCACAGGGTTATATACCAACAAAGGGTTGTGAAAAACTACCGATGTGTTCTCTATATATGAAGTTTACGGACAAGGCTGAAACTTCTCATGGCCGGGTGCTTTTGTCCCCCCGCCGTGAAAATTGGAAATCAGTCCCATATATTTCACGTTTTTTTTTTGTTTGCCTTATATTGGAACGTATTGGAATATATCATTATTAATAGGCGGACATTGGGTATATACCAACCAAAAAAGAGTTGTGAAAAACTACCGATGTGTTTCTCTATATATCAAGTTAACGGACAGGCTAGAAACTTCTCATGGCCGGGTGCTTTTGTCCCCGCCGTGAAAATTGAAATCAGTCCATATTATTTTTAATTTATTTTTTTTTGCCTTATATTGGAACGTATTGCAATAATAAATCATTATTAATAGGCACATTGGGTAATATACCAACACTTGGGTGTGAAAAATTACCGATTTGTTCTCTATATATCAAGTTTACGGACAGGCTGAAACTCTCATGGCCGGCCGGTGCTTTTGTCCCCGCCGTGAAAATTGAAATCATTCCCATATATTTCACGTTTTTTTTTGCCTTATGTTTTAACATATTGCATAATATCATTATTAATAGGCACATTGGGTATATACCAACACAGGGGTGTGAAAAAATACCGATGTGTTCTCTATATATCAAGTTTACGGGCAGGCTGAAACGTCTCATGGCCGGGTGCTTTTGTCCCCGCCGTGAAAATTGAAATCATTCCCATATATTTCACGTTTTTTTTTTGCCTTATATTTCAACATACTGCATAATATCATTATTAATAGGCACATTGGGTATATACCAACACAGGGGTGTGAAAAAATACCAATGTGTTCTCATATATCAATTTACGGACAGGCTGAAACTTCTCATGGCCGGGTGCTTTTGTCCCCGCGTGAATGAAAATTGAAAATCAGTCCTATATATTTCACGTTTTTTTTTTTTTTTGCCTTATATTGGAAACGTATTGCATAATATCATTATTAATTGGCACATTGCGTATATAACAACACAGGGCTGTGAAAAAATACGATGTGTTTTCTCTATACAAGTTTACGGGACAGGCTGAAACTTCTCATGGCCGGGTGCTTTTGTCCCCGCCGTGAAAATTGAAAATCAGTCCAATATATTTCACGTTTTTTTTTTGCCTTATATTGGAACGTATTGCATAATATCATTATTAATAGGGCACATTGGGTATATACCAACACAGGGCTGTGAAAAATACCGATGTGTTCTCTATATATCAAGTTTACGACAGGCTGAAACTTTCTCATGCCAGGTGCTTTTGTCCCCGCGTGAAAATTGAAATCATTCCCCATATATTTCACGTTTCTTTTTGCCTATTGGAACATATTGCATTAATATCATTATTAATAGGCACATTGGGTATATACTAACACAGGGGTGTGTAAAAAATACCGAGTGTTCTCTATATCAAGTTTACGGACAGGCTGAAACTTCTCATGGCCGGGTGCTTTTGTCCCCGCCGTTGAAAATTGAAATCAGTCCCCATATATTTCACGTTTTTTTTTTGTTTGCCTTATATTGGAACGTATTGCATAATATCATTATTAATAGGCACATTGGGTATATACCAACAAAGAGTTGTGAAAAACTACCGATGTGTTCTCTATATATCAAGTTTACGGACAGGCTGAAACTTCTCATGGCCGGGTGCTTTTGTCCCCGCCGTGAAAATTGAAATCAGTCCCATATATTTCACGTTTATTTTTTGCCTTATATTGGAACGTATTGCATAATATCATTATTAATAGGCACATTGGGTATATACCAACACATGGGTGTGAAATATTACCGATTTGTTCTCTATATATCAAGTTTACGGACAGGCTGAAACTTCTCATGGCCGGGTGCTTTTGTCCCCGCCGTGAAAATTGAAATCATTCCCATATATTTCACGTTTTTTTTTGCCTTATGTTTGAACATATTGCATAATATCATTATTAATAGGCACATTGGGTATATACCAACACAGGGGTGTGAAATAAAAAATACCGATGTGTTTCTCTATATATCAAGTTACGGGCAGGCTGAAACTTCTCATGGCCGGGTGCTTTTGTCCCCGCCGTGAAAATTGAAATCATTACCATATATTTCACGTTTTTTTTTGCCTTATATTGGAACATATTGCATAATATCATTATTAATAGCACATTGGGTATTATACCAACACAGGGTGTGAAAAAATACCGATGTGTTCTCTATATATCAAGTTTACGGACAGGCTGAAACTTCTCATGGCCGGGTGCTTTTGTCCCCGTCGTGAAAATTGAAATCAGTCCCATATATTTCACGTTTGTTTGCCTTATATTGGAACATATTGCATAATATCATTATTAATAGGCACATTGGGTATATACCAACAAAGGGGTTTGCAAAGCCACCGATTATAGATTAGTTTACAGACAGGCTTCAAATTCTCACGGTCGGTTACATATCGGCACATTCATATAAATATACGCCATTTGGTAGAAGAACTACGGTACGCGGTTTGCATATTGCGTAATATCATCGTTACCATTCATATTGTGTATATACCAACAAATTGGTTTCCGCGGGCTTAAAGTTCTCACCCCCCCCCCCCCCCAGCGTGAGCCCTTTAAGCCTCTATGACTAGGCTGAAGGTTTTCACGGACTTAAAGGGCTCACACCCCCCAGCGTGAGCCCCTTAAGCCGCTTGGCTAGGCTGAAGGTTTTCACGGACTTAAGGGGCTCACGTTACACCGGAAAAGAACGGCACATACTGGTCGGATTACTGTAAACAAATGATTATTTGATATATAAATGATGAATACATAAGAGTATGGCGAAAACAGAAGCTTATTATATCTGCTTTAATGTGAAATATTACAGACTATCATAAATTTGCACTTACGAACATTTTAGTCGTACGAAGCTTAGTGAAACGTCTCCCATTCCCTTACCAACTGCGCTACGGAAAGATATGACAACTTGCATCGATAATACATATATATGATTAGTCGTCGGTCTTGGACAGACGTGGGAAACTGATTGCTATGTAAACTACAGCATGTAAACAACGCCATGACAAAGTGGTATTGTTATAAATGACATGCAGAGGAAACTGGCGTTCGAATATAGTTTTCTTAAGGACTTATGGCAAAAAATGTAATACAGTTTGGTGCAATACGTCTCAGATATATAGGACGACAACGTCATATAAGTATTATTTTAGCAGACTACACAACACGCTAGATATCTGAGCTTTTCTACCATCACTCACACAATATGCAATGGACAGTTATTCAACGTGTAAACTGCCAAACTGATGCACTGTCTATTATTAGAAGTACATCTGACACAGGTAAAATCCGTATTTACTCGCACAGCAGGCAAGTAGACAGTAGTGACAATACATTCAGATAACTGCTTACAAGTCACTGGAATCGTTGCAGTATGTATGGTAATACAGGTGCATGTATATATCTACAGCATTGTGTATTGTTCTTACTGTTACACAGTCTTTACTGAATTCTCAAGCATTTTATCAAAGGGTCAACAAACCCTTCAGATATCAGACTTTGTATATAAATTTGATGATAACAAAGCAAAGCCATATACAAATCGCCGCTACTGATGCAGAATTTATACAGGTAAGGTGGCCGCGAAAGTTGGATATGATTCTCATCATGTTGCATCAAATTGTATTCATGTGTTTGTCATATTATTAGTGGTACGTTCCAAACGCAATAAGAGGTAAAACTGGGCGATGGCTTGTACACACTAAGATGGCCTACATGGCAACTCCATGCACTGTGTGGTATATAGTAAGACGAACATGTTCATATGTATGTTATGCACATGTCCCATCACATTTACGAAGCAATTATGCATGAATCATTTGATGCTCAGGGTCACCATGGGTCCTTAATTGTAAATATATCATATAATGGTTTTAATGAATTGATGATAGTTTCTCATACAAAGCCGATATTGTCTGGCCGGTTATACACATATTTACCTGTAACCCACGACATATGACACACACAGACAATAAACTGGGGTGTACTGAGACGTGTATTGAGATCAATGTAGTACCTGATCAGCTGTCACATTCCCAGACTGGCGGCGCTCGCATAGTCACGTGACAGGACAAAAAAGGTTCGTTCAATGAAGCAGCTCCAGCACCTCTAGTACAACCGAATTCATATCTAAACTTTCAACTAGAGACATCGCCAGCGTATCTCAAGCTCGCTATAGAACAGTGTATGCACTGATCAGACTGATCAGAGCGTAAACTGTTCGAAACTAGATAACCCCCGTTTTCACAGTTATTGATTCACATCTACGTACTGGACGTTTTCACTTGACTTAAATAGATGAATGGAGGCATTTGTGGCCGGATTTAATTACCTGGCGGAACTTTCCAATCCTTGATTGCATTGCAAGACTGTAATTTCCTTCCCTATTCCCTAATTACTACACACCGCGGCGCCACGGCACACTGATGTATATATCTGTAGAGCGTACTACTTAAAGGTACATGCCCACTCAGTAGGCACACACTGTTGTTTAAATCATAGGACATCATCCGATACATTTTCTGGCAAAATAAACATTAATTCACCATTACTCCACGTGTTGATTGGCATTATTATACATTTTATATCAGACGTAAATTACCACACTAATATCAGGATATCAGGGGCGATAACCGTGTTTCCTTGAAATGTTAACGGACATTACTATTTATTCTCTGTATTTATTTTTTTCCAGGTGACTCATTTAATTGACATAAATTCGCTTTTTATAATCAAACACATTCACTTCCTCATTATCAATGAATATTAGCCGCCATTTTGAAAATATTTCAATCACGTGCACGCAGTTGTTTGGTTGGTTACTGGAGACTGATGTCATTTTCCATTAGTCAACCGAATCACTGCGTGTTACGTGATTCGATATTTTCAAAGATGGCGGCTAATATTTATTGATAAAGAGGAAGTGAATGTGTTTGATTTTAAAAAGCGAATTAGGTTAGTGTGATGCGTTTTTGATACAGTTTACAGTCGAAATCTTTGAGATTTATGTTACTGTATTAGCAACTGTAAAATCTATGCCGAAAACCTTCCCCAAACAGGGGTTTCGACACGCTGTAACACGTTGTATAGGCGAGTAAAAATACGACTCCGTGTGGGATTTACGTTGTATAGGCGAGTAAAAATACGACTCCGTGTGGGATTTACGTTGTATAGGCGAGTAAAAATACGACTCCGTGTGGGATTTACGTTGTATAGGCGAGTAAAAATACGACTCCGTGTGGGATTTACGTTGTATAGGCGAGTAAAAATACGACTCCGTGTGGGATTTTCTTACACTGGTGGCGAATGCTAGTTTTATACCTTGATAAGTCCTATAATTATTACACCCGGGCGCCTTTGAATTGTTTTTTACATGGTTTAGAAAGGTGTTTCATGTATGTACAAACAATAATTGACCACCCAAGACACGCTAGAAACACCTGGGGGCCGTTTCACTAAACTTCGTACGACTAAAATGTTCGTACGTGCAAAATAATGATCGTCTGCAAATTTCACATTAACAATGTTTTCTTGTAAATAATTATTGGATTTAAATTAATTGAACATAGGCTGCATATGCAGCCTCTGCTCAATAAATGAAAATCCATACATTGAAATTTCCAGACGATCCTAAATTTGCACTTACGAACATTTTAGTAGTAAGAAGTTTAGTGAAACGGCCCCCTGAATCACGACTGTGTGACGAACGCAGCGCAGCCTGGTATGGGTCTGCACTGATCTCCCATGTCATAAGCTCAATTTCTTCAGTCACCGTATAATTTTCCAACCGTTGAGCTAATCGGAAATACGAGAGCCGCGTAAAAAAAATAAAATGTCGGTATCAACTGACAGGTGTCAATTCAGACAGCTGATGAAACCGATACCCAATGTCAATGTCAAATCGCAGATACTGTTTCCGATAATTCACGAAGAGCTTTCGATTGGAAACTTCACCAACTGTCTCTGTTTGTGTTCTCTCCTGATCACCTGGCCAGTCGTTTAACCATTCCAACCCTAAGTAACTGGAATGGACTGTGATATGCTAATTTTCTGACCAATCCAACCGTCACAAAATGATTTTCAGATTAGTCCATTTATGAAAAGGGGGTGTTTTTGTTGTAAACAATATGAAAATTACTCATCTAGATCTGCATTGTTTGCAAGTATAGCGGGCTTTCCGGTTCAAAGGGTTAAATGTCGCTCACACGGCGAATGAGAGTTAAGGTTTAACCATGTTACACTAAATCATCAGATATTCATGCGCGGTGTAAAATGGTACGTTAACAAAAATAAGCCGAATGTGTTATGCCATAGACACTCTTTGCTTGCCGAAACCTATCAATTGATGTACTAGTCTATTTCACAGGCATGTTAATGTATCATTTGCATCATATGCAAGCATAAGTCTCGGGATCATTTTGTAAGTCGGAACATGTTAGTCATGTGATGTGGTTTCAATTTCAGCCACTTTTTGTGCCATCACCAGGGTAGTCACAGGAGATTGAATTTATCTTTCTTAACAATAGTTTAATTAGTGAATATCCAGAGCAGAATTGGTGCAGGTTGTGGGGAAACAGGTCCCACAACAAACAACAATCCATACGAAACATGAGAGTAGCAGAGAGTAGCACAATGTGTCGTATTTGGTTAGTTTATTATAGGAATGAATCGCCTTTTTGTGGAATTTATCGGGGTATAAACTTGGAAAAGTCGCGGGAATACTGGACGAAGGCCGAAAGGCCTCGTCCAGTATTCCCGCGACTTTTCCAAGTTTATATCCCGATAAATTCAACAAAAAGGCCATTCATTCCTTATAATTCCAGCATTTGAAATAAATTCATCAAGAAAATTAGTTTATTTTCCGTTTTCTTAAGAATTATTTTAACTACGCCTCAGGGTTACGGAAAGTAGTTCGGCGCGGGAGTTTACTGATATAAATTTTGGACAGAGACTTGCTACGGACCAATCAAATGTTAGGGAATTGTGTAAATATTTTTGTGCTGGAATTATATAGGAAAAATCAACGGTGGTTTTTTTTATTTATTTTTTTTAGCTTATATTTAACGGCGGCACTGGCTCTAGGACCTTGCATGCCGTCTCCCAAAAATGGGAGAAAGAAAGGAGGTAGAGATTTTTGATAGAAGCCGGTAATTTGTATTTACAGAGCAACTACGAATTATCGGTACCCATTTACAGCTGGGTGAACTGGAGCAGTGTGGATAAAGTGTCTTGCTCAAGGACACAACGCACGCACGCCGCTAGTGAGGCTCGACCCCACGACCCTTGGATCAGTAGTCCGACACACTAACCATTACGCCACGGCACTCCACCCCTTCGTGGCCCACCTTAATGGCTTTGTAACCAGAGTGTAATGGTAGCGCTAGCGACCCGGGAATTTGGTTTAATACCATAATCAATCAGATAGCCACACCCTATGTAATATGGTACTAGAAACACGAGTATTCGTGTTTAATCCATGACATGCGGAATACACATTTTAGGGGTATGAACTTTTTTTCAATATTTTATTTTTATTTTTGTTATTTCTCAATGAAAGTATAAGTTGTGAGCACTCATTTGAACCGTCTCGACGAGACGGTTCAAATGGTGGTCACGACATATATTTCTGAGCTCATATATAGGATTTTCCACAAACATAATGGCGTATCCATCATTCAATAAAAAACGCGAGCCTGGTTAGCCCATAAATGGTGAGCCAAACTGGGTATTTGAGATAAACCATTATAGGAATGAATGGCCTTTTTGTGGAATTTATCGGGGTATAAACTTGGAAAAGTCGCGGGAATACTGGACGAAGGCCCGCGACTTTTCCAAATTTATATCCCCGATAAATTCTAAAAATAATGCCGTTCATTCCTTATAATTCCAGCATTTGAAATAAATTCATCAAGAAAATGTGTTTATTTTCCGTTTTCTTAAGAATTATTTTAACTGCGCCTCACGGTTACGGCGCCTCACGGTTCGGCATGGGAGTTTACTGGGATATAAATTTTGGACAGAGACTTGTTACGGACCAATCAAATGTTAGGGAATTGTGTAAATATTTTTGTGCTGGAATTATTCGGTTTTGTATCTAATGCGATGTGTCATTTTTCAAGAAAAAATATTTACAGAACTTACTTTATTTATTACATTTACCGTAATTGACGTCCAAAGTTGACGAAATTATCAGAGCAAATGTGGAATTTTTATTCCACATTTTCTCTGAGAATTTCATCAACTTTTGATAATAAAAGTTATTGAATGAACGAACATTTTTGTTTAATGCATTTTCCTTACAAAGAAACAGCTGCTTGTCATGCCAGCCTAACTAACTGTAATAAGGTAAGATTTATGGAGAAATTAATTTCCGTATCGCGAGGTAAACCATTCATTAACTGAAATCAAAGCGCGGATGACAGACGGGCGCCGTGTGACATTTAGCAAGGCGTCAAAGGTGTCACGTTATGAAGATGTAATACATTTATATGGAACTATCCCTGAAAAAAAAACACATTATATTAAAACATTCAATTGTACGGAGCTCCGCAGGGGACATGGATTTTATTTATTAATTCGTTCCAACGAAATAACAATTCGTTCCCTCGAATTAACAATTTGTTCCCATGAAATGACAATTCGTTCCCTCAATTTAACAATTCGTTCCCTCGAATTAACAATTCGTTCCCACGATATAACAATTCGTTCCCACGAATTAACACCCAAACCACCAGGGCCCGGTTGCTCAAAACCTCTGTTAGCTTAACAGACTGTTAAATCCTTAGCAATGCTAAGGATCTAACAGTCTATTAAGCTAACAAAAGCTTTGAGATATACCAAAATAACCCGTAAAACACCGAAATATTAAGCGTTCTTCAAGAACCTGTCGTTGAAAGTTGACATGCATTATTCTGCCATTTGTTGGCATTAATATATGTGTACCATTTAAGCCGGAGCTACACAGGCCACACATGTAATTTATATGAATAAAGCATATGCTGTTCATATGTAAACATGTGAAAAACACATGAATTGCATATGAAATTCATATGAAAAGAGCACATATGAAATTCATAATATGATGTTCATATGTATTTCATATGAAGACTTTTCATATGCATTTGATATGAATAATTTGCATATGAATTTCATATGAACATTTTTCATAAGACATTGTCATATGAAATTAATATGTTACATATGCAATATGTTACATATGCAAGGCGATATGAATAATTTACATATGAATTGCATATGAAAAGTTTTCATATGAAATTTTCATATGCAATTTCATATGAAATCTTCATATGAAAATCATATGTTACATATGCAATTTATATGAAAAGTTTTCATATGAATGGCATATGAAAAGTTTTCATATGAAATTCATATGAAAAACATATGAAATTCATATGCGGCACATTGTGTAGTATATAGGATAAGTTTCTGTCATTGACCGTGATAATATTGGTACTTCAGGCCCATAAGCAGGAATTAATTTAGGGGGGCGAAGGGCTAAACATTTTTGTTTTCACATCCACGGACAGACCTCGGCAGATTAACCCTTTTCACCCCTAAGTAACTGGAATATATTTTGATATGTTAATTTTGCAACCCAGTCCAATCATCACAACATGATTTTCAGACCAGTCCATTAATGAGCATGGGGTGTTTTGTTCTCAAAATTATGAAAATTGCTTGTAAAAAGTGCAGATCCTGATGAGACGGCTCGTCACGAGCCGGCTCATCTGGATCTACACGTTTTGCCAATACCACTATACAGGCCTGTAGTGTTGAAATAGTTACTAGGGGTGCGTACGCACTTGGCGCACACCCTCTGCGTACGGGTCTGTACTTTCTGTGACACAAATGGACACGTCCAATAAAACCTTTTTTAGCTAAATTGTTATGGCATTTCTTTCTTGTATTTCTATCGCAATTATCATGCATATAGAAAACGCAATACAGCATGATATAATGCACCAGTCAATGGAAATCCCCGCCCCCCCCCCCCCTGGCCCGGGGAATAGCCGGGACATAGCCGGGCATACCCCGGGGTTTTAGCCTGTCACGATGCCCCGCACTGCGGGGACAACCCTGGGGCTTTAACTTCGCCAAAATATGCGGGGATGTAACCCCGGGGCTTTACCACACCAAATCACTTGGTTTTCGACCTCTTTACTAGACTTTTACGAGAAGCAGGGGATAATGTGACTTATTCTATCATAGGACCCCCTGTGGTGTGGGGGTGGGGGATCAGCTGCAGTGGTGCTGCTGATTCCTACGATGGAATAAATCACAGTATCCCCTGCTTCTCATAAAAGCCGGGTGAAAGGGGGCGGGGCGGGGAGCCAAGTGATTTGGTGTGGTAAGGGAACCTGGCACCAAATTGAGATTTCGTAAATTCAGATCTGAATTACTATTTCTCTCCCTGATACAGGTGTATTCCCGGCTATAAATGACTTAAAAAAGTTGATGAGCCGTAAAACACCATTTCATCTGTCATATGAATGCTGCTGATCCTTCCCCCACACCACAGGGGACAGCAGACAACATACATGTATCACTGTATAAGGGCAATGTATGAGGGCGTCAGACAACAGGTATCACTCTATTAGGGCGTCAGACAACATGTATCACTGTATGAGGGCGTCAGACAACATGTATCACTGTAAACATGTATCACTGTATGTGGGCGTCAGACAACATGTATCACTGTATGATACAACTGTCTGCCATGAGCACGGCCCTGAAACCACCGGACCTACACAATATTGTGATCTTACTATTTCACGATTATTTTATAACAACGGCATTTTTAAAAAAAATGGGAATGCTATGCGATGTAATTATGAATATGGAACATTCAGAAGAAAAAGTGTTACAATCCATCCATAATTGGTGAAGATATCACACTTACAACTTGAGATCTGCCTGTTTTTCATGTTGTAAGTGCGATATCTTCATCAATTACGGATGGATTGTAAAACTTGTTTCTTCTGAAAGTTTCATATTCAAAATTACATCGCATAGCATTCCGATATTTTTGATAAAATTGATAAAATGTCGTTGTCAAATAATCGACAAATATTAAACACGAAAGTTGACACCGGTCTTTTACGAAAGTTGCCACCGGACAGGTTTACGCCGATTAAAATATTGGGAAGGTCTGGTGGTTCTAGGGCCATGATGAGACACATATTTTTTGGAGGTCATGTTCTAGCTGGAACCCAGCATTTATGTCAAGTCTTCTACATTGTATACATGTGACAATATTGAGTTCTTTCACTGTCTTGATTGATATCTAAACATGCAGTAAATGTCAGAATATAAAGCTATAGTCCTTTTCTGATTTCAAACTTGGTGTTGCATTCTCCATTGCTTTTTGTACCACCGGCTGGTGGATAAGAATGGGATTAAGTTACTTTACTGGTGTGACTGAAGAGCCATCTGACAGCAGACAGACACCAACTCATGGTAGCGTAAATCTAAAGCTGCTATTAATAATCTGCAGTACTCGTACCCATGTGTGGCTCCTCAGACTAATGGAGTCGGCCGGACCAGTTTGTTGCTTCTGACTGCTAAAATAAATCAACCGTATTTCCTGATTCTTGTATATTAAGAGCTGAGTAAATGGAGACTGGCGCCCAGTGATTTTGGTGAGGTTAGAAGTAGTCTGCAGTAGGCCCTGCTTGTGGGGAGAGTCCACTAAAATGGAAATTGTGCAAACAGTCGTAAAATCGCCCCAGAACAAGATAATGTATAAAGGTCAGTGATGAATTCTTTGTCCTCTTTGAGCAGGGATTCGAAACTGCCGACCTGTCTGTAATTACCTTTGCTGTTGAACGGACGTTACACAATATTCAATCAATCAATCTTTGTCCTCTAGACTGGGTTGTACCCAGTGATTGAATTGTTATTTTTAAATGTTTTGTACATCATATATACACACTGATTGAACGAGCCTTCTCTTCTCAATTTTTTTATTTTTAATATCAGCTTTGAAATATGCACCGCACTGCGGGGCCTTTACCGGGGATTTAACCTTACTGATGTCCCCGGGGTGCGGGGCCAATTACCCGGGGTTTATCCAGCCAGATTGCCCCGCACTGCGGGGACATGGCGGGGCTTTAACTGAGTCAAAGTTATAAGCCCCGCTATTCCCCGCCCCGGGCCAGGGGGGGGGGGGGGGGCGGGCGGGAATTTCCATTGACTGGTGCATAACTAACCTAGCTTAACCCTTTGAACCCGAAAGCCCGCTATAGCGGTTTATGCAAACAGTGCAGATCCAGATGAGCCGGCTCGTATCTAGCCATCTCATCAGGATCTGCACTTTTTGAAAGTAATTTTCATTTTTTTAGAACAAAAAAATAACCCCTTTTAATAAATGGACTAGTCTGAAAATAATTTTGTGATAATTGGATTGGCTGCTCAATTAACATATCAAAATCCATTCCAGGTACTTAGGGGTGAAAGGGTTAATAATAAGTTCTATACGAGACTCTAAACATGTAGCCGCCACGAGGAAATGATGATCACTGTACTAAAGCATACACTATCTAACCAATTTCAAAATTATCGTAAATATCACCAACTATGGATATCGGTGGACTGACGGGTGTCGATCAAAAGATCTCGGCATTACAACATTTAGATATTTCTGACACCAATCTTGAGATATTTGAAATTGCGGTCCCGAGTGGAGACATGTAATAATACTATTTCGCCGTTGATGATTTAGAAAATCAGTCATATATTCCACAAATGACGTCGACAATTGACAAACAATTCAGGGCTCATGAGCCCTGAATTTTCCGTCAACTTTCGACGTCATTTACGGACAATGTTGATTTTTTTCGAACTGAGTACCGGAGAAAATCGGCGATGCGTTAATGGAGGTAATTCCAGAACCGTGTCCTATCTGATAATTACATGTCTGGCATATTCCTGCGCGTCAGCTTAATTTACGCCACGGAGCTAGTGAATCATACCGAAATGCGAATGTCCGCGTAAAACGGGCATATAAACTTTAAAGGGGTCCCTTAGATAAGCTTCAAAAGAAATAAATATTATATAGTTTTGTAACTAGTCCACCAGTTTGAAACACTACAAGTGACTGCTATACATATTTAAAGATATATTAATTATTAATTTTTCTTAGGTAGCGGTGACCACTAAGTGACTATTTTAACAATTGTGTGGGGATGACTTTCAGTGTATCACGGCCTGCATGCACTTGCGCAACTCAGATCGGGTGACAATGTGCTTCCGTAAACAAATCTACTTTCAGAAACTAGGTCACCGAACGATCATTGATTGCGCTGTTATACCTGCATTTTACCGATAATTTTCATATGACACAATATCATAAGAATAAAACGGTATTATAGCAGCTCCTGTAATATGAATATAGAATGGGAAATAAATACAAACCTCTGAAGATGTTTCTGGATCGGACATTTTTTTCCTCCGCTTCCGATCAACAATGCGCATGCTCCAACCGTGATCACGTAAACCGAACATGTCATGCGACTCGTACTCGTAAAATTAGACCGGGGTCTGGGAATACCTTTTTACAAAACGGTAAATAAAATACGATTTAATGCCAATATATGACCCTGGCAAGCACACATGAATCGGTAGTGTGTACATAAATGACTTATATAAGTAATTATAGTATAAAACATAGGCGTATAGCCGGACCTGATGTTCGGACCCCCAGGTTTAAATGAAAACGAAAGCGTGCTTAAACGAAAAAGAAATTCTTGCAAATTAGCCATATGTAGCCTATGTTCAATAAATGTAAATCCAGAAATTGTTTACAAGAAAACATTGTTAATGTGAAATTTACAGACTATCATAATTTTGCACTTACGAACATTTTAGTCGTACGAAGTTTAGTGAAACCGCCCCCTGTTTCCGGATAAATATACATGTAGACGTAACCTGTAAGTGGTTAATGGCATTTATTTGAATTGCGTGTTGGGTGGGGCGGCAGCAATAAAACACATTGAATCGGCTCGTCCTGCAAAGTGATATTGCAGCGCAAACATTCAGCAAATGTTGCATATCTAGTTCACGTCTAGTACGGAAACTGGCAAACATTTATAGGTACAGAACAACAGTGTGAATTAATATTTATAGAAAATAGAGAAATGGATATCGTGGAAAGAGAACAAAGAGACTGGAAAACCAAATAAACAAAACCTAGCGCATACATCATCAAGGTGTATGATCACGTGGAACTAACAACAACAACAAGTACCGATTCAAAGTACGTATTCTTTTATAGTGTCCTTATTACGTAACGGATTTTGATGAAATATGGCGTCTTGTTAAGCTGCATTTGGTGGTCTCTGTATTTTCGCCCAAACTTCTGTCGTTTTTGCGAAGAATCGATTTCCGTGTCCACTCCAAAGTAAGTATTATTTGATAGTTTTTTTACTTAATATGCAACGGATTTTGATGAAATATGGCGCAACAAACGCGTCTTCATGAGCTGCATTTGGTGGTCCAGGGAGTTTGGCGGAGACACGGAAATCGATTCTTCGCAAATACGACAGAAGGTTGGGCGAAAATACAGAGACTACCAAATCCATGTTAACAAGACGCGTTCGATCGCCATATTTCATCAAAATCCGTTACGCAATAAGGACACTATAAAATAATACTTTGGATTCTGGAAATTTCAGTACTTGTTGTTGTTGTTGGTATCACGTGATCGTACACCTTGATAGAGTAAAATACAAAATACAACAAAATACGCTACAAGGAAGCAGCAATGGAACCCCATTGGAACGGTCAGTAAATAAAATAATCGGCAAGTGGGGCGGTTAAGATAATTTAATACTTCATTCTCCTGCCTTATATTATAACAATGAGCATTTCCGTGAATTTCTGAGCGGTTACTCTTATCTTGTGCCCAGGATATAGAGCAAAATAGTATAACCGTATCTATAGTATACTCTGTTATCCTGAATAGTTGCCAGATTGTGTAATTGTACACAGTTTTCTGATGGATCCGTATATACCTGGAACATGCTCTGTTCTGTTGGATCTTTCTGGCCTACCAGGCGCTACAAAGTCACATCGCAGATGACCAGTGTAGAGTGGAGGGGAATCGAAGACATCTATTCATATTGCAACGCCCCATATGATTCGTTCGTGCATCTGTTCATATTGCATCGCCCATAGGATTATTTCGTGCGTCTGTTCATATTGCAACGTACATAGTATTCCCATATTGCAACGCCCCATTTCTTCCGTGCATCTGTTCATATTGCAACGCACATAGGATTCGTTCGTGCATCTGTTCATATTGCAACGCCCATAGGATTCGTTCGTGCATCTGTTCATATTGCAACGCCCATAGGATTCGTTCGTGCATCTGTTCATATTGCAACGCCCATAGGATTCATTCATGCATTTGTTCATATTGCAACGCCCATAGGATTCGTTCGTGCATCTGTTCATATTGTAACGCCCATCGGATTCGTTCATGTATTTGTTCATATTGCAACGCCCATAGGATTCGTTCGTGCATCTGTTCATATTGCAACGTCCATAGGATTCGTTCATGCATTTGTTCATATTGCAACGCCCATAGGATTCGTTCATGCATCTGTTCATATTGCAACGCCCATAGGATTCGTTCGTGCATCTGTTCATATTGCAACGCCCATAGGATTCGTTCGTGCATCTGTTCATATTGTAACGCCCATAGGATTCGTTCATGCATTTGTTCATATTGCAACGCCCATAGGATTCTTTCGTGCATCTGTTCATATTGTAACGCCCATAGGATTCTTTCGTGATCGTTCATCTGTAACCCCATAGGATTCGTGAATCGTTCATAAACGCCCATAGGATTCTTTCGTGCATCTGTTCATATTGTAACGCCCATAGGATTCTTTCGTGCATCTGTTCATATTGTAACGCCCATAGGATTCTTTCGTGCATCTGTCCATATTGCAACGCTCCATATGATTCTTCCGTGCGTCTGTCCGTATTGCAACGCTCCATATGATTAATCCGTGCATCTGTCCATATTGCAACGCTCCATATGATTTTCCCGTGCATCTGTCCATATTGCAACACTCCATATGATTCTCCCGTGCATCTGTCCATATTGCAACACTCCATATGATTCTTCCGTGCATATATCCATATTGCAACGCTCCATATGATTCTTCCGTGCATCTGTCCATATTGCAACGCTCCATATGCTTCTCCGTGCATCTGTTCATATTGCATGCAACCTACATGCAGAGATGTTGTGCAGAATTATATTTTAGTTCACTTGCAGTATGCAAGAAATATACACACATTCAGTCGATGTTGTCGGCACACCACCGCTTGCGTTAATCTTGTGTCAATGTTTCTCAACGTCTATTGGCAATGCCAAATCGAAATCAAGCAGCTTGATTGTCTGAGCCTGAGCTGTGCTACAGCTCAGGCTCAGACAATCAAGCTGCTTGCGTTCAGGCATACTATTCAAGTATCTTTTAATAAAGAAATTGACAAATATTGGCAAGAATAGCGCAGGCGATAGTGTCTTAGCCGGTATCAGTATACTATTGGTTGAAAGCAATTTGTCTGTAAGTTGTATTTATGGAAGCGTCCTGGTGCCAATGCTAAACTATTTGTATCTCCTAATTAGGAGATATTAACTCCTAATTAGGAGATAGTATCTTCTAATTATTGCAACCTACTTGATAGTAATTTGATAGCAACCTACTAGATAGTATATCCTAATTGGGACTTAGTATATCCTAATTAGGATTTAGTATGTCCTAATTAGGAGATACTAACTCCTAATTATGGCTTACTATCTGTGTCAATGCTAAAAATGTTTTATCTCCTAATTAGGAGTTAGTATCTCCTAATTAGGAGTTAGTATCTCATAATTAGGAGATAAATATATATTAGCATTGGCACTAGGACACTTCCATATGTATTGCACAAGGACACAACGTACGCCGTCATTCTCGACTATAGGTTGATCAGTCCGACGCCATAACCACTGAGCTACTGAGCTATATGGTCTGTAAGGCTTAGTGAGTTAATATGAAAACATTTGTTGCAGTACAAAATACGTGCTCTGGCAGTTTGCGTTATACTGGCGTCACGTAAACATGAATAAAGTATACATACAAGTTAGTTGTATCGGAGATGTGCTTGATATCATTTATAGTGTTTGATTTGTCGCGGTGTGTCATATTAATTGTATTTCTCATGAACCATAAAACAACTAACCAGGGTATTATTGCTACAAGCGCAGCCCCGTATCTGCCTGCGTACTTTGCCTGACCAACGCATCATAATCCGTTTCTAATTAGAAAATATAACCCTAACAATTTCAATGAACAATTTAGATCTGGCTACATGACCAGGGTAGATGATCAGAGAAGATACGCTGGTCAAAACGTCACGTATCACAACGGCAGCAATGTGTATCACATTTCACCATGACCTGTTGGAACTACAATAATTTGGCGGGAATTGCAACAATGTCGCTCTTACCAGTTACAAACAATCCGTCCCCTGCGGGGCTCCGTACAAGCCCTGTATCCACATCAAAGTTGTAGAATTTTATTGTTAAGATATACATGCATGTATTAATGCATTGGTTGAGTGTGTCAGACATCGTAGACCCAGATCAGAGTGCACGAAAGTGCACTCTGATCTGGGTCGACGATGTTTGTTTTCCCCGGTACGTATACGTATAATGTCGTCGATCAGAATACAATTAAGCAGAGCCATCAATAATGCATGCATCAACACAATGGGGAACTATAATTGAGTCTGAAATGAGAAAATCCGCACAAAAACAACACAGAACAATAACAATCTAAGATGTAGGATGGTTTGTTTTTACAAAGTTGAATATTTTGACGTACGTTTGTACATACTATTCCAGATTGCCGACAAGAACACGTCGTGTCTTGTAAATCGTATACATGTATGATGTGTCGTTACCGTTGATGCGGATGCGAATGTTTGTTTGGATTGGGCACGAACACGCACTGTATCAAGTTGCATGATATGATATGACGGTTGATCGTATTGCTGCAATATGACTTATATTTCATCGATCAGTGTTGACGACATTATACCGCAATTCCACCGCCTCAGTTTCTGATTGGATTAACCGGTCACGACTCTAGGGTCACCGGGACTAATTACAATCAATGTGGATTGAGATTTATAGTCAAGGATGTTCTCACAGAACGTTTATCGTTTCTGATTGGATTAACCGGTCACGACGTGGGGGTAAATCCCAAAACCAGAATGAATATTTACATCGAGAAAAAATATATTCAGCCCTGAAATTAGAATAACCAGGTCTATACCACACCAAAGTCACTTGGTCCCTTCCCCTACCGGGGCCAATTACTATCAATGTGGATTGAGATTTATAAACATGTTCTCATGGAACGTTTATCATTGCACACACAAGTATTTGGGAATGAACATACGGCAGTATTTGGGAATAAATAACATTTATTTACAAATGCTTTTGTAACAAAATAATGATATACATGGTAGGTAGTAGGTAGGTAGGTAGGTAGGTGGTAGGTAGGTAGGTAGGTAGGTAGGTAGGTAGGTAGGTAGGTAGGTAGGTAGGTAGGTAGGTAGGTAGGTAGGTAGGTAGGTAGGTAGGTAGGTAGATAGATACATTGTATTCTTTATTTATAGAAGGTGACTCGGTTGGTCGGAACCAATCTTCCCCGAGGCCCTCTTAAGAAGTGCATATACATGTACATACATACATATACAATACATATTGAAATGATTACATGATGTATGCATACGTGAATTTAACATGAATAAATAATAATGATGAGCCATAACGAAAAGTGGTACATGTGTCCCGACAGTCCCATATCAGACTGCGCATCGACGCAGCTTGAACTGGGTTTAACACGTTTATTTCTCAGTGATAGTTTCAGTTTTTGCTATAAGACCCTAAATTCGTTCTCGTGCCCTGATATAGGGTTACACGGTCGCTGGTTCAAATGTGCGTCAACACTTTAAAACGTATTATTCGCATGTAAACAAGTAAAAGGAACACAATGCTACACGACAATACATGTAGTTTTTTTTAATTTTTATTATGACCAGAATTCCTAGATAACACACCAAATATGACTGTTTAAAGTGGAACATATATTTTTGAAAGACATTGTATACATGCATGCATTTTCACCGTTTGTCGACTAAGTCTAGCAGCAGTGGTGTACAAGGCAACTGTTGGGTGAACGACATACATGTATATGTAATTGCGTTTTTATGTCTCATGTCTTGATATCCGGGCTTTCTCGAAAAATAACAAATAAATTGGTGCTGGACAATTATGGGAACGGCGGCAGTTTTCAAACATGTTGCCAGGTTGAACTACAAGCACATGTCAATCACTTGGTCGACCTGCCTTAATTTATTTCTACAATTCTGCCGACAACTTTAATATACCAACCCAGAATATGCAGCTTTACCAGTCTGTCTACTCTAGCGACTTCATTATTTATTTAACATGGCAAAGACTTACTTTCTAACCTTCTGTTTTATTTATGTCTCAGTCGTAAAATGTCTGCCGTTGCCATGGCGATGCGGTATTGTATAATAAGCTGGCATCTTAAGTACTGGTTTATCGTCCATGATTAACTACAACTCGGACCTCCGTAAGTGAGAATAGATCAATACCACAATTATTGGATTTACATTTATTGAGCATAGGCTGCATATGCAGCCTATGCTCAATAAATGTAAATCCAATAATTACTCCTGCTTCTATATAGACGCTAAATATTAATATTATCCACTATTATGGAAATTATATATTATTTCGAATTATTTGCGATATTTCGAATTACTTCTCGTGTTTGCACTCGCGAGCAGAAGCGCCACCTGGCGGCCATGTACCCAAGATAAGATACCTTTCATTGTCTGTCCGGGATACGAAACCGTTTCAGTGTAGACGTTAAATATTAATAGTGTAGATATTATGGAAATATTGTATTTTTCTTATCTTTACTTCTCTTTACTTCTCTTTCTTGGACTCGCGAGTTGAGGGCTTGTTGCCAGTATAGCTCCTGATCAAATAGTACACCCTTGTAGCCTGATAACGGCCTATGTTGCTTGTTAGAAACATGACGAGTGTTTAAATGATGGAATTGCGAACAGTTTGTTTGTTTGTTTAATGGCTAATCTGGATCTGCACTGGTTGCAAAAGCCATAAGTCCCATTTCACCAGTAACAGCCACAATTGCGATATCGCGAACATTGCAGATCCTGATCAGACTGTGCGGATGCACAGGCTGATCTGGATCTACACTGGTCGCAAAACCCATAAGCCCCATTTCTCCAGTCGCAACCACAAATGTACTATGACGTCGAGCCTGTATCTATCATACATTAATACGGATAGACCGTTAGAAATCACGGAATGTTGATTTTTCCAAAACAGCTACGGAGTTGTGAATTTCATAATATTGACACTCATGTCAGATAATATCAAATTGTTTGACAATACATGTACTTACACAATGCACGTTTAAGACAAACAACGTATACGTAGCCAGTCGACCAGTGTTAACTGTTCTGGAAATACTGTATGTTTTGAATTACTTCTCTTTCTTGGACTCGCAAGCTGAGGTGCGATCTGGCCTTACCATCTACCCGGGTCATGGCCAAATACTTTCGTTTCTTGCACGATCCGCCGGGATACGAACCGTGTCGCTGATGGACCGTGAACAATATGGAAACAAATATATTAAGCTTTCCGCAATAATACAATTAATATGTTCAACAATTCTCCAAAACCAGGAACCCACTTTTCCGACGTTTCGGCATAATGCCTTTATCAAGGAATTAGTTTCTACTGAACGCTAAGCTACTTAGCGTTCGGTAGAAACTAATTCCTTGATAACGGCCTTATGCCGAAACGTCGGAAAAGTGGGTTCTTGGTATTTGCAGAATTGTTAAAAATATTAAGGTAACGTTTATTGTAGACAATTGTTGTGTTTACTATATACACATTATACACATTGGGTACAGTGATCTGATAATGCGCAGGCTGACATGGCTAAGACAAATACATCCATTTTGTCGAATGATATCTCAGTGATAATAAATAAGCATTATATTATCATATTGACTACTATCGCGTTATTCAAGCCAGACACACTCATCTTGCGAATTAAATACTACAATGACGCAGCTGATCAGACAGCCCTACTGTTAGTATTACTCCATGTAAAATGCAGTGGCGTATCTAGGGGGGCGTTTCATTAAACTTCGTACGACTAAAATGTTCGTAAGTGCACAATTATGATAATCTATAAATTACACATTAACAACGTTTTCTTGTAAACAATTATTGGATTTACATTTATTTAGCATAGGCTGCATGCAGCCTATGCTCAATAAATGTAAATCCATAATTTCCAGACGATCCTAAATTTGCACTTACGCATATGTTAGTCGTATGAAGTTTAGTGAAACGGGCCCCAGGTGTGCAAAGATGAGAACGCACCGACTAAATAACTACAATATACAATAATATACATGTATGTCAACACTACTGCCTTAAAATCAATACAATCGCGGAAATTGAATGGAGATATCAATATGTTTTCCGGGAAAGGATGCACTTCACCTTTGTCCAAACTCGATCCACAATTCGCACCCTATACGCTACGCCACTGCCATGTTCGGATATAGAAACAGGCTGGTACAGCCCATTGAGAAACATGAAACCACACTACTCAATGCTTGGTATTGTTACAAGCTGTCGATACTTTTACAATGGAATCTCGACGAACTGGAAATGCTGGGAGAACACAGGGTGTAAGGTTTCGCGAAATACCATTGTAACATTTTGAGAAACATGAAATCACAATACTCAATGTTTGGCCTTGTTGAAAATTGTCGACGCCTTACTACAACGCATAGCCTGTTACAATGAGATGAAATCTCTCAGCCGGGCACCATGGGATATCTCTTGGGTATAGCAATTATATTATAACACATTGTTTTAAAGTCACTCTTTTTATTAAATTTTCGACCATGTGGTCGAAAATTTAATAAAAAGAGTGACTTTAAAACAATGTGTATTAAATGTGCTTCCCTTCGGAGGTTATTGGAAATTACTATATTGTAACACTTTGAGAAACACGAAACATCACTATTCAATGTTCGGCCTTGTTGCAAATTGTCAACGCCCGTTACAATGGAATTTCCCTAAACCGGGCACCCTGCGAGATCTCCAGGGTTTCGAGAAATTCCATTATAATTCAGTCATATTAGCACTTCACACGTTTGTTTCATTTACACGAATGAGCAATAGTATAATTCTATGGTTGGATATAAATGATAGTGAAACCCACCAATACACGCAAGTAAACCAAGATTTTCTGGTAGCTCGAGACAATTTAGGAATATGGGTGAAGTGGGATAATACATTCTAATGCACTCTATAAATATCACGCAATCTGATTGGCTGATGGTCATACATTACAGGTATATCATTGTTGATGAACGGTTGCAAATTATTTCAAATTATTAGAAATAGGTTAACCGCATTGTAATTTTGAAATTTGCGGCGTATATCAGAAAATGATAGGTCAGAAAACATGCTTAATCTCTCCGCTAGCGCGTCGCCATTAAACAGATTTTCCGACTTATCATTTTCTGATATACGCCGCAAATTTGAAAATTACAATACAGTTAACCCTATATTCTACATCCTCCAAGTATTGGTGTCAGTGGCAGCAACTTCAGACTAATGTGGCCTGAGATCTCAGTGTGTGCATCAACGTGTGATATGATTGATACATGGTGCTTCACAAGGGAGTTAGCTGTAGACAAATTCCTCATTAACAAAATACAAAATGCGCATAAATACAAATGCGGTGTTGTGCGTAAGTTTCAAATCCATGGTGACCGTTTCTAAGGGTAGAGAGGGCCTCAGGCTATGAACATTAGGATCGAGATCGGAAAGAAATAAGCAAAAGCTGATTTTCTTCAGAAACTTGTCAGAATATCATAGGTTTAAAGATATTTTATTTGTGATATATATCAGTTACAAGCATGACATCAATACTAATATAATCAGTACTATACAAATGGGATTGGATTGAAAGCAAGCTTAAATAAATCATCTCCCTATAATTAGTAATAGTATATCAAAACTCCCCATGAAACGAGCTGAAGCTTAATCCAGGAATCAAGATGGCGTCCAAAATGGCCTCAAACATGACAAAAAACATAACTAGTGCTAATAGTCTAATACTCTTTCGCCTATTCAGGGTTTAGTTTGTCGCATAGCCAGTTAATGATAGGGTATACGTGCTCGTAATATACTAACCCTTTCAATACTACAGACCTCTATAGCGCCGTCTCATCAGGATCTGCACTTTTTGCAAGTAATTTTCATATTTTTAGAAGAAAAAACATACACACACCCTTTTCATGAATGAACTAGGCTGAACATCAGTTTGTGACGATTGGAATGGTCGGAAAATTAACATATCAAAATCACTTCTATTCCAGTTATGTAGTGTAGGACATCTCTCTCTCTCTCTCTCTCTCTCTCTCTCTCTCTCTCTCTCTCTCTCTCTCTCTCTCTCACACAGCACTGCAAATGGAAATGCAATCTTCATATTTAAATTTCACTAATTAATTGATCGCTCACAATTTCAACACACATTCTTGTGACACCGTAAGTTTGCCTATTTATTTCCAAGACTTGTATATATTACCATGAGCCGCAATCGACCACGACAGTCACATGCTTGCAAAACAGGTTGTACTAAATATTGTAGCATTATACAATTACTGCATTTTCTTAATTATTAATTAAACTAATTCATTGTACATGTATGTAATTATCATGCATGAGCAGACAATTTTCTAGAAACAAAATTGCAACCCCGCTCCTTACCTCTCGTAGATAACATTTCGGAGGCGAATTATTGTAAAGGCTCCAGATAAGGAATTAGTAATTGAGTATTGTCAATCCATCATTTCTGAAGCAATTGGGTATTTCAAAAATGTTATTGTGTAAAATAGAATCACACTACTGTTCTCCTTGGAGACAATTCTAATGAAATAAGAAGATGTGTTTTCATGGGAAAAAAAGAAAATATGCTATATCTGTTTATTGTTTTCTGTAGCATGATAGAGATACCACACATTGGGTTTTTGGCAATTTTAATTGGGTATTTCCGCAAATACGCACCTTATCTGGAGCGCTGATTGTAGCTAACAATTTTCTTGTTTGGAGGGCATACATGTATTTTATTAAATGAGCATTCACATGGCAGTGCAGTAAAACAGTGTATTACAAATCTTCTGCGGACATCCTACATTACGTAAAATGCTTTCTGACTTCAAGAGGGCCTACAATTATTTTGACACACTATTCGTATACAGGCGCATAATCGGGGGAGGGGGGGTGGGGGGGGGGGGGTGCGACGGGTGCGGAATCGGAATTCATCGGCCGCGAATCGGTGAGTTGAGGAGTTGACCCGAGCGTCTATCGGAAAATCAATCGGGCTTTGAAACACGCACCTGCTGTTTGTTTATCAACAACTATTTATATTTTCATCGACTATAAACTCATTTTTGTACCAAAATGAATGCAAACAGTTTCAAAGTGTGTGTAAATAGAAACCTGTTGGATTTATGTGTGGGAAAACCCAATAGGAGGCCAAATTCGGCAACTTGAGCCGTATAGGGGCTTTAACCAATTATATTCTGAGGGTACACCATTTTACAGAGAGAAAAGTTGAACTATTGTCTTTATATGTCATCGGACGTATATATTGTGACCACCAGTTGAAATGAGTGTCCACAATATATATTTTCATTTACAAATAAGAAAAATACAAAATAAAATATTTTCAGAATGTACATACAGTACATGTACAATAAACAGTATTCCGAGTGTCATAGGTTAAGGTCGATGTACTCAGCACCGGCGTAAACTGTTTCACGTCGAAACATGCACCGGTCTCCTGACGAGATGTCACTCAGCTCTACTTTGAGCTATCGCACAAACACACTTTCGTCAAGTAACCGGCGCAAATTCATTGCGCTGGTTACAAGACGAAAATGTGTTTATTCAGTATCTTCTGCATGTAGCTGAATGGGAATTGGTCAGGAATCCGGCGCGTACTGAGACTTGTAACATCTTACGCCGGCGTGGAATGTAGCACGAGTGAGACTAGTTATGTTTGACTACACAATCCATATTGTCACACAACGCCATTGTCAGTGGTACAACGTAGCTACGTGCTTGAGACACGACCTGACACGCATACGTTTGTCTGATGTCGCTGCCTGGTAACATTACACCATACAATCGACCTCGGCAATCATGGGAGACAAGCCATGTGGTTTTGTACCTAAGATGTGTCCACAGGCACTTTGTGGTATGAACGAGAAAAGCCTCTTTAAATCGTACCCAATTTTACTCTGATATTAAATATCTAGAAGGTAGGACCGTACCGGTCCTGGGCTTCTCGCGCGTTACAATTATCTGCATTAGCGAGCCGGGCCCAAGGTACACTAGTACCACTTCCGTTGGTTGAAAAGATGGCGAGTGTCCTACCTTCTAGATATTTAATATTAGATTAAAATTGGGTATGAATTATTAAAGAGAGTTTTGCCGTTCATACCACAAAGTGCCTGTGGACATCTCATGAAAAATATTTACAAAAATTTCCGTGAATGACGTCAAAAGTTGACGAAATGTTTAGAGCAAATGCGGAAATCTACTCCGCATTTGCTCTAAACATTTCGTCAACTTTTGACGTCATTTACGGAAATATTTGTAAACTAATTCATTGTATTACATGAAATGTTCGTCAACGTTCAACGTCATTTACAGAAAATATCAAAGTTTCTGTAGATAATTTTCATGAAAACTCTTACATCTTACAAAATAACATTGTTTGTCGCATATGTGGCTGCGACTGGAGACACTAGGCTTCTGGCTTAGGCTGCTTTGTGACCAGTGTAACTCCTGGTCAAATATCACACTCCTGTAACGACCTATAGTTCTTGGCGGGGGCATGACGGGTGTTTCATTGATGGGATGGCGAACAGTGTCTGTTTCACGAAAGCTGCCCAAATTTTACGGCCATATAAACAATTCAAAAACCATATTTTTTTCGATAATATTAAATTAAAGGAAAATTTAAGAATGAGCCTTCTTTTTATTTCGTGAAATTCGGTCAAATATTGATATTATTACGAAAAATTGATTTGTCTACGGGAATTTAACTTGGGGGAAAACGTGGTAAGGAAGTGTGGGAGGAGTCAAAAAACAATTTGTTTTGGAAATTGACTCCGAAACCTGGCTAGATAGCTTGGATATGATCTAACTAAGAAAACAAAAGTTAAATTTTAAAAATCGGTCCAGTATTTCTAAAATTCAAAAAAATTTCCCCATGTTAAATCCCCATAGACATCTTCACTCCGTGAAGATGTCTATGGGGATTTAACATGGGGAAATTGTTTTTTCGCAATAAAATCAATATTTGACCAAATTTCATGTAATAAAAGGCTAATTCTTAATTTTTCCTTTAATTTAATATTATCAAAAGAAATCTTGTTTTTGAATTGTTTATATAGCCGTAAAATTTGGGCAGCTTTCGTGAAACAGACAGTAGGCTGCTTTGTGACCAGTGTAACTCCTGGTCAAATATCACACTCCTGTAGCTTAATAACGACCTATAATGCTTGGCGGGGGCATGACGGGTGTTTCATTGATGGAATGGCGAACAGTGCAGATTCTGATCAGGCTGTGCGGATGCACAGTCTGATCTGGATCTACACTGGTCGCCAAACTCATAAGCTCCATTTCACCAGTCACAGTCACAACTGTGTATAGCAACTGGACGTTTTCGACTGGTAAGTTCCGTTGACTATTTGTATGCTGTTAAGCACATTGTTCATTCAACTGACCACTTTTGTTTTTTACGTAGAGCAGATTCAGTGGACGTTTTCGACTGGTAAGTTTGGTTGACTATTTTTATGCTGTTAAACACATTGTTCATTTGACTGACCACTTTTGTTTTTTACGTAGAGCAGATTCAGTGTTCCTACTCAACGGGAAAATATCGCCGTTTAATTAGTCACGTGATCAAACAAGCTGTACTGGGAATGTAGCGTTCGTTCTTGAGACTGTGACTGGAGAAATGGGGCTTATGGAATTAATGATCAGTGCAGCTCCTGATCAACATTCATATATAGCCTGATAACGATCTATATTCTTTGTTAGAAGCATAATGACGAATATTTCATTGGTGGAATGGTGAACAGTGCAGATTCTGATCAGACTGCGGATACACAGGCTGATCTGGATCTACACTGGTTGCAGAACGCATAAACCCCATTTCTCCAGTCACAGCCACATGTTATGTATGTATGATGGCGATATGTATCGTATCATCCCAATGGGTGGTTGGTTGGGAGCATGCGAAGGATAAAATTAACGGCAAGATTCATCCTTTTTCCGGAATCCCGATCTACCTGGTTTGGCCCTCAGGTACGGTTTTTGCCTTCTGGTACTTGAGTTGAATCCGGTTATGCCACATTTTAAGAGTAGTAGGACTAGTACTAATCCTATTACTTTTAGGGGCCAGGGCTAAGTGACTCTGGTGTGCTTAGGAACTGGCAACAGGTCAGGTTATTCTAATTTCAGGACTTACTATATATTATTGTAAATATTCAGTTCTGATTTTGTGATTCTCCCCCCACCCCCCCCCCCCCGATATCACAACAGGTAACATACGAGACTTGACCCCGTTGACCCGGCATAAAATGAACTTGGCTGTTGACAGGCCTTTAAACACCATCAATCAATCAATCAATCATATCGTCACAGCCTAATACCTTGGTATTGGTTTTGCATAACATGTAAGAGGGACATTACTTTGATTTCTTAGAATCTTGTTTATTCATTCAGAAAAATGTGAATACAGTTTATTCATCATGAAATTGTTTTATTATACATCTATAAATTGACCCCATTCAATTGCATTGTGAATTACCCAGGGTTTAGAATCACAAGGTCTATTGTTTTGGTGGGGGTGGGGGGGAGGCGACGGGCGGTTTGGTTGGTTGGTTGGGAGCATGCGAAGGGAAAACTTAATGCCGGAATTCATCCTTTCCGGGATCCCGATCTATCTGTTTTGGCCCTCTTGTATTTTATAGTTGAATCCGGCTGTACCCATTGTAAGAGTAGTATGATTAGCACTAATCATATTGCTTTGTTTTAGGGAATGGGGCTATGTGACCCTGGTTAGGTTATGACCTGGCACCAGGTCAGGTTATTCTAATTTCAGTGCTGAATATATATTATTGTAAATATTCAGTTCTGATTTTGGGATTTTCCCATCCATACAGGGGAAATGTGGGATTTGACCCCATTGGCCCGGCCTAAAATGACTAGCTGTAGATATGCCGTTAAACACCATTAATCAATCAATGAATCTATTGTTTTGTGTTAATGATGATATTTGAGGAACAAATCTGGAATATCTGAAACTGGGTAAAATACATTTTAATTTGGCCTACATATTATTTTACTGCACCATTAAGCGAGTACAATGCAGGTCCATAAGTGGTTCATGGCGGAAACGCGTATAGAACAGTTATGAATGTACAGCAATATTGATTTCGTGTTACTGTCTGCGCTTAATTTATTCGTACTTTTTAGCAAACCATGTGATGATGATATCTACATCACTACAGTCACAGGCGCGGATACAGGTGGGGGTGGGTGGTGTGTCCGGACCCCCCCCCCCCCCCCCACATCCGGCTCCCGGAAAAAAACACGAAAATCTAGAATACTCGAATAGTTGGGTGACTTTTTTCGTGGCCTAGGTGTCAGGAAATCGCATCTGCGGCGATCTGGCATTTAAACAATTTTCTGGGGCACGACCCCCAGATCCCCCGACTTTACGATTTCGCGCTCGGCTGTGCCGACTTGTAATTACAGACCCCCCCCACCCCCTGCAATTGTGTCTGTATCCGCGCCTGGTCAGTACTGTCTTCCTCCTCGCTACTCTCAAGAAGAATCGCGGCAAGTTTACGTTTTCCGAACATCTTAACTTGTTGTTGTTGAAAATACCGTATCTGGATCTGTTGAGTACGTGTTCATTCGACTGAGCTCGGAACGTTCAGTACGGTCTACCCACTGCGCATGTGGGCGGAGCTTAGCAGTGCTTAACAAAAACGAGCCAGTCGAATACGTCCACTGAGACAAGTGACACCGCGTGACATTTAAACCCTTTATTGCTTTTCTGATCATTATACATAGTAACAGATCAATTTATGAATCTACACAGTCTAAGACTATAATATAGTATCTGGAAACATGAAGTCAAAACATCACACTCACAACACATATTGAATATATTGAACAGCATCAGAGACAATTAGAGCAGCTTGAGCTGCATCAACGGTTTGAGCCTCAAACATTGATTTCATGTGTAACTAAGCTTTAGCCCAAGGTGTAAACTATCGGTTGCAAACAGAATTTCTGAAGTTTTAGAATGAACAGTCCAACAGTATTGTGTTCGCATCATGACACCGATGTGGGGCCGGTTAGCTTAGAGGTAGAGCGATGGACTCGGAGCGAGGGATACCGGGTTCGATCCTCAGCCAAAGTTTTAGCTAAAGGACTGAAATATCGACTACAGCAAAAACAATTGAAATCAAATGATACATAATGAAGCTGACGTCACATCCGTTTGCTCTATTTTGAAAACTTGAAAAAATACGTTCATCTTTGACATCGAATAGAGCCGTAAGTAGTCTGAATATAGCTCCGAAAATTATCATCTTTCATGCAGCTGACACTCCCCTATCACCCTGGCAAGAAATTATGTTGCTGACATTACTGTACAAATTGGAAAACGTTTGTAAAGACCACCAGTTATCAGCCGAAATTCGGCAAATTCGTTGAAAAGTATGTACATTTTTCAACTTCAAATGCATATAGCTCTTTTATTTAAGCAGATATCCGAAAACTCTCAGCAAATTTGAGGTAGAGAATTTTGTCAGCTTTCCAATGCAAAAAGAATTCTTGAAATCGGTTGGAAAATAAGGAAGTTATAGGAAGTATGACGTCACTTCCGTTTTCGTGGAAAGTAGCATTAAAAGATATCTGAAAATCTCTGAGTCTCTGCTCACACTTGATCCGAATCGGCACAATTTGAAGTCGATCCGACCAGCGGTTTGGTGTAGATGGAGGGAGCCCGTAAGTCAGCGGATGATTATTTTTCGATAGTTATCGCCCTTAAATTGCAGTTTACGCCATTTGTAAAAATAATAAAACGGAAATTAAATATGTGCAATATTCCGCCAGTGAAGTTTTCGTTTGTTTTTCACCATAGGCCGGGCACAAAGCGGGAAAGTTTTAGCTAAAGGACTGAAATATGGACCGCAGCAAGAAATTTTGAAATCTATTGATAAATAACGAAGCTGACATCACATCCGTTTGCTCTATTGTGAAAACTTGAAAAAAATACGTTCATCTTTGACATCCAATAGAACCGGAAGTAGTCAAGATAGAGCTCTGAAAAATTCTGCAAAATCGTTGAAAAGTATGTACATTTTTCAACTTCAAATGCCTATAGCTCTCTTATTTGACCAGATAGCCGAGAACTGTCAGTGAGTCCGAGATAGAGAATTTTGTCACCTTTCCAATGCAAAATAAGGAAATATGTTGGAAAACTTGATAAGGAAGTTATAGAAAGTATGACGTCACTTCCGGTTTCGTGGAAAGTGGCATTAAGAGATTTCTGAAAATCTTTATGTCTCTGCTCACACTTGATCCGAATCGGCATGCAAAATTTGAAGTCGATCCGACCAGCGGTTTGGGCTGTAGACTGAACGGCTGAATAAAAAAAAAAAAAGAAAAAAAAAAAAGAAAACACCAACGAATACAATAGGTTTTCGGCGCAGCTGAAAGCCGCCTCAAACCTAATAACCCGAATGTCACGCGAGATAGCCAGAAAAAATTTCGGGTTACCAAGACACCGTCCATTTAAAGCCCAACGAGTGTCTGGTTGAGCCAGGTAATCTAAACTATGTGGATACGCACTATTATGAATGATTGGCGAACAGTGCACGTGTTTGCCTTTGCCTAGTGAAACCGGTGTAGACACGGATGCTGCACTGGTACAACACCGGGGCGCGTCTCACTAAACTTCGTACTGCTAAAATGTTCGTAAGTGCAAAATTATGATTTCACAATACCAATGTTTTCTTGTAAACAATTATTGGATTTACATTTATTGAACATAGGCTGCATATGCAGCCTATGCTTAATAAATGTAAATCCATGAATTGAAACTTCCAGATGATCCTCAATTTGCCCATACGAACATTTTAGTCGTACGAAGTTTAGTGAAACGGCCCTCAGGTCCCGAAACACATAAATAGAGAACATCACCTTAGTGATGATTTAATGATGTATTAATTAAACGAATTTACTGATTTCATAGGAAACGAGGCTATGCCGATTTTCTGTTGCAATCAGTCCACGAGTTTTATAAATAGTATATTCCATCATCACAAATGTAAGATTCCGTTTATTTCATAAGCAACATGTACCGATCGTCTAACGTGTTTTGTCTAATTTGTATGTTGTAACGTTCTTGTGATAACCACGTGGTCCCGGAGCATCTCTAAGAAGAAGCACGTGGTTCCGTAAACATACTGTATTGTCAAGCAACCAATTGTACACAGTCGAACCTCTCTAAACCGGACAGAGAGAATTGTTAGATCTGCTTAATTCTGATCAGGTTAATTGCAAATTATTTCTGATGATTATGTCTGTTCATGATCGCAAAACGTCCGTGCGTGTCTTCAGGTAGTCATATGTGTGTTTTACAGTGGAGGAACCGTTCTCAAAACCGGACACCCTGGGGACCCCCCAGGGTGGACACCCTGGGGACCCCCCCAGGGTGTCCGGTTTAGAGAGGTTCCCCAGGGTGTCCGGTTTAGAGAGGTTCCAGCGTAGTGGTTTGTTCGAAACTATAGTCTGTTTCACGAAAGCTGCCCAAATTTTACGGCTATATAAACAATTCAAAAACAAGATTTCCTTTGATAGTATTAAATTAAAGGAAAAATTAAGAATGAGCCTTCTTTTTATTTCGTGAAATTTGGTCAAATATTGATTTTATTGCGAAAAAACAATTTCCCCATGTTAAATCCCCATACTGGCCAGACATCTTCACGGAGTGAAGATGTCTATGGGGATTTAACATTGTGGAATTTTTTTGGAATTTTAGAAATACTGGACCGATTTTTAAAATTTAACTATTGTTTTCTTAGTTAGATCATATCCAAGCTATCTAGTCAGGTTTCGGAGTCAATTTCCAAATTTTTTCGTTTTTTGACTCCTCCCACACTTCCTTACCACTTTTTCCCCCATGTTAAATTCCCATAGACAAATCAATCTTTCGTAATAAAATCAATATTTTACCGAATTTCACGAAATAAAAAGAAGGCTCATTCTTAAATTTTCCTTTAATTTAATATTATCGAAAATAATATTGTTTTTGAATTGTCTATATAGCCGTAAAATTTGGGCAGCTTTCGTGAAACAGACTATAGTCTAAATCAGCACCCGTAACCAGACTATCAGATGGTGCCTACAAGGCGAGGCAGCGTGGGTCCGACCTATTAACCAGCCAAATTGAGTGTAGAGCGTTTAGCGAGCAACTTGTACACTGCCAACCATCCCAAACAGACGGTACTCGCATACCAGTCCCAACTGGCATGTGCTATGGATTATGCTATTAAAATATTTATATGCACACGCAACATACATAATGGGCTATAATGTTACATTATTTATTACACTAATGTATTATTATTAAAATAGCATTGTATTGTGCCACATTGTGCACATAGAGTGGAACCTCTCTAATCCGGACAACTTGGGTACCACATTGTGTTTAATTTCGGTGAGTTTCACATTAATTTATTTCCTTGACGTGTTTGTTCATGACTGAAAACGACAACTTTCGTTCATGGAGTGAGTAATTACAGTGGAACCTCTATAAACCGGACACCCTGGGGACCTCACAGGACCGGTTTAGACAGGTTCCACTGTGTGAGACAAGACATGTGATTGTGTAGAAATAATTCTTCATGGAAACTATTTACAGGAACTGTGATAGTTTCTGTAAACAACGTTGAAAGTTGATGAAATGTTCATAGCAAATGCGGATTTCGTTTGGAATTTAACATGAGTCGTGTTTTGATCCTGAAGGCCTTCAGGATCAAAAAACGAAAACATTTGGAAATTGACTCCGAAATCTGGCGAGATAGCTTGAAAATGATGTAACTAAGAAAAAAAAGTTAGATTTTGAAAATCGGTCCACAAATAAAAAACATTTTTTAATAAAAATCTATTTTTAGCCCCCATGTTAAATTCCCATAGGAAAATCGTTTTTTCGCAATAAAATCAATATTTGATGGAATTTCATGAAACAATTTTTTTTGGGAAGGGTGACTTTTAGTTATTGTTGAAAAAGTACTTACATGTACTTTGAAATATTTTTTAGATTTAATGTGTTTAATAGCCAAAAGATAGTCGGCAGCAAAACGTGGAACAGACAGTAGTGTATCTCATAGTCATATGTGGCTCTGACTGGAGAAATGCGGTTCGCTGCCAGTGTAGCTCCTGATCAAATAGCAGACTCATGTAGCCTGGTACATGTAACGGTCTATGTTGCTTTTAGAAGCATGACGGGTGTTTCATTGATGGAATTGCGAACATTGTAGATCCTGACCAGACTATGCGGATGCACTGGATATACACTGGTCGCAAAATCCATAAGCCCCATTTCTCCAGTCGCAACCACAAATGTATTATGACGTCAGGCCTGTATCTATTATGAATTAATACGAATAGACCGTTAGCCATCACGGAATGTTGATTTTTCCAAAACAGATACGGAGTTGTGAATTTCATAATATTGACACTCATGTCAGATAATATCAAATTGTTTGACAATGCTTATAAAATGCACTTGTAAGACAAACACCGTATACGTAGCCAATGGACCAGGGGCCTATTTCATCAACATTGCAAAGTATACTTTACTAGCAAAGTATACTTTGAGGGAGTAATCATTTATTTTTCATGAAATGCATTATTTCATACAGAACTAACAAATGCATATATTTCATGATTAAAAGTATGCAGAAATATTATACTGAATTGATTACATTATCACAGCCATAAATGGCTGTGATAATGTAATAAATTCAGTATAATAAAAATTAATAAATTGTTCAAAAAATTGAAAATTTCTCCCTCAAAGTATACTTTGCTACTAAAGTATACTTTGCAATGTTGATGAAATAGGCTACAGTTGTAACATTATTTTCTACATAAATATTTCGTTAATATTTAACGGTACATGCCCACTCAGTAGGCACAAACTGTTCTTAAAAGGAATTAAATAAGTGTGTAATTGTGTCACTATTCCACCAGTTCTAAAAATTGCAAGTGCCCGCTATACAGATATAATCATTTAGTAATATTTATTTTACTGATAGTGACTCGCGGTAGTATCAGGCTATTTTCATATGCAAATGAGGCATGCTATGTTTTAATTATTTATAGTAATTAAATGTGTCACCTGAAAAGAAAATATATTTTCGACAGATTATAAAGTCTGATCTTTGCACATAACACATATCCAGAAAATAAATAGGAATGTCCGTTAACATTTTAAGGAATGTTTATCTTGCCAGAAAATGTCTCAAGATGATGTCTCTGATATAAAGAACAGCGTGTGCGTACTGAGTGTGCATGTACCTTTAAGTATGCCGACTTCTTTGCAAAGCCTATATTGTCGTAAATTGTGCAAAAGCCATTAACACATCAGCGTGTCATGGGATTAATGAAATAGCACACAGGGTCGTCAGTTGACACAATCGAACCGTATAAGTGCATTCTCGTACTAAGGCCTAGAAAAAGTATTGCGGTGCGGGCAACCCAACCTTATATGTACCTATGATTATGTTGCCGATTCTCCACCATTTTAACCGTTTAGAAAAGAAAAATATATTGACATGTCTGTACTGACACAACTTATTCATGTTCATCATGCAATATTACAGCCTGGTCTTTCGAGTACAGTGAAACCTCTCTAAACCGGACACCCTGGGAGGTCCCTATGGTGTCCGGCTTAGAGAGGTTTCACTGTAAATCAGGCATTTGATCATTCTAACCTATAGTTGTGTGATATGCGATCACAAACAGACATTATCGTATGAGATAAATGACCAAGAAACTCATCAAAAATAAGATCACATGTGTTTTCTATGTGTCCGGTTTAGAGAGGTTCCACTGTATTACCGAGTGCATAATAATAATTATACAGCAGACCTCCGCGAGGGCCAGTTCAATTCAGTTTGCGCGGATAAATACAGTGGAATCTCTCTATAAACCGAACAACCTTGCGACATCGATGTGTTAATGTTAAATTATGACCGACTTCACTGTCACATATCACTGATGTTGATCAGTGTTCGTGATTGAAATACACACAGGCATGTGTTCCAGTGCTCTGACATCGGAATGACAGTGAAACCTCTCTAAACCGGACACCCTGGGAGGTACCTGGGGACCTCCCAGTGTTTCCGGTTTAGAGAGGTTCCACTGTACGATGGATCGAATATCTAATGATGTCTGATGGGGCTGGCTAGGCAGTGTACAGATTGCTCGCTAGTGAGATACAATCAAGTTGGCTGGCTGGAAGGTCGGACCCACGCTGCCTCGCCTTGGGGCGCCGTTTGGTAGTCTGGGCACGGGTGCCGACCCGGGACTCTGATATGTAAGCTGACTCAACTATACGATCGATTGCGTGACAATACGGTATGATTGCAAAACTACTACAGGGTGCGGATAGCCAGTATTTATTTCGGTTGTATATTAATAACAACAACATTACCCTTAAACTGTCAATCATTGCATGTATGGCCAAGTTTGAATTGTACAGGTGTATTATCTGTATGCATACGTATCTGTGTCGTTGAATAATATTGCCTTACCGCAAACCTATTGCAACACTACGTTTTCCGTCTTGGAGAGGCTCCAGACAAGCACTCAGGTGGTGATCACAAGGTCGATATAATCGTGTTCAAACTGGTTTACTATTTGTTTTGTCCCTACAATCAATATATTGGCACATATAACTGTTTAGTAGTGTCTTAGATAAAAAACACTTATACCCTCCCGCCCTAGATTTTGCTGGACCGTTGCCCGCGCCATTATAGGAATGAATGGCTTTTTTTGTGGAATTTATCGGGGTATAAACTTGGAAAAGTCGCGGGAATACTGGACGAAGGCCGGAAGGCCTCGTCCAGTATTCCCGCGACTTTTCCAAGTTTATATCCCCGATAAATTCAACAAAAAGGCCATTCATTCCTTATAATTCCAGCATTTTAAATAAATTCATCAAGAAAATGTGTTTATTTTCCATTTTCTTAATAATTATTTTAACTGCGCCTCACGGTTACGGAAAGTAGTTCGGCGTGGGAGTTTACTGGGATATAAATTTTGGACAGAGACTTGCTACGTGCCAATCAAATGTTAGGGAATTGTGTAAATAGTTTTGTGATGGAATTATAGGTTTATATTTAGGCCTTGGTACAACCAATAGTCTAAGACAGCATTCATATCAAAGAAGATATGTAATTTTGTACCTAAGAAGATGTGTGATTTTTCATTAACAAAATTTAAAGAAACTGTGACAAGTCTTCTTAGTGACGTCTGTTGAACATTATATGTCACAGAAACCAATATATCACACGTGTGATATATTCGTGCGAATGGGTCACACATGGTGAAGAATACGTACGAATACATCACACAAATGTGTGACGTTTACGTTTGGCATCACTACCCCTTGCAACAATCAAAGGACTGAAAGTCCTGAAATCCTTCGCAGTACGTGCTCAACCATTTTAATATTTCACACAAAAAATCATATATACTCCATTTAAAATCAATATATTCGTCGAATCAGTATACATTATCAATGCTGCAAAAACAATATTTATCTTGACAAACATGATTGTTCAAAGTAATTTCACCTTGACCTTGGACATGAAGGCCACATGGGTGTGGTACATGTATGGAATGAACATATGAATGATGATAAGGAAGTATATGAAGTTTGAAGTCAATCTGACTTACGGTTGCAGAAAACTTTAAGGCAAATCGTACGGATGCAAATGTCTAAGTAATTTGACATTGACCTTGGAAATGAAGGCCGCATGAGTGTGGTATGGAATGGAAATATGGTTGATGATAAAGAAGTATATGAAGTTTGAGGTCCATCCGACTTTCCGTCACAGAGATAATGGGTACCCAAACTCTTTAACGTGGACGGACGGAATTACGAAAACTATATACCCCTCGACATACTTTGTATGCCGGGGTGGTGGGGGGGGGGGGGGGGGGGGGGGGGGGGGGAGGTATATCTATAGTTTTGTATACACAGTTTAAAGTTTATATATTTTACAACAATTACAAACAAGAGTGAGCAGTCATGCATGGAACATATGTCATCAGTCCATTTTCTCCTGACACAGTCTCCTAAATTTAAAATTCATATCATTTTCCAATTCAAATAGGAATCCTCTGCGATTTGTAACCCGGAGGATATAACAAAAACGTTCTACTTTCACTTTCATTTTAGCTATACATTCAATTTTAATTTATTGAGTAAATGATGCCGAAATATTTTTTGAAATTAATATCTAATTATTTAAATATACTTTTTTTATTTCATAATACAAATAATCTAGAGATAATTATTATCCTTATTCAAACTCAAGACAACGTTTCCTTTGTGGAGTGTATCGTACTGTATATGCTGTGTAACGTCGCAAGACTGTCGGTAGCGTATGCGCTAACACACACGACGTGTAATTATCAAACAATTGTTAGCACATCTTTGGAAAGTTTGGATTTCCGCGCGAACTGTTTTACTAAATTCATTATAGATTAGTTGATTCTTTATGTAAAATGGACACTGATTAATAATATCGATGGCTCAAGATGATTAAAACAGTATGTAACTGTCAAAAAACAATGTTTAAATCATCATCATTTCGCTGTCCAATGTCGGATTTTATCGAGCCATTGACCTATGTAAAGTTCAGAATGTAAGCTTTAATCTGATTGGTCATTCAAGAAAAAACGTCACAGGGAAATCCCGCCCCCTACTATATCATTGCGCAAAATATCAACATACATAACAAAGAACTCATATTAATACATAACAGTTAATAGTTTATAAAGTATACAAACACTTTTGCAATAACACACATAGCACAAGCAACACACATATAGCACAAACAAGCAAACAACACATGTATTACGATGAAATGGTAAGATAGCTCGCTGTTTTACTGTTGTTGAACTACTTTTTTATGGCGTAGTATCGCGTGTTTTTCTAAAGTTAAACCCACAAACAGTGACACTGCGACCGCCACTTAACTCATTAGCATATCTGCAATGACTGAGAATTTCCATATAGTTACTAAATCCGAGCTGATAGCTCGGATAAAAACGAATGTGTCACATGTTACAAAAACTCGAACAAAAATTAATGAAACATTGTCCAGACGAATATGTCACATGAACTTTCGAATGGGGGATAGCAGTGCGATAAAATAAAAGAGAATAGAGCAGGCATATTCGCCGGGTTATTTGAAAGTCATGCCACGCATGCAGACAAGGTAAATGTAAATGCTTTGACCATATTTGTATCTTCTTATTTTAAAGGAAAACACATGTGCTGACCAATATATCATTTGGAGAAACATAACTATAAGCCACAACAATACGTATGACATGTAAATACGTAATTCAACAATACGTAATACATGTAAATCCTTGAAGTGACAACGTAGGTGGCACACTTATTTTCAGTGGCCATTTTGAAGATAATGTTACCTGGTACTAATGTACTAGTTAGCAATAATCTCAACAGTTTTTGTTCATTGTATTATGAGTATAAGCAGAAGAAACATACAAATATCACCACTGCATTAAAAATGTACACTAAATATTACATGGTCAAGTTTAAATGGCGGCCATTTTATTTTTAAAATGGCCGCCATTTCAAAATATACTGAAATAAATATGCCAATATTTCTTATCCATAATAAATAATAATAAAAAGACACCACATATAATGACGTTGATAAATTGATATAAATTTATTTCAATGGCGGCAATTTTGAAATACAAAATGGCGGCCATGCGGCTCTTAAGAAATGGAAAAAATAGTTTGGTTGTATGTTGTATATATATAGGTTTTCAAGAAAACACACACGTTCCAATCACAATATCATTTGTAAGAAGATAGCTACAGCCACAGAAATACTAGAATGTGTAACAAATCTTTGATTTGGCGATGTACATAACACACTTAGTTTCGGTGGCCATTTTGAAGATAAAGATAACTCGTAGCACAATACCAGTTAGCAATAATCTAAGCAGACTGTGTTCAAAGAAATACTAGTATAACCAGAAGGAAAATACAAAATGTTAACACGACATTCAAAAATGTACAATAAATACTTGATTTCCAAGTTTGAAATGGCGGCCATTTTGAAAACCAAAATGGCTGGTGTCTCAAAATGTACTGAACTAATTCTGCCAATACTTCTTGTCCATAATAATGTGTTTTACGCTCCAAGAACACCGCACATAATTACTTTAGCCTCGAAATATAAATTTCACTGGCGGCCATTTTTAACTTCAAGATGGCGGCAATATGGCTTATAGAAAAAAATGGAACCAGTCCCAGTTTTGTGGTATATAGATGAAAAAAAACTGGGTTCACACAATGTAGCAAAACAATTCACAAGACCTAAAATAACGACATAACAGTATACACTAGTAGGCCCTGATCAGACTGCACGAATGTGCAGGCTGATCTGGGGCTACACTGGTCACAGACTGGACAGGCCTACTTTTCCCGCCAAGACGAGTCGATTCCGTCCAGACAGAACTCGGTGAGAGTGTGGCGAATATAGATAAACATACTATTACATCAGACAGGTGCGCGCCATGGGAGTCGGGCACTGTCCATTACGCCAACGACTCGTCGGCGGTGTAAACGCGATATAACGTGCGCATGATTAGTCAGTACTCACGAGACGCCTGATCTGATAGTGTCAGCACTGTGCTCCCAGTGTTAGGGTCTATGGATTGGGTAGTTTACAGAATATGTTTAAAATCAAAATGTTACCATCTGTATTTATTGTTTACTCTAGTTTCTCGACCAATGAAAGAACAGCATTTCATCTCAATTTAATCGCATATTGCGACACTTTCGCCAATATCTATTAAATTAATAATTAAATGCTCAGCAGCTATATTTACAACTGATTTTACGCCTTGTTGTCATCAGTTCACGAGACGCAAAGCATGTTACCGCCCACACACGCGCTCATTTCGTATCAGACCGCCAATCGCTGGAGCTCGCTACGAAATTAATTTATTAAAAATTCAATATATGTGTAGTTTTATCTATCATCTGATAGCACCTGATACAGAATATTATATGGAACTGTCGTTTAACCCAGTTTGCAGTTTGCTGCAACACTTTGATTGTAAAGGTACATGCCCACTCAGTATGTTATAATATAGGGACACAGATAGTTTTGTATATTCTGTGGATATGCCATTTTCTGGCAACATAAACATTCATTTGACATGACCCCACGTATTGATTGGCATTTTATAGCAGACGTAAATTTCCGCACTGATATCATGGGCGATAGCCGTGTTTCCTTAAAATGTTAACGGATATTACTACATTGTATTTATTTTGTTAGATATGCAATGATCATACTTTATAATCTGTCTAAAATATAGTTTTTTTCAGGTGACACATTTAATTTATATACATACTATCATAATTTCGCACTTACGAACATCTTAGTCGTATGAAGTTTAGTGAAACGGTCGCCTGGTGAGCAATGGCGTACAGTTTTTTTGAAATCTGGAAAACAAACTACGAATAAGATATTTCAATATCATTTTAATCAATTATGTTGGAATGTGTTGATAATTTATCAATGATATAAAAATCAGACAAGCATGTATCAAGTGTCAACTATAACAGTTATCAATTCAGTAATACCGAAGTTATGGCATGCTGGCGAACCTCTTGCAATGTTTTGGACATAAATGACCACCGATGGACGGACGGGTGGAACCTCAAAAGCAAAGCGAAATGCGCACCCGCAAGGGGTGCGCATATCGCTTTGCTTTTGAGGTTCCACCCGCATGAGGGGCATACAAATAATACCCGAGTCGAGACGAAATGTGCTCGTTTTTGCTGTTTACGTATCCAAATATACTGTCTGTTCCACGTTTTGCTGCCGACGAACTTTTGGCTATTAAACACATTAAATCTAAAAAATATTTAAAAGTAAGTACTTTTTTATCAATAACAAAAAGGTCACCCTCTCCAAAAACAATGATTTCATGAAATTCCATCAAATATTAATTTGATTGCGAAAAAAACGATTTTCCTATGGGAATTTAACATGGGGGCTAAAAATAGATTTATTTTTTTTGCAGACCGATTTTAAAATCTAACTTTGTTTTTCTTAGTTGCATCATTTTCAAGCTATGCCGCCAGCTTTCGGAGCCAATTTCCAAAAAATTTAATTTTTTGATCCTGAAGGATCAAAAAAGGAAAACATTTGGAAATTGACTCCCCATGTTAAATCTTTTTTTCGCAATAAAATCAATATTTGATAGAATTTCATCAAATAAAATGTTTTGGGGAGGGTGACTTTTTGGTTATTGATAAAAAAGTACTTACTTTTAAATATTTTTTAGATTTAACTTGATGATGTGTTTAACAGCCAAAAGTTCGTCGGCAGCAAAACGTGGAACAGACAGTAGTTGCTCTCGTTCGGGTAAACAAAATGACCATAGTGTGCACTTATGGCAGTTATCACCAACGTTTTCCCAGATGACCTTTCATGTGTCCCTTCAAAGTCAGATCGACTACAAGCGATTCTGACTTTGTTAACATAAATCCGCCAGATGACCGCCAGATTCCCATATTATTTCATATCAGTGCTCTCAACTGACATTTGCAATGATTTAAATTGCTATAGTCAGGAATGTGGACACATATACTTGTTTGTGAAAATCTACATGGTAGTTCATTTGCATAAATCCAAGATGGCCATCAAATGTACAAATAAATCCACATATTTCCATATTTTAATACATCTGCTGTAAATTAATGTTTTATCTAGTTTAAAATGCTATGCTCTGTATATATGGGGGGGGGGGGGGCACAGTGAATCATTCGAGTAAAAATACATGTACAATGTAATTGATTTTTTTTTGTTTCATTTGCAACAATTGAAGATGGCCGCCAATTTTTTTTATTGTCGTATTTTGCATGTCTAGTTTTTATTTGATGTGTTTAAGTTATTTAAAATGCCAAATTCACGTTTTTGGATTCACATGATCGGTTGACTACATTTGGCCACCAAACATGAAAATTGTAATTTCGTATCGTTTCTTTCAATTTAATAATATACTGCTTTTTTCATATGTATTGGATAGAGGTAATACATATATCATACACAGATCCATTGATGTTAGTCGAAGTTATATTATAATTTCATATATATTTCTTAATCTTTGGAAATAACCAATTTTGTTCAATGATGACATACTGGGCCCGGTTGCTCAAAACATCCGTTAGCTTAACGGACTGTTAAATCCTTAACTGAATGGTTAAAATCTCTGTTTTAACAGAGATTTTAACCATTCAGTTAAGGATTTAGCTTAACGGACTGTTAAATCCTTAACTGAATGGTTAAAATCTCTGTTAAAACAGAGATTTTAACCATTCAGTTAAGGATTTAACAGTACGTTAAGCTAACGGATGTTTTGAACAACCGGGCCCTGATGTAAATACTTTACTGATGTAATGTACTGTGTTCTATTGCTTGCATTTCTTCAATACTGAGTGGTATATATATATTGTTAAATGACCTCCGTATTTGGTTGAAAATGGTCATTATAATGAAAATAAACAGTAAACACTATCTGCTAATTACAGATATATAGTATATATCAGTCCGTGTTTTTCATGAGACAGACTCTGCATTTAATCAACAGTTCCAAGGCCGTGACGGTGACCTTCTGATCACCGTCACGGCCTTGGAACTGTTGATTAAATGTGAATGTCGTCTACGATGCTCTGGTAACTGTTGTTGCCACTGGTCAATAACCCATAGTCGGGATGGTAAACTGTGTACAATTCATATCGTTCTGTTTAGAACAAGCAAAACTATAATGTTCAATTACTTATTAGTTGACTCATTTGAACGATAATGTGCATCGAATCTTATGATATCAAATAAACATGTACACATGTGGAATGTGGTATTAACATTTGGCGGCCATCATGGATCTTTGTAGATGAATCATGCATTTCATTTACATCATAGACTTATTCTAATTAGTTCATGTGTCCAAATGAAAGCATTTTAACGGATAAGAGATTGTTATGAGATATGTTTATTGACACAAATGTCAAACTGCTTCCTAAACTATTATCAAGCTATTCAATATGTTCACAAACACCAGACTATAACAATTTAACTCGCTAAGCTATTTAAATTGAGAGCACTGGTATGACAAACTATGGTAATCTGGTGGCCATCTTGGATTTAGGCTGATAACTGGATGTTACCAAAGTCGAAATTGCGTGTACTCGATCAGATCTTGAAGTGGACATATGGAAAGCTCATCTCGCTAAGCTATTTACATTGAGAGCACTGGTATGACACACTATGGTAATCTGGTGGCCATCTTGGATTTAGGCTGATAACTGGATGTTACCAAAGTCGAAATTGCGTGTACTCGATCAGATCTTGAAGTGGACATATGGAAAGCTCATCTAGGCAAACTTTGGTGATTTCTGCCACATGTGCCACTATTTCCCCTTACCGGGTCAACTAAAACGATTATCCAGAGACTCGACGGGTTTTGTTGACAATTGACGCGTCTTGACAATGACAAATCTACTAAAATATTCACGAGGTACGTTATGTACCAACGTTGCTGCTAGTAGTCACAAGGATTGAATATGTCTATACTGCATATGGGTGCACCCAGCAGAATGTCGCTACAATGCCGTTACTGGGTATATGATCACGTGGTTTCCGAACGTTTCCGAAGGACGTTTTCCGACGTGACGTAGTTTTTGACGTTATTTTAACCCTTTGAACCCGAAAGCCCGCTATATCGGGGTTTGCAGACAGTGCAGATCCAGATGTGACGGCTCGTAACGAGCCGTCTCATCATGGATCTGCACTTTTTGCAAGTAATTTTCATATTTATTAGAACAAAAACAACCCCTTTTCATAAATGGACTAATTAAAATCATTTTTGTGACGATTGGATTTGTCGGACAATTAGCATATAACAGTCGATTCCAGTTACTTAGGGTTGAAAGGGTTAAGTAGATTTGCTATAAAAAATCCTAACGCACGGACAGAGTTCCATCGTATATAGCGCACCAAAGACGATGACTTACGTGTTTAAAGTTTGGCTCCCATTTTAACTATGTAACTATTTCACAAATTTTAAAAAATACGAGTGCCCGCAATACATATATAATCATTGAGGAAGGATTAATTTATTGATAGAGACGCGCGTTTGTGTCAGGTAATTTGGATATGAAAATTAAGCAGAGATTTTTAAACATATTTATATCAATTAAATGCGTCACATGAATGCATCCGGGATTGGAAGGTCTTCGAGCCAATTCCAACCCTTAAATACAAGCTAAATAATGATGAAAATATATATAGTTTTATCGACAAATTATAAAGTACGATATTGCATATTAACACATAATGAGAGAGAATAAATAGTTGTTTCCGTTAACATTTTAAGAAAACACGGTTATCGCCCCTGATATCAAGTGTGCAATTCAAGTTGATATAAAACAAATGATAAAGCCAATTAACACGTCCGGTAATGATAAATTAATGTCTATATTGCCCGAAAAATCGCACATCTAAAGGATGGACACAGCAATGTTGAACCGTATATGTCACAGAAACGAATATATCACACGTGTGATATATTCGTTTCTGTGACATATAAGGTTCAACACAGCAATATGTCTCCCTATATTAGAACTTGTGATGTGTGAGTCCAAGTTTAATGGTTGCACAACATGTTATTTACAAAACCTTATAATTTCACGAACAAGCAATCACCGTTTATTTATGATATTCAGTTGCTCTAGATTCCGTTAGAAAGGTACTAATATAAATATAAAGGAAGTCTACTGTAAATATTATCTTCAAACGTGACGTCACGCCGTTCGGAAACAACGTGACCCTACACCCTCAGTCAATGGTATGTACATGTATTTTCGAAATAAGGTTAAATTTTCACGCACTAAAATTTAGCTATAATTCGCTGGGCATTTACATTCATACATCACTATATACTTATTAACAGGAATACATCACAGGTGATGGTAATATTGTGTCTTTAATAATAATGCAGTGTCACTGCATTATTATTAAAGACACAATTATTATAATTCCAGCACAAAAATATTTACACAATTCCCTAACATTTGATTGGTCCGTAGCAAGTCTCTGTCCAAAATTTATATCCCAGTAAACTCCCATGCGGAACTACTTTCCGTAACCGTTAGGCGCAGTTAAAATAATTCTTAAGAAAACGGAAAATAAACACATTTTCTTGATGAATTTATTTAAAATGCTGGAATTATAAGGAATGAATGACCTTTTTGTGGAATTTATCGAGGATGTAAACTTGGAAAAGTCGCGGGAATACTGGACGAGGCCTTCCGGCCTTCGTCCAGTATTCCCGCGACTTTTCCAAGTTTATACCCCGATAAATTCCACAAAAAGGCCATTCATTCCTATAATATTACCATAAGCTCATCTAATAACACATGTTAAAGGTCCTCCCTCCACAAAGCAGGAAGTAAGCAAAACACACTTGAAACACACTTGAAACACACATTTGAAAATCCTACTCCATACTAACTGTTATGTAACGCAATGCATGCCCGTAGCCAGACCTGTTTGAAGGGGGGGGGGGGTGGTATCGTTTCGAAGGCCGAAGGGACCTGAGATATCTAGGGGGTCTAAAAAAGTGGACCTCGAGGCTAAAAAAGTGTACCTCGAGGCTGGGCGGGGGGTCGTCCGACCGCTCCGACCCCCCCCCCCCTGGCTACGGGCCTGCAATGTAATGTAATGTATAATGTAATTAGAGGTATGTAAGCAGAACTACCGATTTCTGTGCATCTCTGATCGTAAATGACGTTTTCGTCTCAATAGACACATTCGAAAATGGCTATTATTGAAATACCGTTACCCTTTACAATGCCGAATATAATTTTCTCGTCTGCTTTTTATTTTATATTTTATCATCAAAAACCTGCTTTGACAGCACCCTTCGAATCATTTCCAATGTATTTCTACTGGAAATGATTCCCAATTGCTGTCAAATCATGTTTGATTGGAAGAAATTGGACAAATTATAAAATAACAGCAGAAGGCCATTTACGCATTCTAATGGTTAAACGAATGATTAAAATGCCCCGAAGCGGTCTGGAAAATTCGGTCCACTGGGAGTCTTCAGTCTGACTAGTTAATTAGAATGCGGGAAAGCAAATTGTCGCCTGTTGTTTTACATGTTGTCGCCTTTCTCAATATAAACATGGTTTTACAGCACAATATAAATGATTCTAAATTGCTGTCAAACTATGTTTTATTTGTAATCAATACGTGGGATAATAGTGAATTAATTTTTATTTTTCCACAAAATGTATCAAAACGGATTTTGATGAAATATGGCGCAGCAAACGCGTCTTCATGAGCTGTATTTGGTCGTCCAGGGAGTTCGGCACAGACTTCTGTCGCTTTTGCGAAGAATCGATTTCCGTGTCTACCTGACACGGAAATCTATTCTTCGCAAAAACGACTGAAGTTTGGGCCAAAGGACAGAGACCACCAAATGCAGCTTAACAAGACGCGTTTGATGCGCCATATTTCATAAAAATCCGTAACGCAATAAGGACAATATAAAAGAATACGTACTTTTAATCGGATGGATTCTGGAAGTTTCAGTACTTGTTGTTGTTGTTAGTACCACGTGATCATACATCTTGATAAATGTGGCTGCGACAGGAGAAATGGGGCTATGTGACTTGTAACCAGTGTAGCTTCTGATCAAGTAGCACACTATTGTAGCCGCTATTGCGTGTCAGAAGCATGCCGGGTGTTTCATTGATGGAATTGCTAACGGTGCAGATCCTGATCAGACTTTGCGGATGCACAGTCTCATCTGGATCTACACTGGTCGCAAAACCCATAAGCCCAATATATCCAGTCACAGACGCAACTTAGGAACGAAAACATGATATATTGGCATTTGACAGACAATTAAACATTGAATAGAACATAGAGACACAGGGTGAGTAGGTTGCCCATATGTAGAAATGGACAAAGTCAATCATTCATAATAAATACTCATGAGCATGATGGATCATTTTCTCTTTGAACTTGATGCAATATTGTATATAATATGTCCTTAATGCCACTATGTTTGAGATGATATGTAAGATATGTTGTATGTGACGTTTCGCTTTATGAACTTCAAATGTATCATTAACCCGAATTGTCTGTCTGTAACGCGGGGCGACGTATATAAGTCGACCTGCGTTACAGACATACAATTCTGGTTTTAAGGTATCACGTACCAAACAATATCTATTCACAAAAGGGAACTAGACTGCGAATGTATTCCAGAGACGTAAATTAGACAGCCAACCCCTTTCTATCTTTATGAAACGCCAAATATACATAAACTCAAATAGTTAATGTTAGCTCTAAATAATTAGAGCTAACATTGCATATTTAGAGCTAGCTCCAAATCATTTGAGAGCTCTCTAAATCATCTGGAGCTAGCTCTAAATATTTAATTCTAGCTCTAATGATTTAGAGCTAGCAATACTTATTTGAGTGTATGTAGATTCGGCGTAGAACGCCAACTCTACATAGACTCAAATATTTAATACTAGCTCTAAATATTGAATGCTAGATCTAAATATTGAATGCTAGCTCTAATTATTCAGAGCTGGTATTAATTATTTTAGTTTATGTAGATTTGGCGTTCCATATATCTTAGGGATATTAGATGTCCATAATTGTGTTACACTTGTCCCCTCTCTCGGGTCACACTGCTCCCGCCCTCGGGAATTGATCTCAGAATTAGCTGAAGCAGTTGGCAACGAGAGCCTCGGTATCCTTGCTTGATAATATTGATGTCAAAAGACACACGCATGGCATCCATATACAGTGAAACCTCGGTAAACCGGACACCCTGGTCCACAGGGTGTCCGGTTTATCGAGGTTTCACTGTAAATCAGGCATTTGGTTATTCCGAGCCATAGTTGAGTGCTATGCGATCACGGACAGGCATTATCACCTGAGATAAATGATCAAGAAACCCATAACAAATATGATCACATACGTGTCTTGTTGTCTGGTTTAGAGAGGTTCCGCTATATAAGACGAGGAGCTGGTGGATATAAATTGCGGAAAATACAAGTTAATCAAACTATGGTACAGATTATTACTGTCAGATGATTATTTCACAGAGACACAGATCTGCATTCTGTAAATTTCGGTGTGGTATGATCCTATAAGACTCGAAACAGGTCGTTATGAAAACTTGCCAATTAGTGACCGACTCTGTCCATTCTGCAAAGTTGAAGTAGAGGATGAGTACCACTGTTTATTTGACTGTAACCTCTATGATGATCTATTAATGGAAATAGTTTAAACAATATTTTATTTCATATATGACAGGTTACATATGCACAAGACAAGTGTAAGGTGCATGATCACGTGGTACTAACAACAACAACAACAACAAGTACCGATTCAAAGTATGTATTCTTTTATAGTGTCCTTATTACATAACGGATTTTTATGAAATATGGCGCATCAAACGCGTATTGTTAAGCTGCATTTGGTGGTCTCTGTATTTTCGTCCAAACTTCTGTCGTTTTTTGCGAAGAATCTATTTCCGTGTCTCCGACACGGAAATCGATTCTTCGCAAAAACGACAGAAGTCTGTTCCAAACTCCAAAGACCACCAAATGCAGCTCATGAAAACGCGTTTGCTGCGCCATATTTCATCAAAATACGTTGCATATTAAGGAAAATATCAAATAATACTTACTTTGAAGTGGGCGATATTTCAACACTTTCAGTCACTGTTGGTGTTGTTAGTACCACGTGAGCATACACCTTGAAGTGATAATAGGATTAGAAAACAAGCTTTATAAAAGCTTTTGTGAATTCTTCTCCTTTAGTAATGGAAGTAATCATTAAGGCAAAGGCAATACGTGATACTTTTACTCAGTTGTCCGATCAGGATAAATGTGTTTTAATGTTCACATCCAAGGAAATTATACGTCTATGTCCCAAAATCTACGATGCCATTTTAAATATGAGGGCGCTATTCCTTTACACTTAATTAGCTTGTATTCCTTTTATGTGTGTATATACTGCACCTAAATACATTTAATGCTTTATGAGACAGTGGATGAATCCCACAACAATCGGGATTAATACGGTAGCGATGCAGGAAAGGAATAGCGCAGGGACAATGCAAGGGCAACTCCACTTGTTTATTGCTTTTCTTTTGCAACTATAGTGGGGTCAGCGTGTAAGTGCACACACGAACGAACACGACAGGTTGGAACCAACCTGTCGTGTTCGTTCGTGTGTGCACTTACACACTGACCCCAATGTACTGTCTGTTCCACGTTTTGCTGCCGACGAACATTTGGCCATTAAACACATTAAATCTAAAAAATATTTAAAAGTAAGTACTTGTTCATCAATAACAAAAAAAGTCACCCTCCCCAAAAAAAATTATTTTATGAAATGCCATCAAATACTGATTTTATTACGAAAAAACGATTTTAATATTGGAAGGATCAAAAAACGAAAACATTTGGAAATTGACTCCGAAACCTGGCGAGTTAGCTTGAAAATGATGTAACTAAGAAAACAAAAGTTAGATGTTGAAAATCGGTCCACAAATATAAAAATATTTTAAAAAATCTATTTTTAGCCCCCATGTTAAATTCCCATAGGAAAATCGTTTTTTCGCAATAAAATCAATATTTGATGGAATTTAATCGAATTGCACGAAAGCGGCTTATCCATGGGCACGTTTTCAGTGTCCCCGTAATAATTATCACCGTCTTTTGATGATTTAATTGTACAGTTGCGAGATATTTCTTCTATGTTAAGTGTGTCTTCTCCGTCTACACCGTCGCTGATTCAAACGATGCGTCATCAGGGAAGGAACGAGCGCCCCCGAAATGATCGTCATAAACTCGTTCTAGCTCCTACAAAAAGGACTAAAACGATTATGTATAATCTGTGTAGCAACCATATGCCGAACATTGTGTTACCCGCCTGAGAGAGCGGCGAGCAAAGTAAATGGATGCTCTCTGCCCATCCCCATCGTCAGAGAATACATTCACGGCATATATTGTATGGGAAAATAGACGTATAATAATTAATATCTTTTCATCAACATTGCAAAGTATACTTTTCTAGCAAAGTTTACTTTGAGGGAGTAATCATTTATTTTTCCCGAAATGCATTATTTCATATAGAACTTACCGTTGCATATATTTGATCATTAAAAGTTTGCAGAAATATTATACTGAATTTATTACATTATCACAGCCAAAATGGCTGTGATATTGTAATAAATTCAGTATAATAAGAAATAATATATTTATCCTAAAATTGAAAATTTCTCCCTCAAAGTATACTTTGCTATATAAGTATACTTTGCAAAGTTGGTGAAATAGACTATTTTCAATGTTGGTGAAATAGGCTATTTTCAATGTTGATGAAATAAGCTATTTTCAATGTTGGTGAAATAGGCTATTTTCAGTTGGTGAAATAGGCTATTTTCAATGTTGGTGAAATAGGCTACTGATGTAACATAAAAGACAACTGCATAAACATAACTTTCCTCAATTTATATGTACAAGAACAAATGGACATTCAGACTATTATTTATTACTAGGTATTCAAAACATCCATCTGTTGGTGGGTTAATTACTAGTATTGTTGTACGAATTGATTTGTAATACCAATCGCTATTGTGTTTAGTTGAGAAATAATTCATAACTGATTACAAGTGTCATTAGTGTTGGCCATTTTCTGAATTATGTAGTCATGAATACAATGAGTTATGACACCTTTACGCTTTCTAAATGTAAGTCGTCATATTACGTGAAAGAGTCACCTACGTGACAAACAGAAACTTAGGGTTAATGTCACACCTGAAACTGATCCACCGTAGTTTCCTCAGATACGGTAGACAACAACTTTACGAAGTAGCATCTTACGGATCTTCTTCGCAGAAATCCGTATATGGCTGTGGAATATGAACACTACCTATTTCAGGAATACTGTCGTCTAATATGGTCAGCTTCCGACATGTAACCCATTCAGCAAGATGACATCACAGCCTTCCGACATGTAACCCATTCAGCAAAATGACATCACAGCCCTCCGATATGTAAACCATTCAGCAAGATGACATCACGGCTGTGATGTCATCTTGCTGAATGGGTTACATGTCGGAGACTGACCATATTATACGACAGTATTCCTGAAATAGGTAGTGTTCATATTTCACAGCCATATACGGATTTCGCCGTAAACTGTAAAGCTACAGCGTAAACGTAAATGCCGTGATTGAAAATTGATATATGTGATTTAAAATTTACATTGTTTGTGTATGGTGTTTTATAAATGTATTTCTCATTATGGATACACTGATAATTGATTCAAAAACTATTTTATATAAAATGATATATGATTATTAAAAATATTAAATATTGAAAATCTAGTCGAAAAATTATTGTTACGTACACTAAAGCAACACTAACATAGCATAACGTAGACTATTCATTAGTCCAACATAGTTTTGCCCCTTGTTGAGAAGAATTTGTTGCTAAAAATAGTTTCCTGACAAATAAAATTAATATGTGTTTTACCGGGTCATCGTGATTAATATTATTGGGTTTGTGCTGGAAACATCTACATATGCTGTCATAATATATGTATGTGAGGTTTGCATAGGTGCATATAGGTGCTTTCACCTGCTCAGCACTCAAACGTTCCGCACTGGTTCACTGCAATCGCGATCAATCACATCAAGAGAATAATAATTAGATCCAATAATAGATTGAGATCTGCAGCATTATTTGTTTACTTTTTGGTTACGTTACCACAATTATGGCTCTAAATATTGTCTATCTGGCACTTGAACCTCATTTTTCTTCACTCCAGTAACCTATTTCACCAACATTGCAAAGTATACTTTTCTAGCAAAGTATACTTTTCTAGCAAAGTATACTTTGAGGGAGAAATTTTCAATTTTAGGATAAATTTATTAATTTTTATTATACTGAAATTATTACATTATCACAGCCATTTTGACTGCGATAATGTAATAAATTCAGTATAATAATTCTGCATACTTTTAATCATCAAATATAAGCAGTCGTTAGTAGTCTATCGGCTGACAAACTTCTCGTAGGATTTTTATGTGCCATATGTTTGACACTGGATTCATGAACTAGAACATATACCATGTCGAAAAAACGTGGGTAGACATTTGGTAACCCGGCAACGAATGAGAAATCCAAGATGGCCGCCAGCGACCATTTTTAATTATTGTCGCATTTAACTTTGCAACCAAATGGTCGAAATGTGTTTATATGCACTCCTATGTTTATTATACTGTCTTAATAAGGCTTAAAATGGCAAATTCAATTTACAAATGTCAGTTTCTGGTTGTAGTATTTTAAATCTGTAATTTTGACATCATTATTACTGCCATGTAAATGATATAATGGTCAACAAAATATAACAACTTACACAATTGTTAGTAATATTTATTATCTAACTAAGTCAAACTATTAGTATCATTTACATGTATATGAAGACACATAACTATGTACCAAATGAGGTTGTATGCTAAAATGGACAACATGTCAGTTGGGACCAGTCTAATACATCCGGCAATTTCATTGCATTCAATGTGGGCAGTGTCCACTTTACTAATTTTGGCAAATTGTGTATAATTTAAACTGATCCCAAATGCCAAGGAGTACGTTTTGGCATGCTGTATCACCTATTAATTGGCTGTTTGTGTTCAGTTTCCTGTAATATTTGTACGTTTGAGTATTAAAGCTTTGTATACTGTTCCTTACATCCATAATTATATTAGGAAACACTTATAACTGTCAATAAATGTTGATACTTTAAGCACCTGTCTCGAATAACAAAAGTGAATGTGTATGTTACTGTGTTTATATGAGACACATGCATATTGATTATTTGAGACAGTCACTTTAACACTAAGATCCTAAACGTTTGTATGCACAGCATATAATCTATACACATCCTGATGGATTTTTACACATCGTTATATCTGGGATACATTGACATTTACAAAACTTGCAACAAGGAACACCATTCCTTCTGCATGTACATCTGATATTTGCACACTTTGTGCCTGTACACATCTGTGCACATGTATCAGGAATCGGTGTTCTACATACATCGGGCATGAACAACTCCTCTACATCTATTCGGATGCAACACCTCTGATTCCATACAAAGCAGAGATGTCATCTGATATGTTGCATAAAATGCCCTGAGAATGTGTCCCCTAATAGCATGAATAGTTGGAGGTAGCTGGTCTAGTGATAGTCCCTTGCTGTGGTGGTCATGTATGTCCGTAACTGATTCATTGTGGTGCACTTACTACCCCCTTTCAACACCTGGACCAGGTACAACTCAGCTGATTCCATTACATTGTCCATATTGGAAGTGTTAGGATGTATACCAAAGTCCTTCAAAAGCACAGTTGTGTTACACTTCAAGCCTGCATGTTTAGTACCCAGTTTACTGGTGTAATCACAACCTGTGATAGTATGAACAGCTGGCAGTACGCTACACAAATACTCTCCAACCCTATCTGCCAATGTATGGATGGGGATATAACGAGTGGAATCACCGACGCCAGTCTTAACCCAGAGTTCATGAAGCTCGTGTTTACTGAGTTCGCTCCAACAGTACATCATCTGTATAAACACATCAGTGTCTGACGATATGACTACAATTCGCTTGGTTCTATTGTTCACTGCATGCATAGCATGAGGTACAATCTGGGTATCTGCTTCTTCCAGTTCATTGTGTACTTCGGGTACTTCCTGTGATTTCCCCCCAGAAACACAGATACACGGAACTGTTTGTTCTCCTGACATATTGCTTACAAATACCTCAGTAACCTGTAATGATGACTGTGTGTCATTTTGTCCATCAATAATTTGCTGATGAAGCAACATCTGCAGCTTTCGTTTGTTACTACCAGAAGACCAAAATCGTTCCATTTCAACTGGTAGTGATGTTTGTTTGTTGATATTCAGTTCAATAGGACAAGTCGTCTGTCGACGTTTCCTTTCAGAGTCTTTAACTGATTTATCGATGTAGGAATCGAAGATGAAGTCAATTCTATCAGCTCCAATTCTTTGATTTCGTAAGATAGTCCAAAATATTATGTTGCTATACATAGGCGCGGATACAGGGGGGGGGATCCAGGGGGTACCGGACCCCCCCCCCCCCCCGCTCCCGGCAAGAAAAGGAAAAAAGAAGAAAATCTACAATACTCGAATAGTTGGATGACTTTTTTCGTGGCCTAGGTGTCAGGAAATCGCATTTGCGGCGGTCTGGCATTTAAACATTTCCTCCCGACCCCCCATACGATTTGGGGGAGGACGCCCAGACGACTTTACGATTTCGCGCGCGCGGAGGTCGGGTACGCCGAATTTTAATTACAGACCCCTCTGCAATTATTTCTGTATCCGCGCCTGCTATGTTCGCCAAAGTCTTTGATTCCTTTTGTCCTTATCTTTCTAATGTTACCCATCATGTCTACGACAAACATTGTGTGAAATGTGTCATGTCTGTTCTCTTTGGGAATTTCCGATCATCTGCAGTAAGTTCATGTTCCAGCTCTTGCACAATGGAACTTTTCACTGCCTTTGCCATTAAACCTTCCTGATCAAAGAGACATGATTCTGGTGCGACGTCATACTGCAACTAATCTTCCATTGCACTTCCCCGTACCCTAGCTACCTCAAGAAGTCTCTGCTGCTGCCCTCGTTCCTTCCGTTGTGATATATTGACTGATGATTTGCATTCTCTTGATGAATGATGTATACTTCGAAAGGTCTTCATGTTGGTTCGATGGATTGTTTCACAGAAACATTGTCTTCTCCACAAAACGGCCTTTACGCAGGGTGTTATATGCTGCATTCCCGATTGTTGTCACATGCAATAGTTGATGCCGAATATCGTCTGTCATTACTTCTTGTGTGACAATGTTGTGGAGTTTGGGTTGAACGGCGTCCACCTTGAATGGATTTGCATATTTCTCATTGAATTTCAGAATGGCCTGAACATTCTTCTCGCCCATGATGGTATCCGTTCTGTTGAACTCGTGATTCACGGTCAGGTCATACGCGCTGGTTCTTGCCCCGTTTAATCTACTGTGAAGGCTGATGGCCAACATTTCATGGTATATGAGTTCCCATTTGGCAACACATTTCTTTTTTCTAGAACTACCAATTATGCCTGAGCTACATGTTTGTGATTTGTTGATGGTTTGCTCCAGTGCCATATCTGCACCAACTGCTTTGAAATGACCCTCGGTTCGTTTCACAACAAATTTTCATACCTGAAAAGCTATATGAATAGCAGGTGCCGTCTGAGGCAGCCTCCGCATGTCTTCTAGATATAGCGAGCACCAACGGAGGTAGTTAGTTGAATAAAATTCTGCAAAAATTGGCAGTATGTAACTGTAGCTCCCAATTACCTTCTCTGTCACTACGAATGAGGTCTTCCGTAACGGATGTGAGCTCTATGAATGTATGCCAGTACTTGAATGTTTCATTCATCTCTATACTCTCCTCTATAAACTCATCAAACTCATTGATTAGAGGTTCGCTGCTCTCTTTGATATCTGCCAACACGTCTTGGCTATGGATACAGTCCTTCTCTACTACACTATCCTTAATCTTCAAAATCAAGTCAAGTTGTTTATCATATGTCTTGAGATCACACTTCTCAAAGAACTCAGCACACTGCAATCTGCCCATAGGTTCCTTGAGTAGCTGCATTCCTTTCAGAGATCGAGTGTAGTTTTTTTCCACTTAGAACAGACATTTACACCGAATACAGATGCCTCAACTAGTATGCTCTCCGCACCGCTTCCTTTCAGGTACTTCCAAAGACAGCCAAGCATGACCTTTGCCATGTGAAACGACCCCATACACAGTATGATATCCTTAAACTCTTCTGGTCGATGGAGTTGCATTTCACGCGCGATGCGGTAGACTCCTTCATCGCACGTACCAGGTAGCTGTGACTGATTTAGGTAGTGAATCACGCCTTGCAAACTTCTCATTGCGATGTAAACTGTTTCATACTGTGTGACCGGAAATGGCAGGACGGGTAGAAACCCTACTCGCTTCAACTTGATATTCTCATTCGTCCATACAGAATTAGACGCACTCCACGATGGCATGGTTTGTGTGTTTGGTTTTATGGTGATGGACATGGGGTCTATCTCGTAAAGACCCAATCTTTCTAATTGTCAAGTAATGTCCTGACATCGCAACTCAATGTGCATATCATCATTTGTTGCTATCAGATCTGGAGATACATTGTAGTCTGCGAGTAAGTCACCTTTCTTCGGAGCCGTTGAACGGACGTTAAACCCCATTTCATCACCTGCTCCTTTCTAGAATTGGATGCCGATAATGTTGTGTCCCGAAGAAACAGTAACGGTTAAACAAAACATGTAGAACATTCGAACTAATCTATAATATATAGGTAAACTGTTGCCATGGAAACCTTCAAGGTAACATGACAACCACATCAAAATGTTTCCAACTAGGTTAATATACTATGCATATTATACAATAGCATATACACTCATTTTGAATGACTATCACAAATATTTAAGCAAATCATGCATTTTCCGCACAATATTTGGCGGCCATTTTGGATTAATAAGTCAAGGAAATCTCCAATCACGAAACTAGCTACACTAATGGATTCCTAGTCCTGAAATGAGTCAGAATTGATGTGTTATTCCTGTTTCTCGACCCATTGGTTGCAAAGTTAAATGAGATACTAATTCAAAATGGCCGGGCGGCCATCTTGGATTTCTCATTCGTTGCCGGGGTACCAAATGTCTACCCAAGTTTTTTTGACATGGTACATGGTCTAGTTCACGAATCCAGTGTCAAACATAGGGCACATAAAAATCCTACGGGAAGTTCCACAGCCTATGCATTATATGGGCAATCCGGGTAAATACGGATAACTTTCTGGAGACGCTGATGTTTGTGTTCATAATAATGATGTATGTTGCAATATAATAACGGTCTTGCTATGGTGATCTACGAGGGTGTCCGAAATAATTGGTCCGTATTTCAAATACAGTGTTTTAGGTCGTTCAAACACCGACTTTTACACATAATTGGAGATACTTGAAAACGGTGAAATACGGACACGGACCGGGGAATCACGGCAAATTACGGACATAGTAAACTACGATAGGGAAAATATGGACAAACTTTTTATTTTTTTAAATTACAATGTGTTAAGCTATATAATCACTAGTAATTAATTTAATAAGTGTTTATAACTTAAAATTGTAAACATATGCATACAGGCAAGTTGTTGTTGTCGACGATAATTACGAGACGGTAATGCGCTTATTTTTCGGCCCACCAAAGTTTAGAGTTATTTTCAATGGTTTGACATGTTATATATTCAATAATTGTTTTAATAATATCTGGCACCCAATACATCATTATACATCATTATATAGCATATTATGTACATGAAGTTCCAGATAATATTAGTGAATATTTATTCTGACGTAACTAGTTGTTTAGCACCTTGGGGTAGCGCGACACATAATCGCATGACCATCTCATTATCTCCACATCGTCTTATTAATTAACTTAATGCCATAGAAATAATATACACGTATAAAACAAGAACCGACATCGTTAAATGAAACTAATCACCTCGCTGGAAGCCTTGATAATAATAATAATAGTAATAAAACATAGTAACAAAATCCTCAGTGATCTTGACCTCGGACGTGGATTGTATGCAAAACAAAGCACCATCCATAGACACACATAGTGGCCCAATATTATCAAAATCGGTGAAGCGGGTTGATGAGTTATTGAAAAAAAAAATAAAAAAAAAAGCAACATTTAACATGTCGTCAGTAACCTTACTTAACCTTGGGCGGTCGGACGTGGGTCGTATGCAAAAGAAATCACCATCCCTAAACACACATTGTGGCCAAATATTATCAAAATCGGTGAAGTGGTTCAAGAGTTATTGAAAAATGAAAGGTGTTGCTAACGTACGTACGTATGTACGCACGCACGTGCGTATATTATGGACAAAAGCTGTATTCCATATTGCCTATCGGCGAGGGGATAACAATTGGACTAGTTTTGATTACGCCACCGAAATTTTGAGCATCAAATAACCAAAATTAACCTGCGCATTCAAACGATATTCTATATCATACATTGATGGCCTGAATGTGCAGGTTAACTATTAATTAATCTATCTGCACATCACGTATGCTGGTAGTAGTGTCAAAAAGTATGTTTTGTTAACATGATACACGTTCAATGAATATATAGAATAGTAGGTTAGTTTCCGTTTCCGTGCCGCTCCAGATATGTTTTCCCATTCACGGCAGAACACTTGGAGATATCCAATATGTTTCAATAAGAAGACTATTTTTGCATGTACATGTAGTAGAAAATCTACAATTAGAAAAAATAGTTTCAATATTAGCAATAAACGTCACCGCATAATACGTCTGAAAACGTAATTTAGGTGATGCGGCCAGCTGCAGGTGTTATTATACGAGTGTCATATCACTTTTATGAAATGGGTTACAGCAAGGTATAACAAGGTTTTCATGTGATAAAATAAGTATACACTATACCTAACACGTGTACATGTAGTTCATTTGGGATTACGACCAGAAGCCTAAGAACATACAGTGATTGGATACATATATGACCATTATTTGAAACAAAACACACATGTGCTACACACTTACATGCGACTGACACACTGTGCATGCATGCTGGATCCAAGAACGTATACCTATTTGACCACGGACATCGTTATCACTAAGCTAATCCCGTCGTTGGCAGCCTTGATAATAATAATAATAATACAACTGTTTTGCCTTACACACAAGGTGAACATAAGTATTCAGTGACCTTGAACTTGGGCGGTCGGACATGGGTCGTATGCAAAGCAAAGCATCATCCCTAAAGACACATTGTGGCCAAATATTATCAAAATCGGTGAAGCGGTTCATAAGTTATTGAAAAGTGAAAGGTGTTACTAACGCACGCACGTACATACGCACGTACATCGCCAAACGATATATCGTTAACGGAGACACACTTATCAACACGACAATGATACATCACGCTATAAGGAAGAATAACAACAAGTGTACGGCTTGGGTACGATCAGAAACCAAGACTCGTAAGCCTCATCTTCATATAATAATATCTAGCCTGGTATTCTTTCTCTCTATGAACATATTAATCCATCATTGATATGTGGATGTGACTGGAAAAGTGGGCTTATGGGTTTTGCGACCAGTGTAGATCCAGATCAGCTTATGCATCCGCACTCTGATCAGGGTCTGCAATGTTCACAATTCCAGATCAGCATGCTGATCAGGGTCTGCAATGTTCGCCATTCCATCAATGTAACACCAATCATGCTTTCTAACAAGCAATATAGATCGCTATCAGGCTACATGAGTGTGATATTTGATAAGCAACTATGTTGGTCGCAAATCCCACACGCTCCTTTTCTCTAGTCAAAACCGCATATGTCGTATACAAAATACAATTGAGTGAAGTGGACCATCATGATATGGCTATGGAATGCTAATTAAAATATAGTATTTGCCAGAAAAGACTGATTACCCTTTACGTACACTTCTTAGACCTTTTTGTTATAGCCTTGTTTTCCTTTTCTATCTTTTTGATTTGTAAACTTCTTTTTTGGCAAATAATATCTTCGCTCGTTAGCAATCGATGGCCAGTTTGGCAATTTTTCTTTCGATTCACACTTAGTGGTCGATTTTGGATCTTTTCCGGCAAGAAGATCGAGGTGACATCAATCGAATCAGTACATGGATTGATTATATCGGCTACTTCAGGTGTTACTAAATTATTATTGGAGTATTCATTGTTTACAAGTGCGCTTCCGTTGTCCAAGAAGTTAGCGAGCACAGCAGGATCGCTTAAATCAATGAGATGAAATGGAATAGGTTCATCCTGCGTTATGGAAAGTTCAATGCTACCGTCAGGGAATATACTCGGGTAATTATGTGAAAAGTTTGTTGCAATGTCTGTCTGTTCACACTGGGGTGATGATGTTGTGATATCTGTTGCAGTGTATGTCGGCTTACTTGATGATATGGTTGTCACGATATCTGTTGCGTCACATGCGGAAGGGGTTGTCGAAATATTTGTGGGTTCACTTGGGGAAAATTCTGAGACTGGTAGTGCATGCGGATTCAACGGGACAATTCCGCAAGCTTCAAAGCCACTTTTGATGTTTATTGGAGTAACTGTTTTCTCCCAAGCGCAATGACATAATTCATTTCGGGAAAAATAAATGATTACTCCCTCAAAGTATACTTTGCTAGATAAGTATGCTTTGCAATGTTGGTGAAATAGGCTACTGGTCCCGTCTCCTCACCAAAAAATTCGGCTCGATTTGACAGACGAACATCAAGACGTACGACGTCATTTCACAAGTCGCGAATGCGATACTCTAAAAATAATTCAAAAATCGGGAAAAATAAATGATTACTCCCTCAAAGTATACTTTGCTAGATACGTCGCGAATGCGATACTCTAAAAATAGCGTGAACAAATATATATATATATATACAAATCATATCTCGAAAAGGCACGAATTCCGATAAGGGAGGTTTTCGCTTGGCGCGTCACATATATACTATCCCGATGTGATATGACAATCAGGATTCACATTACATTTGCAAACAACATATTGCCATGTTTGCCAAACGTTACGAAAACTACGACCGTAGCAACCCACAACGCCGTGTGATTGTTTTGGCCTTTTTTAATTTGTTATTGGCTGTCAAACTCCACCGTGACATCATTTTTGAAACCGTTACTGGCCTGGATACACATTTCATGAAATACGTTTACAAAAAATATAATATTTTCTGTAAACGGCGTCAACAGTTGACAACATTTGAGTACATGCGGCATTCTGACTTTATTTATGAAAAATAATGCAAATGTTGTAACCGTATTTATAGAAATTTCGCAGATGTCCGAAGGTACAAAATCGCATTTCATGTTATGGATTTGAAAGTTTTTGTAACAGTTTTCAAATAGGGGTCCTAAGTGTGTCGACAGGCCACATTTTCTAGTTTATTGAAAATAAAAAACCTGATCACAATTTTGTTTAAATAAAACATTGTCCTTTTCTCATTTCCAATTTCAAAGTTGAAACAGAGCATAGGACAAATACTGCACTCTGAGAAAACAAAAATCCTGATTCTCCCACATTGAATTGTACCTGTTTTAATAAAAGTGGGAGAATCAGGATGACACCCTCATTATTATATGTGACCTCGGTTGACAGCAGGGGTCCCAATATCACTCGTGATCGGTATTTGACTGCCACATTTTTTATAGTTGTCTAGGGGCCGTTTCACTAAACTTCTTACGACTAAAATGTTCGTAAGTGCAAATTTAGGATCGTCTGGAAATATCAATTGATGGATTTACATTTATTGAGCATAGGCTGCATATGCATATGCAGCCTATGCTCAATGAAAGAAAATCCAATAATTGTTTACAAGAAACCATTGTTAATGTGAAATTTACAGACTATCATAATTTTGCACTTACGAACATTTTAGTCGTACGAAGTTTAGTGAAACGGCCCCTGGTCTGCAGCAATAAGGAACGTACTTTAGGCACAAGTCTAACCCGATTACCCGAATTTATGATGAATTGACGTCCGTGTGTGTCAGCTGTACTCTTAGTTTATCTAGTTTACAACCATAATTTGGTTTCCAATCTTCTGCGTGGCTGTGCCTGGAGAAATGGGGCTTATGGGTTTTGCGACCAGTGTAGATCCAGATCAGACTATAGTCTGATCAGGACCTGCACCGTTCGCCATTTCATCAATGAAACACCCGGCATGGTCTAACAAGCACTATATATCGTTATCAGGCTACAGGAGTGTGCTATTTGATCAGGAGCTACATTGGTCACAAATCACATAATCCCCATGTCTCCAGTCACGGCCACATATTATATTCGTTGATCTCCACAATGCTTAACGCAGCGTTTCACAGTAAATATTCATTACAGCCTTTGTTGTTACAATTTTCCCAAATTTGGAAATTTGCATCATTTTGGAGCTTAAAAACGACACCAGCGAACGAAGAGAGCATTAGCTCCAACGTGTAAGTTCGAGTCACGCTTTTTTTTTGTAAATATGCGTAATTTCATGAAATACGTTTACAAACTTTACAATATTTTCCGTAAATGGCGTCAGGAGTTGATACAATTTTCAGAGTAAATGCAGAATTATATTCCGCATGTACTTTGTCAACTTTTGACTTTAATTATGAAAAGTATTGTAAATTGTGTAAACGTATTTAATGAAATTACGCAGATGTCCGAAGGTACACAATCACATGGCGTGTCTCCACAAACTATTTCAAGCTGGCATCAGCTGTGTTTTTCTAATTATATTTTCTTCAACAGTTAAGCAGAGACTACAGCTCATCTGCAAGTTTATACTACAGTGGGGTCAGCGTGTAAGTGCACACACGAACGAACACGACTGGTTGGTTCGCTACCTATCCAAAGTGTATGTTGTGACCACTCAGTTGAACCGTCTCGCCGAGACGGTTCAACTGAATGGTAACAACATACATTTTTGATGCGAAATGAGAAAAAATGCAGAAAAATATTTACAATTGTTTTCATACATGAATTATACAGTGGGGTCAGCGTGTAAGTGCACACACGAACGAACACGACAGGTTGGTTCCAACCTGTCGTGTTCGTTCGTGTGTGCACTTACACGCTGACGCCACTGTACATGCATAGGAGGAATATACTACAGTGAAACCTGTCTAAACCGGACACCCTGGAAGGTTCCCAGGGTGTCCGGCTTAGAGAGGTTTCACTGTAAATCAGGTATTCGATCATTCTGAGCCATAGTTGTGTGATATGCGATCACGAACAGGCCTAGCATTGTCACGTGAGATAAAGGACTAAATAACTCAAAATTTATATCGGAGGTGTTTTCTTGGTGTTCGGTTAAGAGAGGTTCCACTGTTTACAGACCGAAGCCTCGTTGAACATAAGGACGAATAGCTAAACACCATCTATACAAAAAGCATGGTCAATGGACAGTGACATTGACCTCCGTTTAACCCTTTTAATGCGATAAATTGTCGTCTTCAGTCTGCCTTTTTTCGCAATACAAATATGGTTGACAGCAACTAAACATTTTTCAAAACACGTATTTCATGAAAATTAGTTTCAGAAACACGATGCAAATCTACAATTAAACTATTCTTTCCCATTATGTTTCATTACAGTGCCTTTAAGTTACTTAGTCATTTAATCAATATAATGTTTTCTCTTTTATGTTTTATTTTCTATTATTTCTCAGTCAGTTTGTTCTTGCCACACGTTCGAAAACCGAACTGTTTGGCGAGATTCATCGTCTTTAATTTCTCTGCATATATTTAACCAGACCTACTACGGTTCTTTTACCTGTGGTATACTCAAAGTCTAATTAAAAATGTACGATTTCAAGGTGCATGATCACGTGGTTACAACAACAACAACAATGGATGAAAGTTTTGAAAGCTCGCACACTCCTAAGTAAGTATTATTTGATATTTTCTTTACTATGCAACGGATTTTGATGAAATATCTTCAGGATCTGCATGTAGTACTCCCGGGAGTTCGGCACAGACTTATGTCGTTTTGCAAAGAATCGATTTCCGTGTCGATAGACACGGAAATCGATTCTTCGCAAAAACGACAGAAGTTTGTGCCAACGTACAGAGACCACCAAAATTCAGCTTAACAAGGCGCGTTTTATGCGCCATATTTCAACAAAATCCGTTACATATTAAGAACAACATAAAATAATACGTACTTTGAATCGGATGGCTTCTCGAAGTTTCAGTACATGTTGTTGTTGTTGTAACCACGTGATCATACACCTTGGATTTGTTTCATGCGAAACTTAATTGAAGTGCATGATTAAATGCATATAATTGCCCGTAGCAGCCTATTAACATAGAATATTATCCCGTCATCGCAGTGCGTATGTGCCGTGAAACACGGTGCGGTGAAACATTTTTGATATCCAGTCAATACTATTTTTGCATTTTACAGCCATTTGTAGGTGTTGACGGGATAAATAGAATAGTAGGTTAGTGCCGTGAATGATGGATTTTTTTTTATTAATTCGTTCCCACGAAATAACAATTCGTTCTCACGAAATAACAATACGTTCCCAGGAAATATCAATTCGTTTTCTCAATTTAACAATTCGTTCCCACGATATAACAATTCGTTCCATCAATTTAACAATTCGTTCCCACTAATTAACAATTCGTTCCCTCAATACAACAATTCGTTCCCTCGATATAACAATTCGTTCCCTCAATTCAACAATGCTTTCCCTCGATATGTTCCTTCGAATTAACAATTCGTTCCCACTAAACGACAATTCGTTCCCTCAATTTAACATTTCGTTCCCTCGAACTAACAATTCGTTCCCACGAAATAACAATTCGTTCCCACGAATTAACAATTCGTTCCCGTGCCTCAATTCAATAATTCTTTCCCTCGATATAAGAATTCGTTCCCACGAAATAACAATTCTTCCCACGAAATAACAATTCGTTCCCTCAATTCAACAATTCAACAATTCGTTCCCTCGATATAACAATTCGTTCCCAGGAATTAACAATTTGTTCCCTCAATTCAACAATTCGTTCCCTCGATATGTTCCCTCGAATTAACAATTCGTTCCCACTAAATGACAATTCGTTCCCTCAATTTAACATGTCGTTCCCTCGAACTAACAATTCGTTCCAACGATATAACAATTCGTTCCCATGGAACGAATTGTTAATTCGTTGGAACGAATTGTTATTTCGTGGGAAAGAATTCATAAAAAAAATGAATTCTACGTCTCCTACGGCACTCCGTAGATTGTCACCTATTTTCTGTTGAAATTACTTTATTACCGTCGAAGTGTCATTTTCCAAAGTATCGATTTGACAATATAAGCGTCTATGCTGCCAATTTGCAAAATTATTCATGTAAACAAACGAAATCAGCGACACGGATACAGCGACATTACATGCGGCATTTAGTTCCGCCGTTCCTGAAAATATCGACATGTCGATTGGCGACTTTGCGAATTATCTTAGCCCTTTCAACACTGCAGACACGTGTGGTGGTAACGGCAAACAGTGTAGATCCAGATGAGCCGGCTCGTGGCGAGCCGTCTCATCAGGATCTGCACTGTTTGCAAGTAATTTTCATTTGTTTAGAAGAAAAAAAACCACCTCTTTTCATAAATGGACTAGTTTTAAAATCATTTTGTGACGTTTGGATTGGTTGCAAAATTTACATATAAAAATCTATTCCAGTTACTTAGGGGTTAAAGGTACATGCCCACTCAGTAGGCATAAACTGTTATATCAGAGACACCATCTGAGACATTTTCTGGCAAAATAAACATTAATTCACCATTACCCAAAGTATTGATGGGCATTATTATACATTTTATATCAGATGTAAATGTGCACACTGATATCAAGGGCGATAACCGTGTTTCCTTAAAATGTTAACAGACATTACTATTATTTATTCTCTGTATTTATTTTTTGATATGCAATGATCATACTTTATAATCTGTCCGGTGACGCATTTAATTAGGATAAATAATTAAATAATATCATGCCTCATGAAAATAGCCTGATACCACCGTGAATCACTATCAGTGAAATAAATATTACTAAATGATTATTTATATCTGTTTAGCGGGCACTCGTAATTTTTAGAACTGGTGGAATAATAGTGACATAATTATACACTTATTAAAAAGAACATGTTGTGCCTACTGAGTGGGCATGTACCTAACCCAAAGCGGCTATAGCTGTAAATCAGAATAGTTTTCACCATCAGTCACCCAATCTCCTTTGTTTGTAGCTATCACTCAAAGGCTTTTAAGTTAATTACTGTCAATTGGTGTTTGTCCTGGTTACACATCCCATAAGCCCCATTTATCCAGTCATAGCCACAATGTTAAAGTAGTTTTCAAACTACTTTGCAGAGGGATTTACAGGCTTAATCGCTTTAATGTCAATGGGATTTTTATGAGATTTCAAATGGCGAGTTTTCGAATGATAGACTCGTCTAGCTTCGTTTGCAACCTGGGGCCCGTTTTACTAAACTCCGTACGACTAAGATGTGCTTAAATGAAAATTTAGGATCGTCTGGAAATTTCAATTGATGGATTTACATTTATTGAGCATAGGCTGCATATGCAGCATATGCTCAATAAATGTAAATCCAATAATTGTCTACAAGAAAACATTATCATCATAATTTTGAACTTACGAGCATTTTAGTCGTACGAAGTTTAGTGAAACGGCCCCAGGCTACTGTAATATCATGTAGATCGCTTCATTTTATTTGTCAGGACCACGAACTTGTGTTTTCAGACAGTGAAACAACAGTTAATAATCTATCACACAATCATTATTGGGCTTCGAGAGGGTGGTAATGAACCCGGAGCTAGATTGGAAAAATAAAAAAATGTCACAAGCCACATTTCTACAATCAAAACCACATACATACATACATCACCGTCTGCGCTAATCTTGCCAATATTTTTCAATTTATTTATATTAAAATATTTAAACATTATCAGGCTCGGAAACAGTAGGAATTTCCCGGCGAGCCTCGGAATTCCTACGCGTTTCATAGCCTTGCCTGATAAACTTGATATTCTCTATGTATGTCTCAAGAGAGCAGAGCAACTCATTCACTCAAGAGTGCACATCGTGATAATCACGTCTCGTGTCGTCCTGTGCCCTATATGGCACTGGTGCTGCACTCCGCGCCGGCGTAAGATGTTTCACGTCGAAAACATACACCGGTTTCCTGACGAGATGCCACTCAGCTCTATTTATATTAAACTCTTTGCGCCGGTTACTATACGAAAATGTGTTTCTGCAGTATCTTCTCCGTGTAGCTGAATGAGAATTAGTCAGGAATCCGGCGCTTGTTACGCTTGAGTGCAGCACCAACATGTGTGTAAGTAGGCGGGCCAATTTGGTAATACGTCTCTGCTTGAGTGCAGTCTGCCAGACAGCAAAACTTCATCTGTAGTCTATGGTTGTCTGACAGGCTATTTAGCTATACATTCTCCCGAGCTGCACCGATTGCACTGTTACTACTGTCTGTTCCACGTTTTGCTGCCGACCAACCGTTGGCTATTAAATCTAAAACTTATTTAAATGTAAGTATTTCCATCAAATATTGATTTTATTGCGAAAAAGGAGGATGGTTTCTCCAGGAGGGTCGAAAAATGAAATATTTTGGAAACTGACTCCGAAACCTGGCTAGATAGCTTGGAAATGATGTAACTAAGAACACAAAAGTTAACGTTTGAAAATTTGTCCACAAATGGAAAAAATTTGTAAAAAATCTAATTTAGCTCTCATGTTAAATTCCCATAGGAAAATCGGAATTTGATGAAACGAAACAAATTTGGGAGGGTGACTTTGTTAGTGATGAAAACATACTTACCTTTAAATATTTCTGAGATTTAAAGTGTTTAATAGCCAAAAGTTCGTCGCCAGCAAAACGTGAAACAAACAGTAGTAATATATACAGTTTAAACCATCGATGGAAAAGCCATATAAGCCAAGGCGTATGATCACGTGGTACTAACAACAACAACAAGTACCGATTTAAAGTACGTATTCTTTTATAGTGTCCTTATTACGTAACGTCTTTGATATAATATGGCGCATCAAACGCGTCTTGTTAAGCTACATTTGGTGGTCTCTTTATTTTCGCCCAAACTTCTGTCGTTTTTGCGAAGAATCGATTTCCGTGTCTCCGACACGGAAATCGATTCTTCGCAAAAACGACATACGTCTGTGCCAAACTCCATGGACCACCAAATGCAGCTCATGAAGACGCGTTTGCTGCGCCATATTTCATCAAAATCAGTTGCATATTAAGGAAAATATCAAATAATACTTAATTTGGAGTGGGCGACGTCGTTGTTGTTGTAACCACGTGATCATGCACCTTGTAAGCTCTCCAAGTTTGTTTTCTGATCCTGTTACAGCTTTAATAACGTTTAATATGCATTGTGAAACGATTATTATTTGACATACTCTTGTATAACCGATTTCAAGCGGAGGATAAGCAATTCTGCTTATGGAACATCCTAAATACTTTCTCTATTTATCCCGTCAACACAGTGCGTATGTGCCGTGAAACACGGTGCCGTGAAACATTTTTGATATCCTGTCAATACGACCTACTCACTGCGTATGAATATGTGCGGTTGCTGGGGTTATTTCTTTGCATTTTAAAGCCATTTGTATGTGTTGACGGGATAAATAGAATAGTAGGTTAGTGCCGTGAATGGAAACAAATATCTGGCGCGGCACGGAAACGGGATGTGCTCGGCAGAGCCTCGCCCATCCCGTTTCCTGATCCTTGCCAGATATTTGTTTCCATTAACGGCACTAACCTACTAATCTCTATATGTGCTTAGAAGTAAATATGTTGCTCGGCGCGCGGACGGATATTCAAGGTCTGAGGGTCAAGTGTGGCCCTTAAATCAAGCAGCACGTGTTGTGACCACCATTCGGCATTTGAACCGCTTCGTCGAAATTATATTTCGAATGAGTGGTTACCGCATACACCTTCAATAAGAAATAATAAAACTAATATGGTGTTACCACTCATTTGAACCGTCTCGTTGAGACGGTTCAAATGAGTGGTCACGGCAGGACTTTCACTCGTTGAGACGGTTCAAATGAGTGGTCACGGCATGCACTTTCACTCGTTGAGACGGTTCAAATAAGTGGTCACAACATATACTTCCATTAAGAAATACATGTAACAAAAGTAAAATGTCTCCTACATTAAGGACGAAACTTAAGCTCCCATCTGTACCAAAGATAGCGTGTAATAAGTGATCTCGTGCTGTTTGTAATCGCTGTAACGTCTGCACGACGATTGGATTGTCTCTGACGGTGGTTCACATATTTAAGGACTGACTATATATACTATGACCGTTTATTATATACCTACCCATGAAATACATAGTTTTACGATGTAAATAAAAGTAATATGTTCTCATCGTTGAAATAAACAACTTCCGGTGAAAATACGACTACTTCCGCTATCTATATTCATAACGCGCACCTGCAGTGCCGGCTGCAAATACACATTCATTACCGTATACAGTCTAAAAAACTGATAATTTCCATGGAGTGGTATATAATACATGTACATAGAATATTCATATTTTTGCAACGAATATGACATATATGTTCATGGAGTGGTGTGAAATGTCCATATGTACATTTCACACCACACGATGAACATATATGTCATATTCGTTGCACAAATATAAATATCCTCTATTTGTTTCAAATGTAGTGGGATAATACATGTGACTGAATATCTATATAAAGTATATCTGATCCTGTTCTTCTTAAAGTAAATTATACAGAGCATTGAGTTGCCATCTCCGCCATTTTAGTTTGTACATGTTATCGGACAGTTTTACCACTTGAAGGGTTTGACACCTACAGCAAATAATATGACAGAAAATCTAATACAATTTGGTGCAATACGTCCCACATATATATAATGACAACGTCCTATAAACAATATTTCAGCAGACTACACAAAAAGCTTGATATCTGAACATTTCTACAACCACTCACAAAATGTACAATGGACACTTTTCCATGTGTAAAATGTCAAAGTGATGCACTGTCTATTATTAGAAATACACCTGCCATAGGTAAAACCCGTATTTACTCGCATAGCAGGCAAGTAGGCTGTAGTGACAATACATTCAGATAACTGCTTACCAGTCACTGGACTTGATACAGTATTTATGGTAATACAGGCATATATCTACATCACTGTGTATTGTTCTTACTGTTACACAGTCCTTACTGAATTCTCAAACATTTTAACAAAAGGTCAACACACCCTTCAGATATCAGACTTTGTTTATAAATTTGATGAAAACAAGGCATAGCTTGCTGTAGTCAGATGTCTTCCCATCATGTTGCACCAAATTGTATTCATGTGTTTGTCATATTATTAGTGGTATGTGTCAAACGCAATAAGAGGTAAAACTGGCTGATGGCTTGTACACGCTAAGATGGCCGACATGGACCCGCCATGCACTGTGTAGGATATAGTAAGAAGAGAATGTTCACATGTATGTTATGCTTATATCACATTTACGAAGCAATTACGCATGACTCATTAGATGAGCAGGGGCCCCACGTGTCCTTAATGCGCGTTTTCTTGTGCTTCATACACTGCAAATGCCCCAATCGCACACTATCATTTGATCGAATTCCAAGAAAGTTTGCGCTATCTTCAAGTACATTGTTTACTGAAGCGATTTAACAACGCAGCAATGAGGTAAACAGGTTATTTATTCACCGCTTACATAATCTTTCAAAACATGTTATTATAATGAAAAACAGCGATCCATTGTCTATTCAAATAACCCGGAATCGATACGTCAATGTCACGTTGTAAACTGCGCTCGCGTGTAGGGGTGCCGAATAACATGTCTACCTCGCGATCACTGTTGCGTTTTTAAATCGTTTAGGTATGGGTATATATACTACAGTGAAACCTCGCTAAACCGGACACCCTGGGAGGTCCCCAGGGTGTCCGGTTTAGCGAGGTTAACCTCCCAGGGTGTCCGGTTTAGCGAGGTTTCACTGTAAATCAGGCATTTAATTATTCCATGCCATTGTTGTATGCTATGCGATCACGAACAGGCATTTTCACATGAGATAAATGATCAAGAAGGGCATAAACATATGATCACATATGTTTCTTGTTGTCCTGTTTAGAGAGATTCCACTGTATCCGGTACTGTGATACATATAAATAGGGGAGATATCTTTGCTTTAGTAATACTCTTTACTTTTTTATTTAGTCCCAGTAAGCAAATGTTTTGATATTTTTGTTTTGATTTTGCAATGATCGGCATGGGACAGTAATAACGTGTAATATCACGTGGTATCAACATTACGCCCTTTAGATGTTGAGATAGTTGTGGCTGTGACTGAAGAATGTGGCTTATGGGATTTGTGACCAATGTACGGTCCAGTAGCCTATTTCACCAACATTGCAAAGAATACTTTGAGGGAGTAATCATTTATTTTTCATGAAATGCATTATTTCATATAGAACTAACAAATGCATATATTTCATGATTACAAATTTGTAGAATTATTATACTGAATTTATTACATTATCACAGCCAAATTGGCTGTGATAATGTAATAAATTCAGTATAATACAAATTAATAAATTTATCATAAAATTGAAAATTTCTCCCTCAAAGTATATTTTGCTACTAAAGTATACTTTGCAATGTTGATGAAATGGGCTACTGGTCAAATAACGCACATGTAGCCTGATAACAGTCCGCTTGCTAGAAGCATACCGGGTGCTTCATTGATGAAATGGCAGGCAGTGCAGATCCTGATCAGACTGTGCGGATGCACAGGCTGATCTGGATCTACGCAGGTCGCAAATCTCATAAGCCCCATTTCTCAAGTCACCGTCATATATAGGAAAATGTAGATCAAAGCGCCCGTAGAAATCAGGTGCGCCTGTTACATTATACCCACACGTGAGTTTGCCGAGAGCCGACTTGTTATGTATATAGTAAATACATGGTTAGTGCCATCGAGTATAAAATATATTCGGTTGAGCCTTAGACATCTTTATTGGGGCGAGCTTTAGCGAGCCCCTATAAAGTTGTCGGGGCGAAACCGAATTTATTTTATATTCGACGGCACTAATCATGTATTTAATTTATACTAAACATACTAAACTTCATTGTTGAACGTGCGTGACGTCATGTTTTGACGTCATTCCCTAGCCATACGTCACAAATGAGCTTCAATATTGGCTGGTTTTAAACTACACAGTTGTCATAATAAACATTACAATCATAATGAACATATCCATGTCGTTGGTTACATCGCGTATACTGTAAAAATGGACAAAACTCTGCTGAACCGACAACGATTTCGATTTTAAAATTCGCCGCCATCTTGAATTTGCTGTTGCGACTGACGGCACGATTAGGGGTCAAAGGTAAAAGAATAAAGGCAAAAACGGCACATCATGTATATTAAGCTTCTTCGGGTATATTAGGTTACTTCAGATATAAACAACATGTATTCAACCTCCTTTATTATGCTACATGGAGCAATGATTGCGGTATAAATCACACTCCATCCCGCTTACTGATGATGATATACACAATCACCTGCGCTAATGTTTCTCAATTTATTCATTTCAAAATATTTGAATATTGTTCTTCAATCAAGCAGCTACAGATCAGGCTCAGACAATCACACTGCTTGATTGCGAGTTGACATTTCCAATAGATGTTGAAAAACGTTGATACTGCGGGCAAGATAAACGCACGCAGTTGTGTATTCAATTAATTAAGATTCTACCGCGATAATCTAATGATAGCGTAGCTGGTGACATGATTATCGCGGTTCCTATCGCGACTTCGGTTGCAAATACAAAATAGGAGGTCAACACCGTTAATTGTGCTCGGAATTACGTATAATATGTTGCTGTCACTGGAGAAATGGAGGTTATGGAATTTGTGACAAGTGTAGTTTTATCAACACACTTCTGTAGCCTGATACCGGGTGTTTCATTGATGAAATGGCGTACACTGCAGATCCTGATCAGACTTTACGGATGCACAGACTGACCTGGATATACACTGGTCGTAAAACCCATAAACCTAATTTCTCCAATCACAGGCATCTATACTATTCGCTATCAAACATAACACTTTCAAGAAATGACTCAAACTGCCAGCATTGGCTGGTAATTTCCAGCATAGAATACTGTCTATTGCATTATTCATATTCTCCAATGAGGTATATATACTAATTACGTTACGTTACATGTCTGTTCATTCTGAATACGAGCTGACGGTTTGTGAAATGACAGTTTGACACTGTGACGAATGTGAATCCGGCTGACATAAACAAGATACCCTATAACGGTCGCGATCACAGTGATCCAAGATCATAGTATGTAGCCTTAACCCTTTCATACACAAATGTGGCTGTGGCTGGAGAAATGGGCTTTATTGGATTTGAGACAAGTTGATCAAATGACACACTCCTGTAGCTTGATGACGATATATATTGCTTGTTAGAAGCATGACGTGTGCTTCATTGATGGAATGGCGAACAGTGCAGATTCTGATCAGACTGTGCGGATGCACAGGCTGATCTGGATCTACACTGGTCGTATAACCGATAAGCTATCACTCCATTCACGACCACAAATAGACAAACCTTTTGGTATCTGATTAGTAATGGCGGACCTGTGGGTTACGTGACGTACTTTACGTACACCTTATTATGTTGCCCGCATTAGTGTGTACTTTACAATTCAATCCAATTTATTACACTCAATCCAATGTACATGACATCATGAGGTGTAGGTGAAAACAATGTAATGTTGAAGGTACTTGCCCACTCAGTAGGCACAATATGTTATTTATATGAATTAAATAAGTACGGCAGCTTAAAATGGACATGCGAAATTGTGTTTCTATGTCGTTCCCACGACATAGCATCTCGTTACCACGACATAGCATCTCGTTACCACGAGTTAGCTATCTCGTTCCCACGACATAGCATCTCGTTCCTTCGAGATAGGATCTCGTTCCCACGAGATAGCATCTCGTTACCACGAATTAGCTATGTTGTTCCCATCGAGATAGTATCTCGTTACCACGAGTTAGCTATGTCGTACCCACGAGATATCATCTCGTTACCACGACATAGCATCTCGTTCCCACGAGATAGCATCTCGTTACCACGAGTTAGCTATGTCGTTCGCACGACATAGCATCTCGTTCCCTCGAAATAGGTAGCCAATGAAAATGAATCATAATTACCGCCATATTATAGTCCGACAGCCGGGAGCTTAACCTTGTTTTGATTAACATAGATTTTTTATTGGCGATTTTGCTTGTCCATGCCATCCACATCCAGAATCCGGCTAATGACACTCTGTCATCCTTGAGCGTTTTGAGAAATTTGCATAAATTCAAAATGGCCGCCAAACAGTTATATAGTATGCTGTGTGAGATATTGAAGTAATTTAAGAGCGTAAAGTGGATTTACTTGACTTATCAGATAAGCGGTCATCACATATAAAATTCAATACATTCACTGTGACATGGAAAAAATCCAAAATGGCCGCCAAATGTGACATATTTTACATATAACTACTCTCACTCTCTATATCAAAGCAAACATGATACTTATATTTGATATATTAACACAATAAACGCTTTCAGTACGTTCGATATGTTCGTAGACCAGTTGTTGAACAGGGGAAGTCCAAGATGGCCACCACATATAAATATAGTATCATATAACAATAATGTAAACGACTGATAATTAAGTATATAACTGCATATTAGCGTCATATCGTAGCAAATTAGTATAGATGTATTGGATTTATGCATACACTGAACGTTTTCAGTAACTTAGAAATATAATTAAATAACTGTGCCAATAGCAGAAGTAAAAAATGGCCGCCAATTATTGGCCTTTTTATACTGCGCAAATTGCATAATAATTACTGGGGGTATTGCATATTAGTATACATATCTCAGGTTTATGGACACACTGAACGTTTTATGTAACTTTCAAATGCAATATTAGACAATTGTGTCAATAGAAGAAGCCTTAGATGGCCGCCAGATATAAATTACCTTGCAATGACATTCATAATGTGTAATGATTAAAATATGAAATGTCACGTTGACCTATTTCGAAGAAAACACACATAGTTATGTCAATCGTGTGTTCGTTTGTAACCTTGTTATGTAATTATACACGTGTTACAATAGCAGAAGTCCAAGATGGATGCCAAATATAAACTATAGCAATCGTCGTTTAATAATTAAGTCATATAATTAAGTTCAGCCTGCTCCATAGGGAGCACACTGTTATAGCAATAGTTTATTTGTGAATAAAGTAACATTTTCTATAACTCATTTATACATGTACGCTCACACATGTGTCACTACATGTAGCAGACTTCCAAGTTGGTATTCCAATATAACTAGATTACCTTATAGTAACAATTAAATCGTCTTTAATAGCTATTTTTCTTTTTATCATTTTTGTTTTTGCAAATAATGTTTTTCTTAAGCAAATATAATATTTAGCATACCGATGAACATGTCAGCCAATATAACAATGCAATTTCATATGTTATATATCAAAAGTGCTTTATTTTGTAAAAAAGATAAAATCGGACAAATGGTGTAATGTTATTTTTTAATTTTTTTTCAATTTTTTTTCCAAATGTTTATTTTTTTTTCTTCAATTTGTTAAAAAAATTGATCAATTTTTTTTCTACATCAAATTTTATTTCCTATTAATATTGTTTTCGGGGCCCCAATTTTTCTAATAGAATTCAATTTTTTTTCTTGAGAATTTGGTTGGGGAGGAAATCAACACTTCTCTCACTTTTCCCTGAGATTCCGTAACTACTAAAATGTGGACATATATTGAACCCTGATTTGATCGGCTAATAACATCATGCTCTGCATGACTTTTCATTTGTTTGTTGACAACGATACTGCTTTAATTATAACTATCTGTTTGGGAGGCTTTCAGCATTTTTTTTGTTCCTGAATTTTTTATTTCAGAATAATGTCTGAATTTATTCCATGTGATAGAGAGGAAGTTACGACAAATATTTCAATAAGCAGTTGCGATCCTGATCATGCTATTCTGCGAGTCAAACGTTACTGGAGACAGAAACGCAGTGGATTGATATATTTATTGGTGAATTTTACGACTAAGTTCGCGTAGTCACCCCAATAAGTGTTGTCCTAATATACTGATTGTTATAGGTTAGACTATACCAAATGGCGCGAAATCGCCCAGGGGGTATGCATAAGTAGTCCGGTGTAAAAACAAATAGTGCGGGCATTTTTAGGTCACAGACACAGTTTGCTTGCAACTCTTGATCCATTACTACCCAGTTTCACGTGAGGAACAATTTGGGGTACTTTTAACACCAGTTTTAGCATATGTGTAGCATTTAAAAGAACCTGTTGGTCACGTGATGTAAACAGAGTTTTCTTGGGAGTAAGTGAACCTATTGTTTAATTCATGCAGAACCAGTACAAACTGGCTGCAGGTCATGTACAAGTAGGCCCCACAGCATCCATACGAATAGTGAAAGTAGGAGAGACTAAATTATATCGGTTAAATTATATAGTAATACTATTTGGTGTGATCTAACGTATACCCACGTTTTGACAACAAAATGGGTATATTGTTTTCGTCACGGGTGTCCGTCCGTCTGTCCGTAAAACTTTTTAACCGTAATAGGTAGGGACTTGAAACTTAGTATTTGCCTTCCTTATGGTGTGTAGATTCGCAAAGTGATTTTTGATTCGACCCCCGGACATGGATTACCTCCTCCTTTTCGACTTAGCATTTGGGAAAAGTGGGTATATTACGATGTGGCGCTATCGACTGTGCTCTAGTTTTAATTTTCTTTTAAAGAGAGCCCGTATTCTGTTTAAACTAGTGGTCACCTTAAATAAGCATACCCACTAGCAGCAGCAGCAGCAATGTCAATGAATGGACTGAATTTTCCGTTGACTTCAGCGTGACATTGTTGTACCGAGAAGGGAGACAATTACTCGATAATTAGTGTCACAACGGTGGATCAGGCAATCAGCAAATATGTGGCTGTGACTGGAGAAATGGGGCTTATGGGATAACTATAGTCGCCGCTTTTTCCGTCGTCGTCGTCGTCCGCGTCAACAAATGTCAAAACAGGTTTGTACAAGCTTCTTCATCATGATATGACTTTAATATTACTTGACGGATTGCTTCAATATTTGGACACTTGATACATGTGAGCACTGGGAACACACTCATGTTGCAATTAATATGACCATGACCTTTTCGACCTTAATATTTTTGCGACAACACTTAGCCATGTCAAAATGTTTGTACACATTTCTTCTTCATCATATACATGTAACTGTAATATTACCTGGTGGATTTCTTAAATATTGTGACACTTATACATGGGAGCAGCTGGAACACATGCCACCATAGCATGACCTTCACCTATGTTACATTGTCGCATTGTCGTGGAACCACTTAGCCATCTTTACGTCAAAAAGTGTGTACAAGCTTCTTCATCATAATATAATAATTCTTGGATTGCTTCAATATTTGGATACTTGATACATGTGAGCATTTGGAATTCACTCGTGCCACAATTAGTATGCCTTTAACCTTTTTGACCATCACATGATTGTGTAAACACTTAGCCAGTGTTACGTCAACAAGTTTGTACAGGTTTCTTCATCATCAATTAACTTTAATATTGCGAAATGGATTGCTTCAATATTTGGATACTTGATACATGTCAACATATGGAACACACTCGTGCCGCCATGAACGTTTGAACGGTTTGACCTTCACGTGGTTGTGGTAACACTTATTACATGTAGCCATTTGTCTATGTCAACAAGTTTGTACAATTTTCTTCAAACTTGACATTTTTCGTGTTTTGAGCATGCACTTCTCGACGGTTTTTGTGATGATTACTTAGCACATGCCCATGATCCTGTTACGGTCAAATGCTTCGGCAGGCGCGACACCGCTTCCGTGGCGCAATTATTGTTTTTATTGCATGAAATTCAATCAAATAATAAATTTATTGCGAAAAAGCAATGTCTCTATGGGAATTTAACATGGGGTAAAAACGAAGTGGAAAAGCTACAGGAGGAGTAGAAAAACGAAAGAACGTGACTCCGAAACCTTGTTAGATAGCTTGAAAATGATGTAACGAAGAAAACAAAAGTCATATTTTTAAAATCGGTCTACAAATTGCAAACTTATTTTTAAAAATCTATTTTAGATGTTACATTTGTCGCAATAAAATCAACAGTTAATGGAAATTCATTAAACATTCATTGCTTACTTTTTTGTTACTGATGGAAAAGTACTTGGCTTTAAATATTATTTAAATTTAATGTGTCTAAGAGTCAAATGTTTGACGGCAGAAATAAGTGGAAGAGACATATGAGCTACAGTGGGGCCAGCGTGTACATGTAAGTGCACACACGAACGAACACGGCAGGTTGGAACCAATCTGTCGTGTTCGTTCGTGTGTGCACTTACACGCTGACCCCACTGTAATTCATGCATTTTTTCTCATTTCGCATCAAAAGTGTATGTTGTTACCACTCAGTTGAACCGTCTCGGCGAGACGGTTCAACTGAGTGGTAACAACATACACTTTGGGTGGGTGGCGAACCAACCTGTCGTACCCCACTGTAATGTGACATGCAAGAGTGTCCATTGTCCACCATCTTTGTGGGCAAAACTATATGCAACTAATTTTGATAATGATTAAACATAAATTTTCCGATATGTATTTAGTGTTTACACAAATATATTTTGTTCAAACAATATATGGAAAAACAAATGCTTTTTGTTGCGTGCAAAATTTATAATAATTCCAAAAATGGGATTATTTTCACTATTTATCTATAGGGCCTAATGCAATATTACACCCAAAATGGCCGACCATGTTTACTTGTATCCAACAAAGGGAAGTAACTTTTACTGATGTGGGAACTATATAAAGTGCAGTATACCCGTACAGGTACCAGGACTGACTCAGCAAAAAGGACCTTACCCCTTCCAACCCTAAGTAACTGCAATGGACTGTGATATGCTAATATTTCGACCAATCCAATCGTCACAAAATGATTTTTCAGATTAGCGCATTGATGAAAAGGGGGTGTTTTTGTTCTAAAAAATGCAGATCCTGATGAGACGGCTCGCTACGAGCCGGCTCTTCTGGATCTGCACTGTTTGCAAACGCCGCTATAGCGGGCTTTCGGGTTCAATGGGTTAAATATAGAGTAGACCCCCGGATCATCCGGGGCGATGTGACTGTACAACGGGGGCCCGTTTCACTAAACTTCGTACGACTAAAATGTTCGTAAGTGCACATTTAGGATCGTCTGGAAATTATCATATAGGATAACACTGTTACGACTGTGTCTCCATATGTCACATGCACTCACACTCCATTTTCACGGTCTGACATACCGGAATAGTGCGATAGGAGAATACACTAGCTAGGTTAAATTAACCGCCTCATCACCTCCTTCATTTAGTGCACATATTTTGACTATATCGCACATATTAGTAAATACGGAAACGAAACGGGCCAACGGCCATTGGCTTGATACTTGTTTGGACTCCAGTGCCCGGGTTCAGAAGGTCTTTCTGACCCCTAAAGGTACATGCACAATCAGTAGGCACAACATGTTCTTTATATCAGAGACATCATCTGAGATATTTTCTGGCAAAACAAACATTCATTCACCATTACCCCACGTATTGATTGGCAATATTATACATTTTATATCAGGCGTAAATTTCCACACTGATATCATGGGCGATAACCGTGTTTCTTTAAAATCTTAACGGACATTACTATGTAATCTCTGTATTTCTTTTTTGATGGGCAACGATCATACTTTACAATCTGTCGAACATATTATTTTCTCAGGTGACGCATTTAATTAGTATAACTAATTAATTAATATCATGCCTCATTTGCATATGAAAAATAGCCCGATACCACCGCGAGTCACTATCAGTAAAATATATGTTACTAAATGATTATATACGTATAGCGGGCACTCTTAATTTTTAGAACTGGTGGAATAGTGACACAATTATACACAATTCCAATAAAGAGCATGTTGTGCCTACTGAGTGGGCATGTAACTGTAAATATAAGCCACATGAAAAATCTCCATCAGAGAACATTGGTGGCATGCTCGGTCACAATACATGCAGGGTTCTGGGAGATATTTATTCGCTAACTGATTGAATATGAGAGCTTGCGTATTACGTCTAATTGCTATGTCGCGTGTTTCACGCAGGAGTGAAATCTAACGAGAAGTCACTGCCCCCATAGAGACATTTCTGTCGCGTACAACATATATACACGTACATGTAATATTCAGGGGACCTTTTCGCTATATATATATATATACTTATATATGTTAAACGTCGTACGACTAAAATGTTCGTAAGTGCAAATTTAGGATCGTCTGGTAATTTCAATTGATGGATTTACATTTATTGAGCATAGGCTGTGGCCTATGCTCAATAAATGTAAATCCAACAATTGTTTACAAGAAATCATTGTTAATGTGAAATTTACAGACTATCATAAGTTTGTACTTATAATCATTGTAATCGTAAGAAGTTTAGTGAAACGGGCCCCATGTTGTTAAACAACGTCGAAGGTATTCGACAAGTGTGGGACATAAGTATTAGCCCCGTGTTCCACTAACGTTTAAGTGTAAACATTAGTGTACGGTCTTCTTGAACTGTCAGTGAGCTTAGAATCATATTACTTTGCTAATGGCAGGCAGCTTATTTCAGTGACTGAATGGCGAATAGCACAGGACCTCACCTGATCAGACTGCGCGGATGCGTAGGGGGACAGGCGCTACGCTAGTCGCTGATGTCGCAACACCATTTGCTCATGCTGTTTGAATTAGAAACAGACTTCATCTACATAAAGCGGCTGTCTTGTATGGTACGCCAAATGTACATAAACTCAAATAATTATTGCTAACTGTAAATAATTAGAGCTAGCAATAACTACTTAGAGCTAGCATTAATTAATTGAGTTCATAATTATTTGAGTTTATGTAGATTCGGCGTTCCAGGAACGCCGAATCTACATAAACTCAAATAATTATTCCTAGCTCTAAACAATTAGAGCTGCATTAACTATTTAGAGCTAGCTCCAAACGTTTTATAGAGCTCTTCAAATGATTTGAAGCTAGCTATACATATTTAATGCTAGTCCTAATTATTTAGAGCTAGAATTAATTATTTGACTTTATATGTAGATTTGGCGTTCCATAGGCCTGACATAACGGGACGCACAGGCTGATTACGCTAGTTGCAAACGTTGTAACGCCCCTTTTCTCAGTCGGGCCAAATTACAAACCGATCTGAGCTAAATACGGCTACTGTCTTGAACCAGCTACCATGGAATGAGACAACAGAATCCGCTGGATACCAGTTATCCCGACCTGTGATGGATTAAACCACAATTTCAGTCGACAATGTGACACAGTGTTCATGTATATGGCCACGGAATCATTGGCCGCTGTCACGTGTCCTGCGTCGCCTGTGTCGCTGTGTCGCTGTGCGCTCCGTCTTCCACATGTACTTATGCGCTGCGTATTTTTTTTTCACGTCAAAATAGATTGATTCCTCGCGATACCCATTATAAAAGTGCATGCAATAAAATTAGTAATAATCCTATTACTTTTGGGGAGTGGGTCTAAGTGACTCTGGTCTGGTGAGGACCTGGCACCAGGTCAGGTTATTCTAATTGCAGGGCTGAATATTCATATTCTATCACAACAGGTGTGAGTGTGAGACTCGACCCCGTTACCCTGGCCTAAAATGGCCTTATATGTTGCCAGACCGTTAAACACAATTCAATCAAAATCAAAGCCTCACGAATTCCCATTTAGTTTCATGCAGCAGATACTGCATACTCAAGGTGTATGATCACGTGGTACTAACAACAACAACAAGTACTGAACTTTCCAGAATCCATCTGATTCAAAGTACGTATTCTTTTATAGTATCCGTATTACGTAACGGATTTTGATGAAATATGGCGCATCAAACGCGTCCTGTTAAGCTGCATTTGGTGGTCTCTGTATTGTAGCCCAAACTTCTGTCGTTTTTACGAAGAATCGATTTCCGTGACACGGAAATCGATTCTTCGCAAAAACGACATAAGTCTGTGCCAAACTCCCTGGACCACCAAATACAGCTCATGAAGACGCTTTTGTTGCGCCATATTTCATCAAAATCCGTTTCATATTAAGGAGAATATCAAATAATACTTTCAAGATTTCAACACTTTCAGCCATTGTTGTTGTTGTTATAACCACGTGATCATGCACCCTGATACATTGTACTTACATTTCGTCGAGTAATCAGCGTAAAATGAGTTAATGCGACAGCTCTAAATTTGTATCTCGTCAGGACACTGGTGCATTTTATGCCGGCGCGGAGAATAACAACGCAACTAGGAGGTTGAATGTTCGAGCCTCCGCTCGGGCTTATATGGCCGGTTGGTGACCTACCAGCTAGTTCAATAAATGGTACCAACGAGGGATCGTAGCTAGCTATTTCCCTTTGCAAATATATTTATGGATATCCGGTCCTAAGCTGTCTTTCAGCGTTTATATCTTACCGAATAGCACACAAATTGAGTTTTGCGAACAGAGTAGACCCAGAACATGCTGCAAATAATGCAGTCACTGATCAGATTGCGCACAAACGTAGGATGATGTGGATCAACACTAATCGAAATCAATATTATTGATATTTTTTATAACAAATCATGCAACATTCGCCCTTTTTGCAAGCAATAAGGCCCGAAACTACACAATTTGGACTGGATTTCTATAAATAAATTCAACGGGAGATTACTAACTACGATTCCTCATTGCCTGCCTGATACTAGAAACTATATTACTTGACTTTGGTGGCATACGGTAAACCATGATAACGACTGCCGTTGCCTCTGATGGTCTTAACCCTTAAAAGGCGGGAACCGAAAAGTGTCGTCTGCTGTTGTTTCATATTTTGCATTCTTTCTTAATAAAAACATGGTTTGACAGCACTTTAGAATCATTTCCATTTTCTGAGAAAAATGGAAAATAAAAGCTAAGCACCAGACGATAAATTCTAATTCAGCACTGTAGGGGTTAAACACACCAAGTAACCAAATACTACGAAATGAATATTTGAATGTCTGCTATCTAATTGCATATGGTGCACCAGGACAGTGATTCAATCACTGTCCTATAGTTGTCATGAAGAATCCGATAATAAACATTCAGATTGTCTTCCATTTACTGTGTTTGAGGTACAACTTATGCAACTCGATGCTAAAACACGAATATTCGTCTAGTATAACATTTCACATGATGCTTCCGTTCACATTAATTCAGCAATACGTCAATGTTAATAGACATCTGTGCCAGGCTCGGATTGCATCCCTTGTCTAATTACCGTTTTGTTGCCGATATTCATTTCCAAAATCAATATGTATATATTTTATTGACGTGTCACATTTCTTATTTATAATGTTATCAACACTAAAATAACTCACAGTACAACAGAAGAAACCCAGGCCGATATCGACCTATGAGACACCATGGAAGTATTTACACAAGTACACCAATTTATTATATACCTACCCATGAAATACATAGTTATACGATGTAAATAAAAGTCATATGTTCTTATCGATGAAATAAACAACTTCCGGTGAAAATACGACTACTTCCTCTATTTATATACATAACGCGCATCTGCAGTGCCGGACTGTAAATAGGCTGCAAATACACATTCATTACCGTATACAGTCTAATAAATAGAATATTCATATTTTTGCAACAAATATGATATAATGTTCATCTCGTGGTGTGAAATGTCCATATTTCACTCGTGACGGCACGAGTGAAATATGGACATTTCACACCACTCGATGAACATTATGTCATATTCGTTGCAAAAATATGAATATCCTCTATGATGTATGCACATGCGTTTTATAACGCTTAAAACATACGCAAAGTGAATTAAAATGATTGGTTACGTATGAATAAGTTGGTTTAGTAGTTACACAAAAATGTCATACACAATAAATAAATAAAAGTATTAATTGTATTTTGCTAGTAAATTGAAAATGCATGCGTTCCGGCAGTGGCCACATATTTATTATAGCTGAGTGATCGGCGGTGTAGATCCAAATCAGACGTAGCTTCCATGAACGTGGTAGTGACTGGAGAAATGGGGCTTATGGAATTTGTGACCAGTGTAGCTTCTGAATAAATAGCACACGTCTGTATCCTACTAACGATCTATAGTGTTTGGTTGAAGCATGACGGGTGTTTCAGTGACTGAATGGCGAACAGTGCAGATCCCGATCAGACTGTGCGGATGCACAGGCTTATCTGGATCTACACTGGTCGCAAAGCCCATAAGCTCCATGCCTTCAATCACAACCACACATGATATAGACAAGGACGAGAAACTCGTCGCAGATGAGTTTAACTCCGCATGAGATGTTAATTTTGAGTCACCTCCGACTCCTGTCATACGATGACAGTCGTTGAACATTCTACAAATGTGGCTGTGACTGGAGAACTGGGCCCGTTTCACTAAACTTCGTACGACTAAAATGCTCGTAAGTGCAAATTTAGGATCGTCTGGAAATTTCAATTGATGGATTTTCATTTATTGAGCCTAGGCTGCATATGCAGCCTATGCTCAATAAATTTTAATCCAATATTTGTTTACAAGAAAACCTTGTTAATGTGAAATTTATAGACTATCATAATTTTGCACTTACGAACAGTTTAGTGAAACGACCCCCTGTGGGTTATTGGTTTTGCAACCAGTGTAGATCCAGATCAGCCTGTACATCCGCACAGTCTGATCAGGATCTGTACTATTCGCCAGTCCATCAATGAAACACGTCGTGCTTCTAACTAGCAATATATATCATTATCAGGCCAGAGGAGTTTGCTATTTGACAAGGAGCTATACTGGCCATAAACCCCATAAGCCCATTTATCCAGTCACAGCCACCAATATGTCATTAACAATTCTGACAAAATCGTAAACTGTAGCAATTAAATATAGCTTATGTCTTTGGCAGTCAGACTAGCGGCGCCGAGGCCGGACCTGGTAGTAACTCCTAGCATGTGATCTTAGTATGTTTACTGTTTATGAACCATGATGTGTGTTTCACTCACCGAATGGCGAGCAGTGCAGTTCCTGATCAGACTGTGCGGATACACAGGCTGATCTGGATCTACACTGACCGCTAAAGCCCCACCGCTACGGTAATGGTTAATACAATCACTACTGTCAGTTTCACGAAATATGCAAAATTTTACAGCAATATAACAATGCAAAAACAATTTGTTTTCGATCATTTTAAATATTACGAAATGAGCTTCTTTTTATTTCGTGCAATTTGGTAATTTGGTGTTATTATGACAAAAAACCTTTTAAGGAACTGAAGAAGTTACAGGAGGAACTGAAAAAAAGAACAAAATACCATGGAACACAAAATTTTAATTTTGTTTTTGATATACGTAGCACATACCTACTCAAACGTGTTAAAACGTATTAAAATGTATTACAACGTACATATAGTTAAAACATATTAAAAAGTATCAAATCATATTAGATAAGCACAAAAACGGACTTGGCCATACCTACTGAAACATAATAAAACGTAGAAATGAAACATAACAAGATGTAGCAAACAAAAGTAGTAAAGCGTAGAAAAACGTAGTAGTATGTATTATGGCTAAGTACGTTTCTATACGTATCTAATACATTTTACTACGCTTTAACTACGTTTTAGTACGTTTCAATAGGTATAAGTATATATCGAAACCCCACGTTAATTTTTAATAATATCCAAAACAAACGTGGCGGGAGCAATCATCATTACGTATACAGCCGTATATAAGTATAAGTTAGATCACGGTTCGTCCGCATGTACGAGGAGATAATCCGCAAGATTATCGCTCGTACATGCGGACGAACGTGATCTAACTTATTTATCACATCCTCATGCACATACCTTGCACACGAGCGGTGTTAATACAGAAACAACACCGGGAAATGTGTTAAATATGTGATAATAGGTTGTAATACGTATGTTACCGTTTTACTACGTATTAAATACGTAGTAATACCTAGTAGTAGGTAATATCCATCTTGGATTTTGATGTCTAAACTAAAAATTAACCATACCAGCTGTTTTGACATGAGATAATGATTGGGAAACGACACCTACTTTGTGTTTCTTGCTTATCTCGTTACAGAGATAATGCATTTTATACATTTCAAAATGGCGTTAGCGGCCATTTTGAATGTTGTGCTCTAAAAAAATGGTTCAAGTTTACAAATCAACAATAAAAAAGGTAGGAAAGTATGGTCACGGAATCTTCAGAAATGACCCTACTATAATTCCAGCTCAAAACTATTTACACAATTACCTAACATTTGATTGGTCCGTAGCAAGTCTCTGTCCAAAATTTATATCCCAGTAAACTCCCATGCCGAACTACTTTCCATAACCGTCAGGCGCAGTTAAAATAATTCTTAAGAAAACGGAAAATAAACACATTTGCTTGATGAATTTATTTCAAATGCTGGAATTATAAGGAATGAATGGCCTTTTTGTCGAATTTATCGATCGGGGATATAAACTTGGAAAAGTCGCAGGAATACTGGACGAGGCCTTCCGGCCTTCGTCCAGTATTCCCGCAACTTTTCCAAGTTTATGCCCCGATAAATTCCACAAAAAAAGGCCATTCATTCCTATAATATTAAAAATGATATTGCTTTTCCAATGTGTTTGTAGCCGTAAACAATGGACAGGTTTGCACGTAACAAACAGTAATATGTTTTCAAGTACAATTTACAAATGTACGGAGCCCACGAAATAACTATTCGTTCCCCGTTCCCTCAATTTAACAATTCGTTCCCACGAATTAACAATTCGTTCCCACGAATTAACAATTCGTTCCCTCAATTTAACAATTAGTTCCCACGAAATAACAATTCGTTCCCACGGGAACGAATTGTTAATTTGTGGGAACGAATTGTTATATCCTGGGAACGAATTGTTATATCGTGGGAACGAATTGTTAATTCGGGGGAACGAATTGAGGGAACGAATTGTCATTTCGTGGGAACGAATTGTTAATTCGAGGGAACGAATTGTTATATCGTGGGAACGAAGTGTTACATTGCGGGAACGAATTGTTAAATTGAGGGAACAAATTGTTATTTCGTGGGAAAGAATTAATAAAAAAAATCCGTACAAATGTGCATGTATTGTTGTCTCTTTTCCAGTCGTTCCCGTGTCGTACCTGATCGGTGCCGTGGGCTCGGCCAGCATACTGCTCCTGACAGTCATTGGCTACCTAGCCTGGAGGCTATGTCGCCGGCGCAAAATCGTCGATGCCTCGTGGCGAAGTTTCTCGGAGGGCGAAGGCAGCTCACCCGAATCCACACTCGACCGACACATGAAAATCAGCCAGAGTACGCCAGAATTGGCAGCCGAATGCGCCAAACTTGAAAGATTCAACATAGCCTCCCGAGGAAGAGAATTATTCAAAGGACTCCGTCAGTCAACGTTACCCACCGTTTCCGAGCGACATCAATCATTTCAGAGGCAGCTATCTCACAAACTGGACCTTACAAACATTGAGTTCTCCATTCAAAGTGTGAAACACAAAGAACAGCCAAACCTGGGATCCATCAAACCCGAACTATACAAACAGGCGTCTGTTGACAGCACAAAGTCTGAACACATCGCGTGCGGCAAACTTTTCTACAGTCTTCAGTACGATCCGGAAATAGAACAACTATCCGTTGGTATCCTAAAGGCGACGGACCTTCCAGCAAAGGACTTCTCTGGAACGTCAGACCCTTACGTGAAAATATACTGCTCCCAGACAGGAAGAATAAATATCAAACAAAAGTGCACCGGAAGACGCTAAATCCGGATTTCTCCGAGAAGTTTTTGTTCAGTGTGACGTACAGGGAGCTAGCGGAGCGCGTGCTACAGTTGAATATTTACGATTTCGACCGTTTTTCCCGCCATGACCTGATTGGCACGGTCATGATAAAGGAGCTAATCCCCGACGGAAACAACCTGTCTGTGGAATCGGTGTTCGCCAAGGATATTCTCAGCTCCAATCAGGTGGGTATTGCGACAATATCAGCTCCAATCAGGTGGGTATTGCGACAATATCAGCTCCAATCAGGTAGGTATTGCGATAATCGCAGCTCCAATCAGGTGGGTATTGCGACAATATCAGCTCCAATCAGGTGGGTATTGCGACAATATCAGCTCCAATCAGGTGGGTATTGCGATAATCGCAGCTCCAATCAGGTGGGTATTGCGACAATATCAGCTCCAATCAGGTGGGTATTGCGACAATATCAGCTCCAATCAGGTTGGTATTGCGATAATCGCAGCTCCAATCAGGTGAGCATTGCGACAATATCAGCTCCAATCAGGTGGTTATTGCAACAATATCAGCTCCAATCAGGTGGGTATTGCGACAATGCAGCTCCAATCAGGTGGGTATCATAGGCGTCGCCAGGAATTTTCCAGCGGGGTTCGTCTACCAACGGTAGACGCCGACAGCCGAAGGCTGGAGACGGGGAGTGCACGAGAGGGGTGTCCCCTCTGTTTAGACGGCGGGGTACGGGGGTCTCCCCCGGAATTTTTTTTATTTCTATGTGCAATTTCCGACGTTCTAATGCATTTTAGAGCTATAATTTCCACAATCGCACAACCGAATTTCCGTAAGAAATTATTGTGGTTGTTGTTGCTGTTGTTGTATGTCTATAATTCAGGCGCTTATTTTTCGCCACAATATCTCAACAGCCACAGAGACTGGAGTTAAATTGGAGGGCGAAGCCGATTCTAGACTAGTTGACATCGCGATCATACATATTCAACATGTATTCCTGAAATAGAAACAGTCTATATCCAATAGCAGAGACGTATTATGAAATTTCCTTACCAATAGTCATATTTGCATCCAAAAGTTAAAACTGAAAAGGGGGTTCGTTCGCACCCCCCCCCCCCCGAACCCCCCCTGGCGACGCCTATGGGTATTGCCACAATCTCAGTTCCAATCAGGTGGGTATTGCGACAAACTCAGCGTCAATCAGGTGCGTATTGCGACAAACTCAGCTCCAATCCACAGGTGGAAGACTCGGACCTATGCCACCAAATAAAATGCCTATTAAAAAAGTCCCATTACCCCACCCACTTGGTCTCGTACAGTACCATCTTCTGTTATAGAAAGGTGATAAAGAATATGGCTATTATAGAAAGAGCCCTCTTTTTTCCGACTCGTACAAACATAATCAACATCGATTAAATGTATGACTTCTGTCTCTGGCAATCGATAAATGTATTAGGTGTTAAATCAGAAGTAATGAGTATCAAAAAGCAATGAAAAATGTGTGGTATCTTTATCATGCTACGGAAAACAATAAACAGACCAAACATGTAGCATATTTTTCCATGAAAACACATCTTGGTATTTCATTAGAATTGTCTCCAAGAAATGACGGAGTGACACTACTCAATTACTAATTACTAGGGATGTTATCGAATGCCAAAAACGGTATTCGAATATTCGGTCGAGGTATTCGAATAGTATTCGAATATTCGGAAAACGCTATATTCGGTAGGCAGACGTAGTTACTCCGCTGGTAATCACACTACACTACACGGTGTGTGCTCTAAATAGCCATTGTTTGCTAGACGGGATCTGGTTCAGATAGCCGCGATTGATGCGTCACAGGTTACAGGTTACATTTCTGTACCTGCGTAGTTACCGGTAGTTAGAAAATGAAAAAATAAACGGGAAAAAATCGATCTCGATATGAAGGATATATTAAATATAATCCAGTTAACCTGGCCTTACACGACCTTAGCTGTTGATAGGCCGTTAAGCACCAATATTCAATCAATCACTGGTGTGTGTGTGGGGGGGGGGGGGTGTACATCAGACCACTTTTAATGACTGGAGAAAACGAACAAACAAACGCTAATCATCCAAACAGTTTATCAATATTCAACAGAGCATATATGTATGTGAAGAAATGACAAAATTAATCTGACCAGCTTACAGCGTATCGGTGTAGATGTAACGCTCCAGTTACGCTGTGTAATTTGATAGTAAAATTATAATTTCTCCCCAAAATGGCAAGTTATAAGTGCTTTAGAATCGTCTCAATGAATTAGTCTAAATAAAGTGACTCCCTACGTACTTGTAATTTTTCGAAGACATATTAAAAACATCACGCCTAATTGATCAAATTACACACCGTATCTGGAGCGCTGTTAATTATAAATCCCGTGCCAGCTAGGTCACGTGTCGGATTGTTTGGAATTGTCGCCGTAAACGCCTGCGGTGTAAGTTGGCTGGCAGCCAGTGACACGTGAAATTTACACAAAGTTGAAAGATAACTTTATTGAGTTTATTCTTAGAACAACACAAAACAAAACAGGGGCAATATACGGCGTTGCGTTAAGGGTGGTTTTCTCAGATCCAGTTTCATTACTGAATGTATCACGCACAGTTTATCCAACAAATTGTAACTTAATAACTTAATCACTGTTGTCTAAGTCAGAAATGTGTGAAACCTTGTTCTTATTCAAGAAGATAATTTTGTCCACTATGTCACTGGATAGCCGGTTACGTAGTTTATTCAGTAATAGTCCGGCGGTGGAGAAAATGCGCTCAGAGGGTACAGAAGTGGCGGGTACAGCGAGAACTTGTCTGGCGATCACGGCGACCCTGGGGAACTTGGTCTCGTTGTGCTTCCACCACGACAAGGGGTCAACTTCCGGGTCCGGAGATTCACGTAGGTAGGAACGAAGTTCGTCATTGTCCTCATTCACTGGCGAGTCAAATGTGAGAAAGTTCGGTTTCCGGCGTTTTGAGGGCGTGGGTTCACACTCGTCGCTGTCACGGGTGGGTAGACGGAGGGGTATCTCGTCCATGCGGGATTCGAGTGTTTCCTCGGCGGTCTGGCGCTGCAGGCGGTTCAGGAAAGGCAGCCGCTTGTATCGTGGATCCAACAGGGAAGCGATCACCGGTACAGAGGTGGCGGTGTCCACGGACGTCGGCTTGAAACGGCGATCTAACTCTACACGCATAGTGTCCTTCACTTTCAGAACGAGGCTGCTGTCGTCGTCGATGGGTCTTAGACTGTTGCGTAGGAGGCCGCACACAACGGGGTAGATCTGCGAGCTGGAGACGGATTTCTCGGCGCACATGTAGGTAGTCACTTCCGTCAGATCGCCGAACACGGTGGACAGGTCCCCGATGATCTCCCACTCGGTGTCTTTGGGAAGTAGATACGTGTCGCTCTTCTTCGTCACCCGTGAGTCCAACATGATGTCTGTGATGACGCGGCGTTGTTCGTGAAGACGACCCAGCATCATCTGTGTGGAGTTCCAGCGTGTCGTGACATCTTGGATCAGATCGTGTTGTGGTTCCTGGAGGAGTTGTTGTCGTTTCTTCATCTCGGCTGTTAGTGTGGTTGAATGTTTGAAATGTCCAACTAGTTTCCTACACTTCGCGACGACTTTAGATACGGTGGGTAGTTCCATTGCCGGTTTAATACATAACTGTAACGTGTGAGCAAAACATCCCAAATCACTCCAGTCCTCACACTTGTCACCGGCACACTCCATATTTCGCGCATTGTCGTGGACACATGTCTCGATTTTCCCGGTGAGGCCGAACTCGGAGACGCAGTCTTTAAGCTTGGTCAAATTTGTAATATGGAGTAATTAATTAACGATTAACCAATAAGGTGTTGGAAATTGACATCCGTTCGTAATCAGTTTACCGATTGGTCAACCATACCGAATTTGTTCGATTCAATGCACAAATGCAAACGCCCCCATAAAAGACGGTGCACCGACAAACTATCGATAGATCTTACACCAATCAACAACAAACTTCTTCAATCAATACTACAAATGCGTGCCGCTAATACGGAGACCGACGTCATACCTGTTTAAGCCTGTGTGCCCATCGGCGCTGTACACAAACACGTTAGTTAACGAGTTCGCGGGTTATTGTTTACCGACGATGGCCGACGATGGCTGTCGCAAACTTTCACACATCTCAAGATATCAAAGTGTTGACTTTAAATAACGATTAATCCCTTCGGTACACAGAAAATTGATAGAAAAAAAAAAATATTTTTTTTTTTTAATATTCGAATAGCAAAACGGTATTCGAATATTCGGACAACAACCGAATATTCGAATATTCGAATATTCGATAACAACCCTACTAATTACTTATCTGGAGCCCTGTCACTCTATGCAATTTTCTAATAACGATCTTCATTACAGTATATACCTACCCAAGAAATACATAACTATACGATGTAAATAAAAGTCATGTGTTCTCATCGATGAAATACATATACTTTGTTGAAATATAAGTACTTCCGGTAACTATGTTCATATGCGCACCTGCCAAAACTGACGTAGTCTGCAAATATCAACACAGCCTATGCTCAATAAATGTAAATCCAATAATTGTTTACAAGAAAATAATGTTAATGTAAAATTTACAGACTATCATAATTTTGCACTTACGAACATTTTGTCGTACGAAGTTTAGTGAAACGGGCCCCTGTAACATGCAGTGTGTGTGTCAGTATTTTTCACATAGTTTATAAAACAAAATGTCCCTTATCTGCTAAATGGAATAGTCCAGAAATGAACATGGAACTATCAATGTCAGATATTTAGGGGTGATAGGGTTAAATGTGAAAATGTTCAAGGGTGTTTTGTCCACCCTTTGAATGAAGGGTGTTTTGTCTATTGTCCGCCTTGTAAAATTAATCAACGGGGTTATGTCCACATTTCAAGTCAACTAACGGGTGTCTTGTCCCTCTATACATTTTGAGACTAACGGGGTTTCGGAAAGGGGGTTTCGTTCTGACACCTGCAAAACAAACAATGTGATGAAGGGTGTTTTGTTCACCATGTAAAAATCATCAATGCTGTTTTTTCCACTCTACAACAATAATCAAGGGCATTTTGTCCACATAAGAATCACCCAGGGTGTTTTGTCCACCTTGTATAAATCAGCAATGGTGTTGTGTCCACCTTGCAACAATCATCCAGGGTGTTTCGTCTACCTTGTAAAGACCCTCGAAAATGTGATTCCCACCTTTCAAACCCCAAGGGGGTTTTGTCCCACATTCGCGGCATACACTCCCTTGGCATGTGTACTTTTTACTGATGAATTTTCTTTATTTAGAAATTGCTATGTGACTGTATGTCACCTGTCAACCATTTCCATGACGACGACTCGATTAGTTTGGCAGTCCTGACGCCTGCGAAGATTCTGTTGCTATTTCCGTAGAACATTGGAAGCCGTTGACACACATTAGGTGTGAAACGCCATAAACAATGGCGGCCGGCAGCTTTTTTTGAAGAAACGGCCTTGGCGTACTACTTTCGGACTAGTTTCGGCGCATCATCGGCGTTATAATTGGCGAGTCTGACGACGTCGTTAGAATTGGCGGAGATTGTCGGTTTGACATCGTCAAACCGACAATCTCCGCCAATTCTAACGACATAGATATCTCGTGGTTTTCCAAGTTTGATGTCCTATTTCATTATGCGATTGGTGTGTGGCTGTGTACCAGGGAATATCAATGGCCAGCTTTTATGGGTATCTGCACGCCATATTATGTATATTGCGACCTTATCATTGCACGAATCGCTGATTCTGGGCGTTATGCTCATTGTCACATATGTTGTAATCATATAAAACCTATAAAAACATATGGGATATAGTCATGTTGGCGGCGCTCAAGCATACTTCAATGACAGAATGGAGATCTGTGTATGCCCTGGCTATGCCGAGTTTCTCATGAAAGCATGGACATCGTCTAATACATTTTCTAGTTAGTCAGCATAAACATTAGATTATATTTATTGCAAAAAGATACAGTCGTTCACTGAAGCTGTACTGGTCACCTGACATATAATTGTTATGTTACGTTATTGTGTTATGATTTATAATTAATACACCGTATTACTTCATTTGCGAACGTCCGTTTTATACAAATATAATTTTAGGACGAAAATTGCCGTCTGCTGTTGCTTTATAGTGTGCCTTCTTTCGCAATAAAAACATGGTTTGACAGCACTTTAGAATCATTTCCAATGAAAATGATTCTAAAGTTCTGTCACACCATGTTTTAATTAGAGAAAAATGAAAATAAAAAATAACCAGCAGACGACAATATTTAATTCATCATGGCAAGGGTTAAGTGGGTAAGATGTATTATCCCACCTCTACCCATACTGTGTACCCGTGTTATTGGGGGAACTAGACGTATAGTGTGGATATATATTATCTGCGTGGGATAACTTACTAAGAGCACGGTTGTGCGCATGTACGATCGATAATCCGCTCTCTGAAGCTTGCGGATTATCTCCTCGTACATGCCGGACGAACAGTGCTCTAAGTTTTGTTTAAACAATGTAATTCAATTTGGTAATAATACTTATTCCGTGAGTATGTGCTGTGAAAGACGGTGCCGTGAAACATTTTTGATATCCTGTCAATACGACCTGATCACTGCGTATGAATACGTACGGTTGCTGGGGTTATTTAATTTCATTTTAAAGCCACTTGTATGTGTTGACGGGATACATTAGAATAGTATGTTAGTGCCGTGAATTGAAAACAATATCTGGCGCGGCACGGACACGGGATGTGCTCGGCAGAGCCTCGCCCATCCAGTTTCCTAAGCCTTGCCAGATATTGTTTTCCCATTCACGGCACTAACCTACTATTCTCTATTTACAGCTCACTTACAAATGACGAAATCGACTGTGGCGCAGTGACAGTCCTGGCCGTTTTACGGAGCCCGCTATTCATGTGAAGCCAGTAACGGCAATTCCATCCAATAACCGCGGGGCTAATGGCAGAAATCGAAACGATCGTTCGCGAATTGCCTCATTTTGAAATTAAATGCGCAATGGGGAATAAAGATTAACCGCATTGTTACATTATTACTCCTGTGTTCTTGCACGCACATAATTATTTTGGCACCAGCTTTCGCCCAAGTACTCACATATTAAAGTGCTGAAGTACTCAAGTACACGGAGGATTAACACGAATATTTTAACGGAGGATTTCATGTGCAACAACGAACCTCTTTATTCTCTCGGTCCAATCAAAATGGCATTATTAGACGCACGCTAGAGTATTAAATATGTTTATCCCGTCAACACAGTGCGTATGTGCCGTGAAACACGGTGCCGTGAAACATTTTTGATATCCAATCAATAATATTTTTGCATTTTACAGCAATTTGTAGGTGTTGACGGGATAAATAGAATAGTAGGTTAGTGCCGTGAATGGGAAAACATATCCCATCCCGTTTCCTGAGCCTTGCCAGATATTTTTCCCATTCACGGCACTAACCTACTATTCTCTATCTATTTTCCTTATTTCTGAACCAAAGTATATGTTGTGACCACTCATTTGAACCGTCTCGCCGAGACGGTTCAAATGAGTGGTCACAACATATACTTCTGATGAGAAATACAGAAATTATTGAGCCTTGCCGGATATTTTTTCCCATTCACGGCACTAACCTACTAGTCTCTATATCAGACGCACGCTAGAGTATTAAATACGTAAACGCGCCATCCGAACAAAAACCATGTTAAATAATCATTACAGACTCGTTTTATGATGATTTTATTTAACACGAAACTTATAAATCAGGGACATAAACTCCCACGCCGAACTACTTTCCGTATCCGTGAGGCGCAGTTAAAATAATTCTTAAGAAAACGGAAAATAAACACATTTTCTTGATGAATTTATTTCAAATGCTGGAATTATAAGAAATGAATGGCCTTTTTGTGGAATTTATCGGGGATATAAACTTGGAAAAGTCGCGGGAATACTGGACGAGGCCTTCCGGCCTTCGTCCAGTATTCCTGCGACTTTTCCAAGTTTATACCCCGATAAATTCCACAAAAAAGGCCATTCATTCATATATTATAATTCGTCCTACCTTCTAAGCCAATCGCTGGTCATTATCGCGCTCCACTTATGCCATGTATTGCAAGATGTAACCCCAATACGCTACATACAGTAGCGCTTTTCTGCAGGTCAACTATACGTACTATACCAATACTATACGTATACTATACCAATACGATATGTTTTCTATACGATATGCATATAATATAAACGTACGGTATGTTTGTACCGTACATACCAACCAATATCTATAGATATACCATTCAAATCGTACTTTTATACGATTTTTATACATGTGTATAATTCTGGTACGTTTGTATCGTACAAACATACCAGATTATGGTATATTCATACCATATCCATACGGATATATCTTATATACGAACGGATATCGTATGTTTGTATAATATTCGTATAGTACGTTTGTACTATACGATGATACGGTACAAACATACCAATATTATATGATCATACGATATGCTCATTAAATATACCAATACTATACGATTACGATATGTATACGACATTAGTATATACAAATAGGTAAGGAGCAGAAAAGCGCTACTGTATTGCCAGATCTAATGACTACCTGTTCGACAGGAAATCTAAAATCTATAATCGGATGGGAGACTGCATTATACACTGGACTAACTATAAGCATGTTATTGTTCACATTTGAAATTTTAGCCATTCAGAGAGTTAGACGTCCATGATCTTAAGTTGTATTTTAAAGAATTAAATGCTGCGGTCGCTAGCGCTCTCTCGCATTTAATTAATTAATTAAAAATCAAATATACGTATAGGCTCTGACCAGACTTTACGGATCGCTGTGTATGTCTACGCATGTAGCCTATTACACCAACATTGCAAAGTATACTTTTCTAACAAAGTATACTTTGAGGGAGAAATTTTCAATTTTAAGATAAATTTATTAATTTTTATTATACTGAATTTATTACATTATCACAGCCATTTTGGCTGTGATAATGTAATATATTCAGTATAATAATTCTGCATATTTGTAATCATCAAATATATGCAGTCGTTAGTTCTATATGAAATAATGCATTTCAGGGAAAATAGGTGATTACTCCCTCAAAGTATACTTTGCTAGAAAAGTATACTTTGCAATGTTGATGAAATCGACTACTGATGAGCACGGGGTAATATAAATGCCATGGCCGTTGACCCTAAAGGTAGCAAGAATCACTAAATTGCCGTGACCTATTTTGCACCGTGACACCAAGACCCCATAGGAAACAATTGCCTCACATAATTACAGTTACTCTGCCCACATGGTTCGTAATTGCTCAGACATGTAAGCCATCGGCCTGTCCATCACCAATACGACTGTTCAGTAATTAGACATATAGAGAATAGTAGGTTAGTGCCGTGAATGGGAAAATATATCTGGCAATGAAACACATCTTGGTATTTCATTAGAATTGTCTCCAATGAGACAATTCTAATGAAATGCCAAGACATGGTTTCCGTTGGAAGCAAGCTATTCAATAATTGCTGTCTGTTGCCTTATATAGGGTGACATTTTTGTTATTGATGAACAAATACTTCCATTTAAATATTTTTTACATTTAATATGTGTAATAGTCAAAAGTTCGTTGGCAGCAAAACGTGAAACAGACAGTAGACAAATAGTGTCAACGTTGCGCCATATAAAAGGAAGATAACTGAAAATTGCACACTCGCCCGTTTCACTAAACTTCGTACGACTAAATGCTCGTAAGTTCAAAATATTTCACATTAACACAGTTTTCTTGTAGACAATGATAGGATATACATTTATTTACAGCCTATGCTCAATAAATGTAAATCCATTAATTGAAATTTCCAGACGATTCTAAATTTGCACTTACGAACATTTTAGTCGTACGAAGTTTAGTGAAACAGCCCCCTGAGTCGTAGTACATGTAACGTCCACACGATACGCAAATAGGTCGTAGCAGACCCTAAATCATTGGTCGTAGTGTAAATACAGTGAAACATCACTAATCCGGACACCCTGGGAGGTCCCCATGGTGTCCGGCTTAGCGAGGTTTCACTGTAAATCAGGCATTTTATAATTCCGAGAAATATTTGTGTGCTATATGGGATCACGAACAGGCATTATCACCTGAGATCAATGACCAAGAAACCCATCAAAAGTATGTTAAATTCCCTTGTCCAATACGGTTTTTATCAAGTATTAGTTATATTTAATTACTATAGGAATGAATGGACTTTTTGTGTAATTTATCGGGGTATAAACTTGGAAAAGTCGCGGGAATACTGGACGAAGGTCGGAAGGCCTCGTCCAGTATTCCCGCGACTTTTCCAAGTTTATATCCCCGATAAATTACACAAAAAGGCTATTCATTCCTTATAATTCCAGCATTTGAAATAAATTCATCAAGAAAATGTGTTTATTTTCCGTTTTCTTAAGAATTATTTTAACTGCGCCTCACGGTTACGGAAAGTAGTTCGGCGTGGGAGTTTACTGGGATATAAATTTTGGACAGAGACTTGCTACGGGCCAATCAAATGTTAGGGAATTGTGTAAATATTTTTGTGCTGGAATTATACACTGGTACTGAACTGCAATACAGATTTAAAGGATAAAATCAAAGTAATTAAAGTACTGAAATATTTTATCTCCACAAAAACTGATCGGTGTGTGTGGTAAGTTAATTTTGTAAACACACTGGTGTAACTTGCAGGGTCAGTACTGAAATATATAGAAAATCATCCACCCCCTTTTACTGCTAGCTCCGTACGTACTGTCCCGTGAGACCTAAAGATGACAGCTGCTGTATTCATACGCACGAAATGTCGTGATTAGTATCTTCCAGAGTTTAACTGATGAACTGAGCACAAATCTGTGAAAACTATACATAATAATATATGTAGAGTTTTAGATACAAAGCAAGACGGAACAAGATGCCATAGGATACGTTGGCACAGGGTACTATTTTCTTTGTCGTACTCGCCGCTTAGGCGTAGCACGATAAATGGATGCCCCCACAGAAATTTGCCGGACACAATATGCTATCTCAAGGGTTTAACAAATAATTACTTAGTACGTATAATGTGACATATCATTTTTTATTATTGGTGATGTATTACTACACTTCGCATGGAATTTCCATCCATCTGAGTTGGCAAATTCCACTCTGGAAATGTCCTATGTATGTTAACCCATTTGGTAGCTGTGAACCGAATGACCAACGACACTGTCTCTTTAAGTCGTTCAACATAAAACCGGCAACTATACAAATGGATGCCAACACCCTGCTTAGACCTAATTCGATAAGAGGTGGTATTGTGTCATTACATTGACAATGAGATTCACGGATTAATGATTTATTGGCGGTGAGCATGCAACAGAACGAGCGGTATTCATCGACTTACAGTGGGGTCAGCGTGTAAGTGCACACACGAACGAACACGACAGGTTGGTTCCAACCTGTCGTGTTCGTTCGTGTGTGCACTTACACGCTGACCCCACTGTACGTATGAGACACGCCATGGCATTTTGTACCTTCGGACATCTGCTTAATTTCATTAAATACTTTGACACAATTTACCATAATTTTCATAAATTAAGTCAAAAACATATGCAGCCTACGTTCAATAAATGTTCAATAAATGTAAATACATCAATTGAAATTTCCAGACGATCCTAAATTTTCACTTACGAACATTTTAGTCGTACGAAGTTTAGTGAAACGGCATCCAGAGGTGAACGTGGTCGAAACATGGTACAAACGCGCGTATCCTGTATTCTTATTAGCCAATGAAATCCCTGTATTCCCGTTCGTCTGAAAACGAAGTTTTTCCGTTTTAATACCGAGTTCAAACTGTTTTCCGTTTACTGGTTGACGTTTTTTATGACGTAGCATTTCCTCTGTAAACCATGCACATGCGCATTGAAACAAAAACGAAAAACCTGGTTTTCCTGAAACTCTGCACATGCGCAGTGATACAAAAACGGTTAAGCGTTTCTGATGAAAACGAGCACCGTTTTGTACCACTGTGCATGGTCGATAAAACTGGTAAACGCACAGAGACCACAAACACTGGTTTTCTGGCAAACGTAGCGCAAACGTGATATGAGCAAACGCGGGTCGAACCAAAACGCCGTGTGTAGTCTCGGAACAAAAACAAGACGCTTACAGTACGTAAGCACGTCTGTTGATATAACTGCCTCGATTGACGCTTCCGATTGTGCTTGCATCGTGCAATATAATAATGCAATTGGACCCCGTCAACACATTAATAGATTGCATCAAGGAACTCAGACGCTGGAGGCATATATGAGCGCCGCGGTACGATTTCCAACATTAGGCTCAAAATAAAGTTACGTCGGAAATCCTGGTTTTCTGACGTCACCATGTGGAGCAGACGACGTTTCATAATTGAGTCGCTTAACGTCTAACGTCAATGTATGTGACAGACTTAGCTGGGAAACTGAGAGTCGACGATTTCGATCTAAGTAGAAACTTTAGATATAGTTTGAGTATTGATTGTTGTATGATTCGTGAGCTCTTGTGTATGTACTCTAGTCTATATACTCGATGAATACCGACTACGTTAAGTACTGAGTATGCCTACCGAATCGTTTCGATGTTTGACAAACGGTTTGGATTCAGGAAGGAACGTAAACCATGTATACATAGCCTACATAGTGTTTCTGTCTGCCACCACATACTAGTTTAGTATATTTATTTTGTTACAACGTGAAAATAAACTGTTAACTAATTAATATTTCGTCCGAAAATTTGATTTGAGGCGGATTTTACAAGGTTGTTTATACATTACTACAATCCCGAGAGGAGTTGCTTCCCTAGCCGATCGATAAAAGTCAACAGTTTATCGCTGAAGCCATGTCGGCCTTGGTGGCCGAGTGGTTTCGTGCTGTGTTTGATTTACGGAAGTGGTGGCTGGAAGTTGGGTGGATGACATAAATGTATGATAGGTTTGAGTAATATGTTTAGCAACGTTGTCAAAAATGGATTACTGTGGAAGTATGGAGGGACTGACGTGCTTACGCATTGATGAATAGTGACCTGCTTTGTCCGATCCGCTTTGCCCGACCTTCTACATTGCAATCAATGTCATCAGGAACAGAAACGTGACAATACAAATCACCATACCATGCACTGTTACTGGGATAACATCTATTAAGAAATTCAATGCGATGTATTCGTTATACATTTTAAATAAATACATCAAAACTGATGCATTAGTCAAATTAGAAACTGAAACATGAAGCCGGTTGACTGCTTTTTTGTATATCACAGTATTTTCTGTCACATGCCATATTAAATGAACTCACTTGACATAGTCTCGTGATGTAATACAATATGCCCTTGATAAATCAGGTGACGATGAATCACCGACGTGACTCACTGTGGCTGGGTACAATACAACCCATATTGTCTGGGCGGCTACGTGTATTTTGTTACATCCTGATATCAATACATATAATTTGCACGTTGCAGCAAGATGTTGATGATTTATCAAAATTTAAGATATATCCACAATAATTGTACTTGGTTGCATACATCGGCTCCAAACATACATGTTGCACCAACACAATATAATTGTTTGCTATGCCCCTGGATATGGTACAACCGTACCAATAGTATAAGATAATATGATCTGCTCTTTATATATGCAATGTACCAATATTATGCGTATGTGATATTTATACGAGTATTATATATATACATGCATATGAAGTTTCAAGTCAATAAGTGAAGCTCTTGAGGAGATATAGCATACGTAAAATCTTTAACGCAAAGTTTACAAAAACGTTAACGCAAACTTCTAAGACATTTGACCTTGACCTTGGGCATATGGACAGCATGTGTGTTGCGCACAGTGAATATTTGGAGGATGGTAAACATGCATAAGTTTCAAGTCAATGAGTGAAGTGGTTGTAGACGGCCCGCCAAGGCCAATAAAAAGCCTCCAATAAAGTTTTGATGGCATTTTTTGTTACAAATGGGTACTTCTATGATATGTAAGCTGTTGGATAGAGGTGGGTACCCCTGCAGATTTGACCTTTAGGTGTAATTCTTTAGGTCATTTAGAGGTCATATTGATCCAAAATTTCTGATTGACATGGGTGTATGAATGCCCGTATATGATTTATAACAGCATTGATAGCCGTCTGATGACGAACTATTTTGATAGCTATATAAATAGGGATTCTGAAAATGCCGAACTAATGAGGACAAATCATGTCTGAAATTAAAAATGCCTAAGAAACAAGAATATATGTTGTATGTCATATCATTGTTGATATTTAAGCTATTTCAATAGCGATACTGATAATAAGTATATTTTGTGACGGGGACATTGTTTAGAAACATACTGATACCATTTTTCTCAAAGTTACTTTTCGATAATTCAAGATGGCCACCAAAACAGTACGTTTCATTAAATTCGTTTCAATTATGTTTTCTACTTACTTCTTATCTGGAGAACTGGATACCATATGCTACATGTGAATTGTGGAACATAATACAGAGTATGTACTTCATCACATATAAAGGTACTGATATTTTATAATGCAATTTTATGAACTATTAAATTAAGTGATTCCGCATAGACAGTGCATAGACATTTGAACCGTTATTTTTCTCTGCAATTTATGATGACGTCGACGACGTTGCGTTTGCGTAAAAAACTTACGCCAATACGTGTGTTGTTTGTGACGTCATAGCAACTTAACTAGATGGAATATTTACAAAATTCAATGTTTTTTGGAAAGTACATTGTCTGTGCTACAAAAAACTGTCAAAAAGTAAAAATGTGAAATTCCGACCCTATGGTTGGAAATTGCACAGCAGAGCTGATATATACTTGTCTGCAGTATTTTTACCACAAGCGTTTTGTGTGTATGCACGTTGATGTGTCTGGAGAAACGGTGCTTATAATATTATATTGTGGCCAGTGTTGCTCCTGTAGCCGATTTCACCAAAATTGCTAAGCACACTTATCTTGCTAAGTACACTTTAAAGGAAAAATTTTCAATTTAATGATATCATACTGAATGTATTACATTATCACAGCCGCTTCGGCTGTGATAATGTAATGACTTCAGTATAATAATTCTGCATAGTTTTAATCATCAAAGATATGCAGTCGTTAGTTCTATATGAAATAATGCATTTCGGGAAAAATAAATGAGTACTCCCTTTGCTAGATAAGTATGCTTAGCAATTTTGGTGAAATCGTCTACAGACTGCGCGGTTGCTTTAATTATAATTAAGGTTTACCGCATTCGTTGCATTTTAAATAAATTCATCAAGAAAATGTGTTTATTTTCCGTTTTCTTAAGATTTATTTTAACTGCGCCTCACGGTTACGGAAAGTAGTTCGCGTGGGAGTTTACTGGGATATAAATTTTGGACAGAGACTTGCTACGGGCCAATCAAATGTTAGGGAATTGTGTAAATATTTTTGTGCTGGAATTATATGCGGTTGTAACTGGAGAAACGGGGCTTATGGCATTTGCGACCATTCACGAGCCATATCAGCCTACAGATCTGCACCGTTCGCCATCCCATCAATCAAGCATCCGTGATGCTTCTAATGCGCAATATAGATCGATATCAGTCTACAGGAGCTACACTGGTCATAAATCCCATAAACACAATTTCTTCAGCCACAGCCACATACATTCGGCTTGGTTTTGGCTTTAATCGGTATAACTATATATATATTAACAAGGCTTTTAACTTTGGTCGGACACGACCTCGTATCATAACAAAATAATATGTTTAAAATTGTACTTTTCTATTAATTCTATGTATTTCTGCAGGATATCGATAATTCTCAAATGATCATAGAGTTAGAGCTTTAAACACATTCTTTCATTTGTTATGATACGAGGTTGTGTCTGACCAAAGTTAGAAGCCTTGTTCATATATATAGAGTTATACCGATGAAAGCCAAAACACGCCGAATGCCTGTGTCCACAGCCAGATATTAGCGTGCGCATCCGCATGGTCTTATCAGAGCCACATTTCTTAGCATTTGCTTTTGCCATATGTTTCTGATACCTATGCAGAAACGTGAGATCTAAATCACAGACCGCATGACTTTTCTAGCTGATTGTGTCGCTATGATTTCAAATGTATTGACACTGACCTCGTATTGTAGGCGACATTTGACCTTTGAGAGTTGCCGACGACGGAATGTACTATATTCAACTGTAATGATCTTGACCTTGTAGTGTATGAGAAGTTTGACCTTGGGTAGCTGATGATGTCGCTAACAACACATTTTAAATATACTGACAATGTGCTGCGGCTGCAATTTGGCTTTGGGGGTGGGGATGGGTTGATAATATCTTATTTTCAAATACGTTGACATTGACCGTGTGTTGTATGAGAACTTTGATCTTGTGATGTAATAGATTATTGACATTGGAGAGTTGATGATGTCGCTGTGTATTTCGTTTCCAATGTATTGAAATTTACCTTGTGATGTAATAGATTGTTGACCTTGGGGAGCTAGCTGACGATGTCGCTGTGTACTTAGTTTCCAATGCATCCAGGTCAATATAACTATGTCGCTATTTACTTGAATTTTAGATGTATTGACCTTGACCTTGTGTTGTAGGAGAAGTTTGACCTTGGGGAGCTGATGCTGTCGCTATGTTACCTACCTACAGCCGGGCGACTCACGCTGACCATTGTCAAGGCCCGTAACCTGAAGGCAATGGACATAACGGGCGCGTCAGGTAATACTCTAGAGATGGCCAGCATAGTATACATTTACCCTTTCAACTCTAAATAACGGGAATGCGCGGTGATATGTTAATTTTCCGACAAATCCAATCGTCGATTTTCAGACTAGTCCATTTATAAAAAGGGGTGTTTTTTTCTCTAAATTATATGAAAATGACTTGCAAAAAGTGAAGATCCCGATGAGACGGCTCGTTACGAGCCGTCTCATCTGGATATTCACTTTTTGCAATCCGCACTGCTATAGAGATCTGCGGTGGTGAAAGGGTTATTATAAAATATGTTGGTGTTTTTCGGGGACATGATATTGTTTAACAATGGAACGTCTACTTAGTCAGCGAAATCAGTTGTCAAATTGAGAAATTGAACCGTCAGAGCCGGATACGGCGATGGTTTTAAGTTGCGTCATACAGTGTATAATAAAATCCCATTTCCTCCCGTCCCTGTCACCACTCGTGACAACACTATCTGGTTACGACAACCAGTAGCACAAGAATCCGCAAAACAGAAATAACACTGATGGCAGATATACCCCTCAAAAACTTTAGGTCATTTGACCTTCACATTGAGCACAGGTGCCGCATGGATGCTATGCCATGGTGATATTAAATAAGCATATGAAGTTTTAATCCAAATCGAATTATTGCCTAAGAGAGATAGTAGGTATCCGAAAACTGTAACGCAAATCTCGGACAGACAACCGGACAAACGAACAGACGGACAAGGTGGCGACTATATGCACCCCAAAATCAAGGTGCATGATCACGTGGTTACAACAACAACAACGTCGCCCACTCCAAAGTAAGTATTATTTGATATTTTCCTTAATATGCAACGGATTTTGATGAAATATGGCGGAGCAAACGCGTCTTCAAGAGCTGCATTTGGTGGTCCGGCACAGACTTATGTCGTTTTTGCGAAGAATCGATTTCCGTGTCGGTAACAATGACCTAGATACGGAAATCAATTCTTCGCAAAATACAGAGACCACAAAATGCAGCTTAACAAGACGCGTGTGATGGCCATATTTCATCAACATCCGTAACGTAATAAGGACAATATAAAAGAATACGTACCTTGAATCAGATGGATTCTGGAAGTTTCAGTACGTGTTGTTGTTGTTAGTACCACGTGATCATACACCTTGAAAATGTTCTTTGGGTATGTAATAAACAGAGATAATTATAATGGTGAGTTTAGACTAGCGCACAGTCGATGGCGCGCCATCGCAATATACCAACTTTTCCCAAAGGTTAAGTCGAAAAGGGGGGAGATAATCCATGACCGGGGGACGAATAAAAAATCACAATTCACTTTGCGCATCTACACACCATAAGAAAGGCACACACCGAGTTTCAAGTCCATATCTATTACAGTTAAAACATTTACTTCTTACAAGGCAAAATTGGGAAATTCTAAGTCGAAAATGGGGAGATAATCCATGAATGGGGTTCGAATCAAAAATCGAAATTTACCCTGTGCATCTACACACCAAGTTTCAAGTCCCTAGCTATTACGGTTAAACATTTTTTCTTCTTACTAGAAACGTGACGGACGGACGGACGGACGTACATACGTGCGAACAGAAGAACGGACACCCGTTTATAAAAATATACTGTTACCACTCCTTTGAACCGTGTCGTCTAGATGGTTCACTCATTTGAATCGTCGCGTCGGCATGTTTCGAATGAGCGGTAATAGCGTACACTTTCACTTACAATAATTGAGCCCGGATATGGAATTACATGTACCACCCTTATCGCATCGCCGTATTTCGCCGATATTGATTTAGAAAATCTGTCATATTTTCCTTGATAAATTGATAAAAATTTCAGAGCTCATGCGGATGTGTATGTAATGCATACAAAACAAATGCTAAGCCTTACTGGATTCTTCCTGTTTCTATACAGCTCCTTCCCCTCTCCACATACACAATATGTCGAGTGTTATACAGTTTCCCATAACACCATTTACTACAATTACTCTATTTGAAATATTTAAAGGAGAATATACTAAGACACTGTTTACCACCCATTTCAGTTGGGCTCGCAGCTCAGTACTTTCAGTACTTTGATTTTTCATAAAGTGGGTATAAAAATACACCGACAATTTGGCATCCGAGCTGGAAAGTCGGCCACAACAGAAAAGTCGGTGGCAGACGTTTCCAGTAGCCGATTTCCTCAAAATTGCAAAGTACACTTATCTAGCAAAGTATACTTTGAGGGAGTAATCATTTATTTCCCCCAAAATGCATTGTTTCATATAGAACTAAAAACTGCATATATTTGATGATTAAAAGTATGCAGAATTACTATACTGAATTTATTACATTATAACAGCCAAAATGGCTGTGATAATGTAATAAATTCATTATAATAAAAATTAATAAATTTATCCTTAAATTGAAAATTTGTCCCTCAAAGTACACTTTGTTAGATGCGTATACTTTGCCATGTTGATGAAATAGGCTACAGGTACAATTTACCGGTACCTAACGTTCCCGGCGGCCAAATCCAATAATAATTGAAACAATGCCAATTACACTCCACGGCCATTATCGTCAGGCACATCCACAGGTAGTAATGCTTGTCGTAAAATCTAAACACGGTCTTGTAATAGACCAGACAGCGTGATGGCGCCGTATATGAGACACGCCATGTGGTTTTGTACCTTCGGACATCTGCGTAATCTCATTAAATACGCTAACACAATTTACAATATTTTCCGTAAATGGCGTCAAAGGTTAACAACATTATATTGTATATGTACTGTGAAAATTTTGTCAAATTTTTACTTTATTTATGAAAAATATTGTATTTTTTTTAGCGTATTTAATGAAATTACGCAGATGTCCGAAGGTACAACATCAGATGGCGTGGCTCATATGTCTGATTACAGTGGAACTTCTCTAAACCGGACAATCTGGGACCTCCAGGTGTCCGGTGTAGAGAGGTTCCACTGTATATGTTTAACAAGCTAGAAAACCAGGTCGCTTCTATAGTATGCATGTATTTGTTCGTTATACAGTCAATGTGCATGATCACGTGGTTACAACAACAACAAAATCGCCCACTCCAAAGTAAGTATTATTTAATATTTTCCTTAATATGCAACAGGATTTTTATGAAATATGGCGCAGCAAACGCGTCTTCATGAGCTGCATTTGGTGGTCCATGGAGCTTGGCACAGACTTATGTCGTTTTTGCGAAGAATCGATTTCCGTGTCGGAGACACGGAAATCGATTCTTCGTAAAAACGACAGAAGTTTGGGCGAAAATACCGAGACCACCCAATGCAGCTTCACAAGACATATTTCATCAAAATCCGTTACGAAATAAGGACACTATAAAAGAATATGTACTTTGAATCAGATGGATTCTGGAAATTTCAGTACTTGTTGTTGTTGTTAGTACCACGTGATCATACACCTTGACAGTGGTACATCTGTAAACCGGACACACTGGGAAGCCATCGTGGGGTAATCACAGACCAAACTGAAATATCCTGTACAGAGGACCGGTCATCAAGAAAACACACGTGCGCTTAATTATGATGGGTTTAACTGCTATTTACCTCCGACGATGATGTCTGTTCATGATTGTAAAGCATGAACATTTGTACTTGAATGGTCATGTGTCTGATTTACTTGATCCCACGATGACCTCACAGTGCGTACAGTTTACTACAGATGTTCCACTTTATAACGAACAATAACGAGTAAATGTTATTATACTGTATACGTGACATGGGGCCCGTTTCACTAAACTTCGTACGACTGAAGTAAGTGCAAAGCTATGATAGTCTGTAAATTTCATATTAACAATGTTTTACTGTAAACAATTATTGAATTTACATTTATTGAGCATAGGCTGCATATGCAGCCTATGCTCAATACATGTAAATCCATCAATTTAATTTCCAGACAATCATAAATTTGCAATGATTACGAACATTTTAGTCGTACGAAGTTTAGTGAAACGACCCCTAGTTTCGTCGTTTGTCAAAACATTTATTGATCCAGTGTGTATTCGTCATGACGAAAGGCACCCACTACCTTATTGGTTGCACCATGATAGTATGCATTAAAGCGACTGTGTCTCATTTGGTACCACCGAAGATGGATTTTACAAAAATAGTCGAGATATATCAAAGAACATTGTAGAAATACAGCCGCAACTTGTCCTTGGTCATAAACATGTCTGTGTCAGCTAATTATCGCATTGCATGTCAGCGTTCGATGCTGAAAGCAATTCGTGGAAATTCCAGGTTAAATTTAACTTGGACTTACCGCGCCTTCTATCGGAATACCCACTGGTAGTGACGTAATTCCTTTCACCGATTCATAGTTACCATATACTACCGATTAGCTGAACATTAGACACAACTGGCCTGTAAATACTTGCCTCTATCCAAAATGAGACTGGGAAAAATTGCTAACGAAAGCAGTCGACTCTATTTTCACATGACACATAGTATGCATTGTATGGAACTCGGGTTGATGTTTTAATAGAGGGCGTAAACAATACTACTTGCTGTAGACACCGATAACCTTGCATACTCGCATAGTTATACAGTGAACTCTCTAAACTGGACACCAAGAAAACACCTCTGATCTTGTTTTTGATGAGTTTGTGGTCATTTATCTCAGGTGATAGTGCCCGTTCGTGATCACATAGCACACGATTATTGCTCAGAATGATCAAATGCCGGATTTACGGTTACATTATAATACAGTGAAACCTCTCTAAACCGGACACGCAAGGTGTCCGGCTTAGAGAGGTTTCATTGTATTATATTTTAACCGTTTACCGGACGGCGATAATGATACTAGGAGCTATACCTGAGAGACGAACAGCGCAGCCCCTGAACCTGAACAGCGCAGCCCCTGAACAGCGCAGACTGGGGCTACGCATTTCGCAATTGTCGCAAGGTACATCTTCTCAACTACGTCCCTGCAGTAATTTCATGCGTTTTTAACTGGGCTTCTCAAGGAAAATACTGCTCTTTAATTCTCGTTCCGTCTTCAGATTTGTCATTTACGGTTCTTTCGACCTTTTCAAGAATGATTGTACTTTATCCCGTCAACACAGTGCGTATGTGCCGTGAAACACGGTGCCGTGAAACATTATTGATATCCTGTTAATACGACCTAATCACTGCGTATGAATATGTGCGGTGACTGGGGTTATTCTTTTGCATCTTAAAGTCATTTGTAGGTGTTGACGAGATAAATAGAATAGTAGGTTAGTGCCGTGAATAGGAAACATATCTGGCGCGGCACGGAAACGGGATGTGCTCGACAGAGCCTCACCCATCCCGTTTCCTAAGCCTTGCCAGATATTTCTTCCCCATTCACGGCACTAACCTACTATTCTCTATGTACTATGCATGATGGAATCTAATGTTTAACTTTTAAGAACCATCTGTCATACGCTGCATTAGTTTGTCGTGCTTCATTCAGGGATATTTGTGCTCCTAATGATTTCTACACTACGTGCGTGCACTCTGTTGTCTTTCACATAACCCTGCTCATTATACGGTTGTATAAGCAGAAAAATTGTTTTTATCAAACGTTAGCGATGTCAGCTTTTTCATTTCGTGTAATTCGGTCAAATATTGATTTTATTACGCAATAATATAATAATAGAGAGAAGAAATGCATTGTGAGGACGGGTGTTGAAAACGAAACAAAAAATGAAAAATGCCTCCTAAACCTGGCTATGCAATTTGGTATTGTATGTTCGCGATTGCAAAGCATGGTACTATGTCTTGGAGTGGTCATACGACTTATTTACAGTGCAACATCCCAGGGTGTCCGGTATGGAGAGGTTCCGCTGTCGAACTAAAAATGAGGGAACTGCTGTTTTTATTGGTTTCTTCTTTCTCTATAAAAACATGGTTTGACAGCATTTTAGAATCACGTGTTGTAAATCATATTTTTATGAAGAAACGGGACAGTTTTTAAAAATTACAGTGGAAAACCGTTGCGACAGAAGAAATTGATATAATGTGCATCCGCACTGATCTGACACCTGACACCAAATCAGGTTATTCTAATTTCACAGTTGAACATATTTGTTTATGTAATATTCACTTCTGTTGTAGGAACCTCCTCCGTAGAAATATTTTTTTTATGAATTCGTTCCCACGAAATAACAATTCGTTCCTACGAAATAACAATCATTCCCACGAAATAACAATTCGTTCCCTCAATTCAACAATTCGTTCCCACGAATTAACAATTAATTTCCACGAATTAACAATTCGTTCCGTCAATTTAACAATTCGTTCACACGAAATAACAATTCGTTCCTGTGGTGTAAATTCATGGGAACGAATTGTTATATCGTGGGAACGAATTGTAATTCGAGGGAACGAATTGTTATATCGTGGGAACGAATTGTCATTCCGTGGGAACAAATTGTTAATTCGAGGGAACGAATTGTTATATCGTGGGAACGAATTGTTAATTCGAGGGAACGAATTGGTAAATTGAGGGAACGAATTGTTATTTCGTGGGAACGAATTAATAAAAGCAATCCATGTCCCCTGCGGGGCTCCGTAAGATCCAGTCGTTAAGAGCCGCCTCATCTGTAACTGCCGTATTTGTCATGATATTCAATATTTTGAAAGCAATCTCCACTTTCGAATAATGGAATAGTCGAAGTGGAGTAGTTGATGTCAGCAATTTGAGGGTGAAACTGTTGATCTGTCAATCTATCTACTTCAGTGAAAATGTATATTGGAATTTAACATGGGAAATTGTTTCTAATTTCATAAATAGTCGACCGATTTTCGTAATTTAACTTTCGTTTTTTTATTTAGATCATTTCCAAGCGATTCAGTCAGATTTCGTGAAACAGGTGGTGGTTTTTCTGCAATCGACGGATACATGTATTAATTGAATTGTATTGATGTTATTTATTACTTAAGTTAATGATTCTCAGAATCATTAACTTAACCCTTTGAACCCGAAAGCCCGCTATATCGGTTTATGCAAACAGTGCAGATCCAGATGAGCCGGCTCGTAACGAGCCGTCTCATCAGGATCTGCACTGTTTGAAAGTAATTTTCATATTTTTGAGAACAACAAATGCCCCCTTTTCATAAATGGACGAATCTGAAAATCATTTTGTGACCATTGGATTGGACGGAACATTAGCATATGACAGTCCATTCCAGTTCCTTAGGGTTGAAAGGGTTAAGTAATAAATACCATCAATACATAAGTAATGGAAATTTATTTCTAAAAGTGGCATTGTATGATCATTTCACAATAAAAATATATTTTTGTTACAAATATTCGTTACTGTTACCTGCAGTTATAACGTAAATGCAAATTTCCAAATAATATCCCATGTTAACAGTTTCTGATATATATAAAGAAAGAAACAGGTTTCATGACTTATTTAATACTTATTAAGTATTCCTCTTTCTTACCGACGCCCTAAGCTTCTTCCCTGGCCCATCCACCTTTGATGATCGTCTTCCTCCTTTTATTTGTACCGAACAAAATCGCCAACGTCGATCGAAGATCTTTCGGTTTTTAACGTAATCCTTAAACGCTACCTGTTTCATTAGACTCTTCATGGTACAAGACCGGTAGGGTTTAACCCTTCCTACGCTATTGACGGAAATTTCCGTATGTTGTTTTTCATTTTTGCTTTAATTCTCAACAAAAAAACTGGTTTTGACAGCACATGAGAATCGTCTCCACTGGAGACGATTCTCATGTGCTGTCAAAACCAGATTTTTGTTGAGAAATATTGAAAATAAATCATTTCCAGCAGACGACAATATTTAATTCAGCGTAGGAAGGGTTCAGTAACTATTTACAACGTCATGGCCGCCTGAAGATGTTATTGAAAGCTGTCGTGGCCATAAAATAAAGAATGTCGGCGCAAAACCATTGCATCGTTTCTATATTCACTCTTTATACAACCTGTCTTGGAGCAACCTCATCCACTTCAAATATATATATATACATGTACTTGAATTTAATGCAAACATTTTGGCATTCGATCACATGAAATTGAGCGATTGGTTAATATTGATCATTGTAATGTCTGCAGCAATAAACCACATTATGCGTATCTGAGACACAGTGCCTTTAACGCGTGAATGTGATTCATTGATGCCACAAGTTTCCACATAAATAAAAGGTCAGGCACTGTTTAATTTTGCACTTCTTACTCGTACGATGTTTAGTGGAACGGGTATCAATATATGTCAGTCCGTTGACCGCATATTCCCCAAGGTACATGTAGCACAGACAGCAGGCGAGCAGCTGACGATCGTTATTAACGTGTCACCCATTGGGACAGTGAGACACGTATATACGGGTTTGACCTGATATAATCTGGCAGCAACTGTCAGCAAGTTTGCACCGACCTTATGGTCGGTTACTTATTGATTTGCCAATGGATGTATCTGACCGTGTCCTGGAGAAATGGGTATTCTGTGAGTTGTGACCAGTGTAGCTCCTGGACAAATACAGCGGAACATCTCCAAACTGGACACCCTGGGAAGTGCCAGTTTGGAGATGTTCCACGGTAAATCAGACAAGTGAGCATTTCATGACACATTCTAGCGTTTTGCAATCATGAAAAGTCATTGTTTGATTTGCCATGATGAAATTGCTCTGGTGGAGCTTACCGACCGTGTAACCCTATATCAGGCGCACGAGAATGAATTTAGCGTCTTATAGCAAAAACTGAAACTATCACTGAGCAAAAAACGTGTTCAACCCAGTTCAAGCTGCGTCGATGCGCAGTCTGATATGGGACTGTCGGGACACAGGTACCACTTTTGGTTATGGCTCATCATTATTATTTCTTCATGTTAAATTCACGTATGCATACATCATGTAATCATTTCAATAAGTATTGTATATTTATGTATGTACATGTATATGCACTTCTTAAGAGGGCCTCGGGGAAGATTGGTTCCGACCAACCGAGTCACCCTCTATAAATAAAGAATATCTGTCTATCTATCTATCTTTTAATCAGAGATACATAACAGCGAAATACATCTACGGTAAACATGTATATTTCACCGAGTGTCCGGTTTTAGACGTGGATATATTGGACCAACCCGCCACTAATTGCAACAGAAGGTATCTCAGTGTTTTTTTGACTCATTGATGACTACTGAATGACATACATGTACTAAAAGTCGACAAAAATCTGAGGATATGAAATTTGATTTTTTTTCTCAGTTATTCAAGGCATATGAATTGAAAAAATACAAAATTTCATGAACACATTGAAAACACAAAATACTTGTAAAATCTGCACATTACAACTTCTATGTGTTCAAAATAGTACATTAAATCGAAAATAAACCATTTGAGCAATGTTCAGATAAATGTGTATACCTGTGATTTTTACACCGTGATACTGTGATTTTTACACCGAAACTGTAATATTACCCCACCCACTTTCATTATAATGCAATAAAACATAAACAATACTGACGTCAAAACTGTTTTAATTGTGCATTATTATATGTAAAACTCACAAATAAATACATACATCATGTATAGGATGGCCTAATGAGAATGATAATCTGGAACATCCATACATGATATATATATTGGATGTATGAAAAAACTACGGTACGATCTGCATGTGCAACATTCGTTCGTTTCCACCAGTGCATATTATTCATAATCCAACAGAAACTCATGCACTAACAGCTGTACTATTATTGCAAAAAGTGTTTTATTGTGAGTTATATATATATGCAATGTCACATAGTGTTTTCCTCCATATACATATAATGTAATACAAGTTTCATTCGCTATGATCTACAGTTAAGGCAACTGATACCCCTACATTCTGCAAACATTACAGAACATTCTAAACCATGTTTTCTACATGTATATCGAGCTGTTTTACAGTCTGATTTACACTTGCATCTATCATTTCTAGGTATTGCAACCATAACATTGCTGTTCTGTGATTGTGTAGAAATGTCTCATATTCAGAAATTGTTTTGCGAATTCGTGCACACACATTGTCAGTACATGCTGTCTCAATAGTTACGTCATCAGCCAATAACAACGTTACTAGCTTTATAGCTGCGTTCATATAATTCACTTGATCAGTATCTGAGTTTAGTGTGTGTCATCGTTGTGTCAACTGTTTCCTCCACAGAATAGTCAAATGGAGTCGGTGTGGAATCATTCAATATTGTGTTGTCTGTCGTACGTGTACTTTGTGATTGCCCTTTCACATCTTCATATATTGAATTCCCCAACGCCGGACAAGTTTCTGCATTATCTTCTGTTACACTGATATTTGTCACTTGTAATGGTAGATCATAAAGTCTCGATAACATGATGCCATACAGTGCTTTCTCTACTATAAGGTGTCCTCTTATCGCCCTTGAGATGGCCTTTCCTAAGTATATGCCATACTGCCGTGTCAGCATATATAGTGTTGAGTATATCCGCCAACTCTGAGTATCATGTTTTGGATATCACTGGATGGTGGTTCATTATGTTGGATTTCAAGAGCTTTCCACCACAATGGTTGGTCGAAAGTGAGAATTGGCGTAACATCATACCGCTTTGATTGCTCACTTATGAAATTCATGGTGGAATATATACAGGTCTCGTCACTTGACTTCAAGTCAATCATGAGCATGAATATGACTGATGACTTTCCAGGGTGGGCACCCTGTTGGACCATTTGCATGAATCCATGCCAAGACGGCATACAGGGCTTCAGTAACCATGCCGTCTTCCACAGCAGGTCAATGTTGTAGGTAGAATCTTCAACGGGTGGTATTAACAGCTTCTTATACCGCAAAGGAGCCATTCCGTCATGATGTGGCTTATATAACTATATATTGATTATAATAACGGCACTTACGTCGTCTAATGTCACAGAGACGTTTGGTACCGCTTTAGTCGATCGTGATTCTGGCGAAAGCGATGCGATAATGCCCATGCCATGCAATGTGTTCAGGCCATCGAGTGTTCTGATATTGTTATCTACATTATCGGCAGCATATTTAACAAAATGTCCTGGTATGAATCCGGGAATCTCATTGTTTTGGTTAAGTGCTGCACTGCGTTCTTACTTTTGTACGTCCGTGTATGGAGAACAAAAGCCATGTCTGTTTAGTGAGTCTATTAGGAACCTTGATCCAAAATGTCTATGCATTTGAACACCGAGTCCAATTTGTAACGGGGCAACACTTGTTCTGGGACGAACAGCTAGTAATATGGCCTGTCCGATAGACGCTACTTTTGTATCAACACATTTTCCTAATAGAATTTGGAGCAGGAGACAAAGTTTTAGTGGGAGAAATGATTTACCAGCACTGATTGATTAAATATCATTGCATGATGGATACAGAGGTTGCGATATTCTGGCAGACTTTATGTCATTTTTCAACTATTTTGCAGCGGTTTCTTTTCATCCTCAATGTCATCATGCTTTGACTGACTATACAAAGTATTGAGAATGTTAGCAGATATTATTTTAAACGTTACAACATTTTCCTTTCCTTTGATTTCTGCAAATATTATTTTGTCACCAAAAGTGTCGATAAGTCATTTCTTCATATGTGTGAAACCGTATGCCTCACATTCCGTATCCTGGAGATACTCGCCCATTTTACTAATCAGTTCATTCATTGTGATTTGTTCTCCATCTTTATTTTCGAGATATTCAGTTACACGTGTGAATGCTTCTTCTTTCTCTATGTGGAATGGTCTTCCTTATGTCTTATGACGTTTTGATGTCGTAGTATCTATGTTTGAAAACCTGGATGGTATTTGTTTACCCGTTCGAAAGTTAACACTGCATTCTTGGTGATATACAGCGTCCACTGCGTGCATATCTCTAGCGTATTCTATCCTAGCTGTTACACTATCTGACCAAGAATCATTTCTTTTCGGCATGTTTCACCTATTGCAGCTTGTAGTCCAAGGGTACGAACTTTAAACACACTGCCCTGATGAAATTGACTGGTCCTTGTAGATTTACCACAAAACATACAATCATTGTCAGATATAAATGTCACATTTGTGGGATGCAAATCGTCAAAATAGTTGCTTTTGCTTGAAGCTATGTAATAACTATGTGTGTAGTTGCTTCGGCAATCCTTATTTACAATCTGGCCCGGCACAACAGTAATGTTATCGCCTTGTTCCTGGCTTGCATTATTCACGCTACTGGAACCTTTCACTTTCAAGATCACAGTTTTCTGACCGTCTGAAAGTTTCTTGCTGCACAAAACACACGTCTCCATATTGCGATATAAACATCTGCACACCGTGTATGTCTATATGTACTGTAGAATCACGTCATGTACGTCTAGTAGTGACATTCGGTACCTGCAAACATGAAGCGTGCAGACTTCAAATCACACTTGATTTTTCAGACAGAGTGCATTAAAGAGTGATACAAATGTTATTTTATTATAAGTGGGCAATGCCATCACGTGTCGGTATCTACAATTTTCGGACTGTTTCAAGTACTCGTTCTACCAAGCCAACAAACACTGAGATACCTTCTGTTGCAATTAGTGGTGGGTGTTGTCATACACTGACTGGATTATTTAGAGGGTTTCCTGTGTAGTACACTCCTATAGCCTGATAACGGTCAATATTGATTGTTACACGCACGAGGGATGTTTCATTGGTGGAATGGCGAACCGTGCAGATCCTGATCAGACTGTGCGAATGCACAGGCTGATCTGGATATACACAGTTCGCAAAACCAATAAACCTAATTTCTCTAGTCACAGCCACATATATGAACATTCAAAGAGATGGTTAATATTTCAGTGCTGTATGGGTTATTTCTGTATATCTGGTGGTTTGGGTGCATTGTTGCCAACATACAATGTATGTCACATCCCTCGAGTTAGTACACGTATAAGTACGGTAATTTACGGGTATAAAGGGGTTCCGAAAGTTCGGATGGTGAACGTGTAGATAATTGACGATTTCCGTCGTGTGTAATGATTGAGCATTAGTAGTTGCACAAAAATATGTAAATTACACAAAACCAACCCAAATCTATTCGAAATTCACCAAAAATACCCATATGACACCAACATACTGACCATCAGTTCAAACACATTTCTTTGAGTCACGAACATACACATTAGAGATACATTACATTACATTATAGCTACCATGCTGAAACACACGCCAGTTACGATGAAACCTTAACATTTCACATGGGCGGATTCAGGCGGGGGCGTGTCCGGCGTACGCAAACTCTAACATTTGCCGAGTTAAGTTGTCAAGCCACGTATGTATGTGGAAATAGCTGATTACTTTTCTTATATCTCATCCAAACTGTATGATGTTACCACTCAATTGAACCGTCTCGTCGAGACGGTTCAATTGAGTGGTAACAACATATACTTTCGATGAGAAATGAGAAAAAAATGCATAAAAAGTGTTTGCATTTTAGGTAAATGGTAATTGCGAACACTAACATTTGCAATCTACTCCAGACGGTACGGGAGTAGATTTCAAGAGTTATTGTTCGCAACTAGGAAAGTTGACGACAATGTATGTTTCATTTACAATTGAGAATCCACGCCCCCTCTAGATCTAGATCCTGGATCCGCCCCTGCTTCAAATACTGCCTTACGGACGACACAAGAGCATCTACAGAGTGTCCGCAGCTACCTTCCACTATGATAAACCACGTGCGGAAATGAGTTTCCAAGACCTGTGCCCATCCCTGGACAAAGACGCCATTTTACCCATAAGCATGATAAGTAGCCGCTCCACCCATACACAGATATTACTAATTACTGGAATATATAGACGTCACCGTATGCATTATTAACATCGCATGCCTTCATTAATATGGACAGAAATATTGACATTTTCTGGTTTGTTATATTCATGGTATATATTCATAATACTCAGCGACAAATGAAACCTTACTGTTTTTAGAAGAGAATAATTATATTTCCAAACGATTTGTAACATCTTTTCCTACCAAATACACAGATATTATACTAACACGGGAATATATAGACGTCACCGTATGCAACATTAACACTGCATGCCTTCATTAATATGGACAGAAATATTAATACTGAAATGACATTTTCTGTTTTGTTCTTTTAATGTTTTTTCTTTTTATATTCAGTGACAAAAGAAACCGTACAATTTTTAAAAGAGCAGAACTATATTAAAAACATATTTTCCTATCAAATAAACTTAAAAACAAAATGTTAATCCGATACAATACGTAATAATTCCAGCACAAAAACTATTTACACAATTCCCTAACATTTGATTGGCCCGTAGCAAGTCTCTGTCCAAAATTTATATCCCAGTAAACTCCCACGCCGAACTACTTTCAGTAACCGTGAAGCGCAGTTAAAATAATTCTTAAGAAAACGGAAAATAAACACATTTTCTTGATGAATTTATTTCAAATGCTGGAATTATAAGGAATGAATGGCCTTTTTGTGGAATTTATCGGGGATATAAACTTGGAAAAGTCGCGGGAATACTGGACGAGGCCTTCCGGCCTTCGTCCAGTATTCCCGCGACTTTTCCAAGTTTATACCCCGATAAATTCCACAAAAAGGCCATTCATTCATATATTATGCCCATTGATGTTGAATAATCACATGCGAGTTGACCAAGTATGGTTTTATTATTTCCGGCCCGTGCATCGCCACGGCTGAATCAGCCCGTATATAATGTCGTTTTGCACAGCCTCGACATAACCGACTGAAACTACGAGGTAACACGATAATCTAAAATACAGTACCGAGATAATGACCTACGAAATCAGGTAAATGACGGCATAATGTTGTTTGAATCTACAACATACAGGTTCATGATTGCTGTTTAAAGGTACATACCCACTCAGTAGGCACACCATGCACTTTATAGGATGTATGAGTATATAATTGTGTCACTATTCCACCAGTTCTAAAAATTACGAGCCCGCGCTATACAGATATAATCATTTAGTAATATTTATTTTACTGATAGTGACTCGCGGTGGTATCAGGCTATTTTCATATGCAAATGAGGCATGATATTTTTTAATTATTTGTACTAATTGAATGCATCACCGGAAACATTAATATTTTCGACAGATTATAATGTATGGTCATTGCAAATCAAACAATAAATACAGAGAATGCTCGTTAAAATTTTAAGGAAACACGGATATCGCCCATGATATCAGTGTGGACATTTACATCTGATATAAAATGTATAGTACTGCCAATCAATAAGAGGGATAATGGTGAATGAATGTTTATTTTGCCAGAAAATGTCCAAGATAATGTCTCTGATATAAAGAACAGTTTGTGCCTACTGAGTGGGCATGTACCTTTAACATCTGATATTCAAGTTCTACATCACGTGTTGATGTCCTATACATGCTTAAGTGATGTGAATTAAATGCGGTTATTATAGGAATTAATGGCCTTTTTGTGGAATTTATCGGGGTATAAACTTAGAAAAGTCGCGGCAATACTGGACGAAGCGATAAAAAATTACAATTTTCGAAAAACAAATATAATAATAATAATATTTTATTTTTTTTCGAAAATTGTAATTTTTAAGGCCTCGTCCAGTATTCCCGCGACTTTTCCAAGTTTATATCCCCGATAAATTCCACAAAAAGGCCATTCATTCCTTATAATTCCAGCATTTGAAATAAATTCATCAAGAAAATGTGTTTATTTTCCGTTTTGTTAAGAATTACAAGTATGGGCTGTATGAATGTATGTTACTCGTATGGCATTAAACGTAATTTCATGTTATAAAGTAGGAAATATAGTCGTATAGCATTATTGGTCTTAGTTTTGAGGGGAGGTATTTGTATATTAGTTATTTAGTTAGTTATTAATCACGCTTATTTTGTTTGGAAGATGTTGATTATTTATTATTATTAGCCGATCTATTTATAGATCGGCTATATATTGGTTATCCATTGGTTTGTGAAAACGTTTGTAACCACCCTTTTCTCCTATATTCTGTAATCTACAAACGCGAAATTTGTTGTATCACTTCCAAATTACATCAACCGGATAATTTTTCATTCTTGGCCATTACCTCTGTTGAAAACTTTAAATATAGCGAAATAACACAATTTGGCTATAAATGAACGTTTTCACTACAAGAGTTCGGTAAACTAAAGTTAGGCGGTTTGCAATTTGGCTATAAATAAACGTTTTAACTACATGAGTTCGGTAAACTAAAGTTAGGCGGTTTGCAATTTGCTATATATAAACGTTTTATCTACAATAGTTCGGTAAACTAAAGTTAGGCGGTTTGCCTTCTAGTCCAGGGGCAATTGTAGGTATATATATAAGATATATACCTCGTGTTAATTTATGGCACCCGGTGTTTTTATAAACTTGAATGTATAAGGTTTCTAAAAAATCCGGGTGCCATTTTTTAAACCAAGTTGAAGGTCATTTCAAGGTCATTGAACTTTATGCTTGACGGAAGTCGAAAATTGCCAATATATGAGCTAATAGGTCATGGTCCTTAACTTGGAAATTGGTGTAAGTTGTTTAAAAACATTTCTGATGGATATATTAAAGAATTTACGTAAACTACACTAATATTCAGTATATAATTATCATATTTTCTAGATGGCCGCCAAAAATCGGGTATTTATGAGATTTCGGTTGACTTGCAACATATTTGTGTAATGCTAAGCACCTTCACCTATATTCAAAGGTTAATTCTTTCAACTGGAATAATATTGTTTACATTTGACTACCATAAGTATTATCAGATATTAATGATAGCTAAATATAACTGGGAGAATTTGGTTGGGGAGGAAATCAACACTTCTCTCACGTTTCCCTGAGATTCCGTAACTACTAAAATGTGGACACATATTGAACCCTGATTTGATCGGCTAATAACATCATGGTCTGCATGACTTTTCATTGGATATTTGTATGCATCGTTTGTTTATTCGTTAAATGTGTTCATTATTATCAGTGTAAATTCGGCAAATTTTATAGCGGTTTTTTTAATTAGATTTGAAGTATCCATAAGTTTTGAAATTTCAGGATATTCGGTCTTCTATAGAATTGTGCCTTTAAATACGTCTTCCTTTCTTCCTTGAAGAAATCGCATTCCAGGAGATTGTGAAACTCGTCATCAATATTTGACTGATTGCACTTATTACATTTTCGATCTGGTCGGTCTATACCATTCCAACGATCAGTTTCTATGGTTACTTGTTCTGAATTTTATTATTGTACTGTAATATGTGCGAGGTAGATTCTGTATGTATGGTTCAAGGTTAATCGATTCATTAAACAATTTATAAGTGGTCCCTTTAGATGACTGATTTAATGAAGTTTGCCATGATTGTATATATTGATCTTTTAATGTTGTGGTTATGTACTGTTTTGGAGAATTAGGACATGTTAGGACATGTTAGGACATGTAGGTTTTGCGACCAGTGTAGATCCAGATCAGTATGTGCATCCGCACAGTCTGATTAGGATCTGCACGGTTACAATGAAACACCCGTTATGCTTCTAACAAGCAACACAGCGTGTTATAGGGCTACATGAGTGTGCTATTTGATTAGAAACTATACTGATCACAAATCCTATAAGCCCCATTTCTCCATTCACAACCACATATTTATTTACTCTAATGTACACTGGTCACAAAACCCTTAAGCCTAATTTCTCCATCCACATCCATAAATAGCACTAATATTGTCACTCGTCATGACAACGTGCTTATTTACTCTGTGACCAGCGCAGCCTCAGACCGGCACGTGCTTCCACGATGTCTGATCAGGGTGTTCGTTGTTTGCTATGGCGTTGTGGAAACATTTCTGATTCTTCTTGCGATTCTTTCAATATGTGTCCTTCTCCAGAAGTATGTGTCGACAATCAAGAGCAGCACCGGTTAAAAAATCAATAAGCCATTTGTGTCGTGATAAGTATGAAAACTCATGCACTCATACTGTTTTTACAAGCATCGATTGTACTGGCAAACGGTGCAGACCCCGTTCGGACTGCGAGTATCTGAACTGGTCTGCAAACCCACATGCCCCATTTATTCAATACCACATACAAATGCACGACAATTTCCGCAAATGCCGTCGAAAATTTACCATAATTACAAAGCACAAACTGCATGAAATGGTCCACGTGTTTCAGACCCTTACGTGAAAGTGTCGTTGATGTGTCAGGGGAAGCGGATCAAGAAGAAGAAGACGACGGTGAAGCGAAACATCTTGAACCCCGTCTATAACGAGGCGATGGTGTTCGACGTGCCGCAGGAAAACGTCGATGACATCTATCTGGCTATCAAGGTCATCGATTATGATAGGTACAGTGGGAGATTTAAAAAAAAGCTGACAGCCAGATAACATAACTGTAACTGTGGCTGTGACTGGAGAAATGGTGCTTGTAGCTCCTGGTCAAATAACACCTTCCTGTAGCCGGATAACGATATATATTCCTTCTTGGTGGGTGTTTCATAGATGGAATGGCGACCAGTGCAGATCCTGATCAGACTGTGCGGATGCACAGGCTGATCTGGATCTACACTGGTCGCAAAACCCATAACCCCCATTCCTCCAGTCACAGCCACACATATTTGCCATAGTGATTGCTCTCATTACAATATATTTCTACGGTGAACATGGTGAAGGCGTTGGTGTTTCACGTGCGCAGTAAAATGTCGATGACGTCTATCTGGCTCTCAGGTCATCGATTATGATAGGTACAGTGGGAGATTTTAAAATCTGACACCAATATAACATAAATGTGATTGTGACTAGAGAAATTGGGCTTATAGCTCCTGATCAAATAACAAACTCATGTAGTCTGATAACGATATGTATTGCTTATTAGAAACATGACCTTTGTTTCATTGATGGAATGGTGAACAGTGCAGATCCTGATCAGACTGCGGATGCACAGACTGATCTGGATCTACACTGGTCGCAAAACACATAACCCACATTCCTCCAGTCACAGCCACACATATTTGCCATAGTGATTGCTCTCACTACATTATAGTTATACGGTGAAGGCGTTGGTGTTTAACGTGCCGCAGTAAAACGTCGATGACGTACGAGCTCGTATACCTGGCTATCAAGCTCATCGACTACAATGGGAGATTTTTTAAAACTGACACCCAGATAATATAACTGTGGCTGTGACTGGAGAAATGGGGCTTATAGTTCCTGATCAAATATCACCTTCCTGTAGCCTGATAACGAACTTTGTCCTGATATGCCCCATTAACTCTGTTTTCGTTAACTCTATTTTCCCCAGTCGCCTGGACATTGAGTAAACGAGTGTAGACTGTATATATGTTCCATTTTGATGATGATTTATATATTTAATATCTTTAAAGGGGCATATCAGGATGTTTTGAGAGAAAAAAATACTATAACAAATTGAAACGTGTTATCACCATGGCCCTGTGTAAAGTGGTGTAATTGAACATATATGACGATACTAAGATCGCTAAAAACAATTTCAGGATTTTTGTTTTAAACAATAATATAAAAAATAAATATGTGTTTTCATCATGGCCATGTGTACAGTAGTTTAATTGAAGATATATGACGATACCATGACTGCTGGGTTCTTTCAATTTTCCCGATATCGGTGCATAAGTATCAGATTTGCTATTGAACGCAACAAGATACGACGTTCGAAACCTATATGGTTGAACATAGAAACAACTCAGCGGTCCTAGAATCGTCATACAGTGGAACCTCTCTAAACCGAACACCAATATAACGTCTGTGTTCTTATTTCTGATGGATTTCTTGGTCATTTATATAAATTGTTAACGTATGTTCATGATTGCAAAGCATGTAAATACGTATCAGAATGGTCAAATGCCTGATTTACAGTGGAACATCTCTAAACCGGACACCGTGGGATCAGGGTGTCCGGTTTAGAGAGGTTCCACTGTATTTCTTCAAATAAACCACTTTACACAGGGCCACGATGAAAACACGTTTTTATTTTTTAGAGTATTTTAAGAATCCTGATATGCCCCTTTAAAGATAATAGCTGATCGTGATTGCAATGCACAAAATATGTATTGGAGTAAGTGCTCATACACTGTATATTGAATTACATAAAACATTTTTTCTTTCCGGACACCCACCCCCCCCCCCACCTCAATTTGTTTTCCCGAAAATCCCCCTCAGTTTTGGGGGGTACTTATATAAACTGGAATAGCCCATTTTCCCAGCGTGTCGTCAATGAGTGGAATTCTCTTCCTAGAAACTGTGTTGAAAGCGAAAGTGTGAATAGTTTTAAATCAAACCTAAATACAGTCACAAGTTTACACTTTAATCAAGTTATTTTCGCTCTCCTCATGAAGAAAACTAACTGCTACGATCAGATGCTATGATGGGTCATTACAAGCTTATGCTTACAGTAAGGCCTCGACATCAGGCCAGGTAAATAAGATTGTAATGTTGATTTGAGTGGGTGGGGTAATATTCAATTTTACCTGAGCGTTTATCGCGATATAAATGCGGTTATTATGGCATTTTTTTACCGTCTTTAAACTTTCAACAACATAAACAACATGAGAATAACGTACCAATTTATTCCGATGCCGGGAATCGACGCAAAAAAAAAAAAAAAACGTAAACAATATTTTCAATCCCGTCCGCTAGCTGTACAGCGATGGAGGCCAGGTCCCTGCTGTGACGTCACGCGACCGAACGCGACCGAGATTTTACGGAAATTCACGACTCGCGAAAATTTAGCCAAGCGCCTCAGGTACGCTGAGGTAAATACCTGTATAAAACATAAACGCGGGATCACATTTCGGTAACAAATATCTGGAATGTTTTTATTTAGCATATTCTTTAGATTTAGGGACCTAAAAACGCTGACTGGACGAAACCTTTAATGTGTTTAATGTTGATGGCATTATCGATATATTATCTCTGTGACTTAATATAATGTATGTCCATTCGTGCAACTCACAAACCGTCTTGTTAAACTCATATATTTGAATTGCAGTGCAACCTCTCTAAACCGGACACACTTCCAGAGTGCCCGGCCTATATAGTCTATGATACAATTTGCATATAGGCCCTAATTAAGGTTTTGGTTGCAACCCCCCTCTGCCCTTAGTTTTTTTGCATCATCTTCAAGGAAAATATATCTACTATCAGAATCTGCTTGTTGCCAGCGAAAAAAAGTGTCCAAAATGGGTGGCAACAAGCTATTTATAGACACACCCTCGCATTTTCTGTTATCCCAAAAAATGACATATTTTAATGAGACTTGACCAAGTTATATAATTTTAATCAAATCAGGTGGTATTTTTACACATTTTGTGAGAGGTTGGGAACTATGGAATAGTATAATGTACAATTAAACAAAAGCTGACAATCCAAAAGTCATAATTTTTTCACTTTATTACCCCACCCACCCATTTTCAATGGTGAAATATACATGGTAATACCTTCATGAAAACATGGTAATTTTTCACTTTATCAATTTCAATGTCATCTAGTAGTGACTATTAAACATATCCAGCGCATATACGTTCAATATTTGGTGTCTATCGTCAAATATACAAAGTGAAAAACAACGTATATTTTACAATTCCCCACCCACTAATTTTACAATGGTAACTTCACTGGCATTCAATATTTTGCAATGGCAAATGCTTTTAAGTGGGTGATATGTACAACCGACTACTTATATATATAATAATAGTGCTTACACTAGCAGCGGATAATATTTGTCAATTTCAAAATGGCCGCCAGAGTGATAATATCCGTTATGTGTACAGCAAAATAGTGGCTCGAAAATGATGGGAAGGTTACACATAACAATCTATCGGTTATTAACCCTTTCACTCCTAAATAAATGGAATGGACTGTGATATGTTACCTTTGCAGTCAATCAAATGGTCACAAAATGGCAGCCAGACTAGTCTATTTTGAAAAGGGGGTGTTTTTCGTCCCCAAAATATGAAAATTACTTGCAAAAAGTGCAGATCCTGATGAGACGGCTCGTCACGAGCCGGCTCATCTGGATCTACAGATTTTGCCAAAACCGCTTTACAGGACTGTAGGGTTGAAAGGGTTAACAATTCAATGGAGCAGCAAAAAGTCAGCGGAGGATTACAACAACAACAACAAAAAATGTCAACATGCTTCGTCTGCTGTTCGACGAAACAACTACATAAACCATGATTTTCTGAGGCGTATTGCATGCCTAAGGTTGGTATGTACTACAGTATGATGTCCTATGATCTCGTCATGTATTGATGTGTTTTTCTGGTGTGTAGTAGTTGAAATAAATGAGATATTGAATACTACCACTCCCCACCCACTCCAATATCCATTCAATTCCACTTGATCACCCCCACCCAAGAGTCAAAATACCATTGTTACAGGCAAAACACAATTTTAAGTTTGTGTAAGACCCCCCCTGGCCAATTTTTTTCTGGATGTGGACTTAGTAATTTTAGCCCAATATTTTTTTTTCGGGGGGGGGGGTCCGTGTTGTATACCTCTGAAGATGTTGATTTATATCAAAGTGAGCTTGTGTTGTGCTGTCAGTTGTACATATTATCTGTGACACAGATAAACGGACGGAATAAAACCCTGTCCGCGACGTTTTTGTGTGGTAGTGGTGTTCGACGGTTTGCAGGGATCGCCTGACTTTGTCGTACTTGTTGATTGTCAGGTGGACATTTAATATTAAACTGGCAGTGCCAAAACATTGAACATGATCAAATCACCTCAATTCAAAGTGTTAATTATTATTATTTGCAGATGTACAACTATATTTGCTACTATATGCAGAAATTATCCGTTTCATTCAGCATCCTGCAAATAATAAAAAATGTTTTTTACTTTCGAATATGGTTATGCTGGCATTGCTTTGTGGGTTGATGTTGAATTATATTTTCAGGTTTGAAGAAGATGTCCATGGAGAGCAGGAAGACGATTAACAGCTGTAGACTGAAACTAACCATATTGACAACATATATATAGAATAGACTAACACTATAATAAACTATGGACGCCATAGACTTTAATCTGAATCCCAGATCTGTGACACCAACTGAAGACGGGTTCAGCTGGGACAAGTGCTTATGTCATAAGCCTGATAATGAAGGCACTCTCACTAATTTCACCGATGTGAGTTGGGAAAAGCTACACAAGTGTGCCGAAATCAGACAGGACAATGTAACAGAAAACCTGAAAACAAGGTGGCATGAAGGTCCCCGGGGTGTATATCATAGATCGTGCTATCAAGAATACACACATAAACAGAAGATAGACAGAATCCAACTGAAACGAAAATCAGATACAAACACAGAACAAGCATCAACTTCCTTGTATGGTGAATCCACCATAAAACGAACATCGCGCTCTAGTGTTCCTGGTCGAGACTATGAAAAGTGTATTATATGTCAAGATGATAAGGTTTCGAGGGAAAACAGGCGGCGGCTTGAACATTTACGAAAAACTGAAATGGACAAGGCAAGTGATACACTTGTGAATGCAGCAGAAATTCGGAAGGATACTAGTCTTTTGCTACATATAAAGAATAAAGACCTTCCAGCACTGGATGTAAGATATCACAAATCTTGTTATGATCAGTATACAAACAAGAAAAGCACTGATGCAATTAAACCATCAAGTAGCCTAACTATTGAAGAAACGAGTAAATGTTATGAAACAGCCTTTCGAACACTCGCAGACGAAGTTAACCAACATGTAATTGTACAGTTAGATGTAATGAGGATGTCTTCTCTAAGACTTCGCTACGTTGAACTCTTACTCGACTTAGGAGTCAATGCAGACGACTATCGGACAGAAAAACTGAAGAAACGCCTGACCAACCACTTCGGTGATCTGATTGAATTTTGGCATCCTTCAGTGCGGAATGAGGCAGAGTTTGTATTCGCGAACATTGTAGAGAAAGGACAGATTATTGAAGCTGGTGTTTCAGCAGTCATAACTGCTAGTGCAACTGTACCATGGATGCAACAAGGGGCTCCAGTGAAGATGACGTAGTAAACACATTACCATTGCGCCAAATATATCAGGAAACTAATAAAAGATGTTGTGTGTGCAATGCCATGGCCACCAGCCCCAGAAGATTTAACAGAAGATAAAGTGAATATCCCAGTTCTCGTGTACAATTTTCTGGCATGGATAATGTCAGATATTGGTTACACAGAAGCTCCGGCAGCAGAAAGGGTAGCGATCCCGGAGTATTTGCACCAAAAGGTTATATCTGTTGGACAGGACTTGGTGCACATTACAACAAATGACAGAGTTAAGGCACCTAAACACATATTGCTACCAATGACCGTTAAAAATCTGACAGGATGTTCACAGCTCATTACAATACTGAATCGATTCGGGCATGGAATATCCTATTCACAAGTACAGGAGATAGAAACTGCAGTTGCAGAAATCGCGTTGGATCGACCAGAAGGAGAAGTATTTGTACCTAGTAACACCGTCCCCAATGTGTTTGCCACATTTTGCTGGGGGGGGGGGGGGGGGGGACAACAATGACATAAATGAGGAAACTCTGACCGGACGCGATACCACTCACTGCACTAATGGAATTGTGATCCAACGCCAAGTAGATAGTTGTGCACCAATGTTGCGAGGCGCAAGCAAACCAAAAACAAGACATAGATCAGTCGAACCACCACACGCACCAGTTGTACTTCCATATAATGCAGGTAAACGAGTTGGTATAGAAGAACCAATTCCCATTGACTTGAAAATGTTCGGACAAACGATGGAATGTCAGGAACCAGCAATGGAAAAGGACTTTGCTTGGTTTCTTACGCGGTTGAACGTATGTGAATCACTGTTTGAATGGAATGATGAGGAATTACAACTCATCGCTGTTTGGACACCTTTCAATGCAAAACTGAGAGAGAACATGGCTCCACGACTGAGCAGAGTAGGGTATTGTCAAGTGATTGATGCCAGTCCATCTGATATGGCGACTGTTTACACTGTACTCAAAAGGTCTGTGGAAATGGCTGACAAACTGGAGCTGAACGATGTAGTTGCTGTCTTCGATCAAGCGATCTATGCAAAAGCTCTTGATGTTGTCTTGAAGTATCCTGTTGAATTTGACAGGGTCGTGCTTCGTATGGGAGCTTTTCACACTGCGTGTACAATGTTATCTGTAATTGGCAAGCGATTTGGAGATGCTGGGCTAGCAGATGTACTCATAGAGTCCACACTCGTTGGAACTGGCTCAATATCAGGCTTACTTGATGGCAGGCACTATAATAGGGCGGAGCGTGTGCACAAAATTGTATTGGAGGCACTCCTTCGTTTGCGCTGGCAGAGCTAGGGTCAACACATGACAGACTCAAAATCAATTCCAGGAGTAGACCAGCAGAAAATCATTGACGGTGTCCAGAACGTACGGTCTGCCTGTTCTGCTGAGACATTTGATGAGCTGAGAGCCTTACCGGACTTCACCAACCTGATCGACTCATATACTGACTTTGTACAGGGCATGACCGATCCGATGTGTCTATTCTGGAACTCGTACATCGACATGGTATCGCTGTTATTGCGTTTCATCCGTTCCACACGTGAAGGAGACTGGGAATCCCATCTGTCCACACTCGCAACCATGATTCCTTGGTTCTTCGCGTATGATCGAACAAACTATGCTAGATACACTCCCGTGTACCTGTCACAGATGCTACTGTTGGAGAACACCAACCCTGAAGCACATATTAATCTATTAAATGGAGAATTTGCTGTGCAGCGCAGTACTAACAATGGGTTTGGACAAGTTCCAGTCGATCAGACAATTGAGCAAACACTTAACAGGGATACAAAGACCAAGGGTGGAATAATCGGATTCAGCTTGAAAAAGGGGGCAGTGCAACGTTGGATGATAACTGCACACACACGGGCCGCTATTACTCAGAATTGCCGTATCATGGCAGGATTGAAAGATGATGATAGAATACACAAACAGGCATCACAACATAGGGTAAATCTAGATGAAACAGACGTCCAACGTGTGTCGGCCGTGTTTAATAACTGGACAAATCCATTTGAACCCTCTAACGAGTTGTACAATGTTGCTTCCGGCGTGATTGCATCTGAGTCGTTGCGCGACAATCTCATAGACGCATATGTGAAAGGAGAGCATGAGATGAGCACATTTGTAGCTGATCGCATTCAGACAAACACTACTGACTTCCATGCTCCGCTCCCTCAAATGAAGTTGAATTAAAACATTCACTAGTGAGATACGTTCAACAGGTAGTAAAATACCAGACCGTGAGAGTATAATGAAAGCAGATCGAAATCTGTTTGCAAGGCTACTTGTTATTGCACAAGCCCGCTCTTTGGATCTTCATGAGGTTATGAAACATGAATTGGGTCCGTACCCATGGTCAATTGCCACTGTTGATGATTCATTGGCAAAAACTACAAAGTCGACTATGATGGACTTGATTGAGAAAGACACTGAGCCAGTCGAACATGTTCCTAGTAATGCAGCTAGAATAATTGATGGTATGGTGCTCTTACATTCACTGACAAATATTCCCGCTACGTTTTCTGAACTGGCGACAGTATTATTCGGCATAATCACATATGGATTGACATTAAATTGTCGCGTGGACTTCGTAACTGATCAATATCCCGACATATCGATCAAGAACATGAAAGGCTACGACGTTCTCGTGGGGGTACACTAGTGTTTCGAATTACCAACGGTGCTCAGAAGTGCCCGCGTCAATGGAAAAAGTTTCTCTCTGATGGACAAAACAAGACAGCACTCGTTGAATTCCTTGTAAGAGAATGGTCGGATCCTCGTTTCGCGTGCACACTGGAAGCGGTTGACCTCTATGTTGTGCATGGAGAGCAATGTCGAAAGCTGAGTGCAGTTCAAGGCCATGTGCAGACTGAGGACATTCTGGAGTTGTATTCCCACCATGAAGAGGCGGACACTCGCATGTTTCTGCATGCTCTTCATGCAGCAAACCATGGACATGACTGTGTAGTAATCAGAACCGTTGATGTAGACGTTGAAATATTGGCCTGCTATTTATGCAGACACATACCAGCACGCCTCATCATCCACACAGGGACAAAGAATCGTGCTCGATATGTCGATATTAATGTAATGGCAGAAAAACTTGGTGTTGACGTGTGCAATGCATTACCCCCCGGTCTACATGCTTTCACCGGCTGTGATTCTACTAGCTCATTCGCCGGTCGAGGCAAGAAAAAGGCATTTGACATTGTGTCTACCAGAGAAACCATGTGTAACGCAATGCAACTGCTTGGTGGTTCGTTCAGCGTGAATGATGAACTGGTCGCATCATGTGAAGCCTTTGTTTGTGACATATATGGAAGGACTGGAACAGATGTTAATGAGCTGAGATATTCGTTACTATGTCACAAGAATATGCAAACACATAGACTTCCGCCGACTGCCGATGCTCTAGTGAACCATGTAAAGAGAGCAAACTACCAGGCGGCGATATGGCGAGAATCCCTTGAACCACAATCTGATGTGCCAAGTCCAGACGGCAATGGATGGACAATCAAGGATGGGATACTTCGCATTGATTGGATGACACTTCCGCCAGCACCAGAAGCTGTAATGCAGCTTTTGAGTTGTGGGTGTAAGGGTAGCTGCGATACAAATAGGTGCTCGTGTCGATCAAATCAGTACCTCTGCACTGATGCTTGTAAATGCAGTGAACAATGTAAAAATCGTACCGATCTAGTTACACTTACCAGTGATGACTCTACTGATGAGTATGACTAGAACACCAGACAATGCATTTTTATTCTAGCAATAAAGGTATTGGCTACAGTAGTTTCTGTGGATCAAATGTGCACATCTAACACCGGTCAGGTTTTTTATGCGCAGAAACTAGTAGAGTCAACAGCTTTAATGCATGAATATTCAGCAGATGGTGTTCCCTTCAATGTTTGGTAAAATCAGTGACTGATCAAAACATAGTATATTACAGACATGCATTGGAGACATTATGAAAGAGCATTGTGGAATGCACAGTTGTCAGAATTAATTGCCTGTGAATCAACATAGAACTGTTATTTTGATGACAATAAAAATGTAACTACGACTTTCATAATAGCTGTCAGATTGTATTGGTATTATCACCATGTTTGAAATGCAATAAATGCAATATGGATGTCAAACTGTATTTTTCTAGAGTAGTATCATTACCATATGATTCTCAGATGCTGTAAGAGTCATATCCTCTGGAATCAAGTGAATAGCTGGCTCAGTTAACAATATATTGTAGGAAATATGTCTTAGTTGGCGGCCATCTTGGATTTCACACCCGTGACTTGACAAACGTTTGTTTTGTATGGATAGTATGTCAACAAAGACTGACAATGACCGACATCAAACCTAGCAGGCTAACATGCATATCAAAGAAAATTTGGGTTTACCATGTATCAAGCATATGTATTTACACATTTTTGCATTTGTTTCACGTGTTGATGGTACTAGTTATCTGCCCTTGTTGCCACCCAGGTTTTGGACACTTTTTTTCGCTGGCAACAAGCAGATTCCATTTATTTAAGAGTGAAAGGGTTAATACCGATAGATTGTTATGTGTAACCTTCCACCATTTTCGAGCCACTATTTTGCTGTACATAGGAAGGATATTATCACTCTGGCGGCCATTTTGAAATTGACAAAAATTATCCGCTGCTAGTGTAAGCACTATTATTATATATATAAGTAGTCGGTTGTCCATATCACCCACTTAAAAGCATGTGCCATTGCAAAATATTGAATGCCAGTGAAGTTACCATTGTAAAATTAGTGGGTGGGGAATTGTAAAATATACGTTGTTTTTCACTTTGTATATTTGACGATAGACACTAAATATTGAACGTATATGCGCTGGATATGTTTAATAGTCACTACTAGACGACATTGAAATTGATAAAGTGAAAAATTACCATGTTTTCATGAAGTTATTACCATGTATATTTCACCATTGAAAATGGGTGTGGGGTAATAAAGTGTGAAAATTATGACTTTTGGATTGTCAGCTTTTGTTTAATTGTACATTATACTATTCCATAGTTCCCAACCTCTCACAAAATGTGTAAAAATACCACATGATTTGATTAAAATTATATAACTTGGTCAAGCCTCATTAAAATATGTCATTTTTTGGGAAAACAGAAAATGCGAGGGTGTGTCTATAAATAGCTTGTTGCCACCCATTTTGGACACTTTTTTTCGCTGGCAACAAGCAGATTCTGATAGTAGACATATTTTCCTTGAAGATGATGCAAAAAAACTAAGGGCAGAGGGGGGGTGCAACGGAATTGAAAAAATTGGGTCTTGTATCATGGACTAATAGAGGTTACATTGTATTAAGTTAATTATTTATGTAAAAATGAGCGAAAAAAGGGCATAATTAAGGCGTAGGTGGGCTGTCTGTTACCACAATTTAGGTTGCTTTATAAAATATAAGAATAATCTAACGTTGGGTCAGTCAAATGTAAATCTATGCTTATATTGGTTATTTTTCACCACCGGTGGCCATCTTGGCGACTATCTTGAATGTGTCCAATTGCCGGAGGATCTTAATCCTGATATGTACTATAGAGATCCTAAGTACACATACAGTCTAAACTCATTTAGTCAAAATCCAGGGGACTAAGGAAAATACTTAGAGTCACGGAGTTATTTATAGAAAAAACATATACATGTACTTGGGACCAAGACTTTGGGTTTGAGTTATTAGTAGCTTCACTTAAAGATGGGGGCCCTCAAATTATGTAAACATAGATTGTTCCACAAGTTTTTAATATCAAAAGTGTTAGTATTTGTGATCACCAGCGTATGTGCATGTGAAGACACTGTGCTTAGTTTTACTTATTGAAATCAAGTATGTGTGTCAACTTAAATACGATTACTGTCTATATCTTATAAAGTATAGTACACCAAACATTACATTGGACCAATAAATATCGACTTCCTTTGAATAAATATCGAATTTTGTTGATATTTGGAGGAACTCCGTTATCTCCCCTGACCTCAAGCTTATTGATTTCCGTCATACTAATAATACAAAATACAATATATCCTGATCTGAGGGACCCCAAATTTAAGGGTTTGAGGTAACGAATGTATACTGTATATTAAATTCAGTGAGGAAAACACCTTTACAGACGGTGCAGGGTATGCCCGTTTGGCAACCTGGCCAATATATTTACATATAGCCATCAAAATAAAATAAATGTATGCTATATGTACATTATAAAATAAAATAAATAAATTACTAAAAATAATAACACTGCGTGATTCCATGAGGTTGTATAATACGCGACATGGACTATTCGTGCAGAAGTAAATCATTGTACACATAATTGTGGCTGTGAATGGATACATGGGGCTTATGGGTTTTGCTACCAGTCTATATCCAGATCAGCCTACGCATCCTGACCAGGATCTGCACTGATCGCGATTCCTTCAATGAAACACACGTCATGCCTCTAACAAGCAATATAGATCGTGCCTATGTGGCAGTGGAGTTTGTGGAAAATAAAATGTACCCATTACGTGTTTGTTTTGCACCCCCACTCCTTGGCCACTGTCCATCCATCCATCCACCCACTCTTGTATAGCGTTCGTACCTAGTTCATCTCGTCCACGGGTAGTTGTTGTTAGGCATCACGTGACTAACAAATGCACGAGCATGCGCGCGCGTTGCGGTGGCGGGCTATCACTTCTCTAGAAGACGCCATTACATACACATCAGTTTTCACATGTATTACTTTATTAAATATTCGTAAATTGTTTTCATTTACAGGTAATATTATGGGTACCTTGTATTATACATGCTTTGCTTTGTCCCCTGTTAGGTATGCAATCTAAATTCCGATTTAGGTTGAATACATTTCAGGAGATTCCGATTACTTGACCTTTGTGCATTTCGCCGGTTTGCCATTTCTATTGTTTGATGCCTTGGCCCACATGTCCACTTTTGTTATCTGCATATTACTGAGATCACTTCTCTAGAAGACGCCATTACATACACATCCATTTTCACAATGTATGACTTTATTTAAATTAATTTTCGTAAATTTTTACTTGTTCATTACAGTTAATGTTTCGAGTCCCAATCCATATGTGAACCGCCCCAAACATAGAACCCACATCTACCGGCCGTCCTTGCAAGGTCTAAGGACCAGTCCGGCCACACCTATACTACAGGAATGTGCTATTTAGTCAGGAGCTACACTGGTCAAAAAACAAATACGCCCCATGTCTTCAGTCGCAGCCACAATTGTGATTTTCCATTTCACTCCCACCTGTGACCGTCAAGCGAGAAAACAATTTGCCCCTTGATTTCATTTGGGATTTTCTATTTCCAGTGGCATAATGCTTAAAGCCACAATTAGAAACAGGGTTGGTCCGTATGTACGAGAGATAATCCGCCATGGAGTATCGATCGTACATGCGGACGAACGTGATCTAACTGTGTTTATCACATCGGTCATGTCCAATACAATTTCCCATGTGCTGTGTAAATGCAGGAACAAAACTCGAAAATGTATCAAACATGTGATCAAAGGCAAGTTTGGTAAGTAAATGAGTATGTTTTTCTTCCGACAATAATAAATAAAAGGGTTCATCTTTGATGTAGAAGACGCGCTTTTTTATCTGACGTAATATAATACAGCGGGCGGATCCATGGGCCCGTTTTCACTAAACTTCGTACGACTAAGATGTTCGTAAGTGCAAATTTAGGATCGTCTGGAAATTTCAATTGATGGATTAACATTTATGAGCATAGGCTGCAAACGCAGCCTATGCTCAATAAAATGTAAATCCAATAATTTTGTTTACAAGAAAACATTGCTAATGTGAAATTTACAGTCTATCGTAATTTTGCACTACGAACACATTTTAGTCGTACGAAGTTTAGTGAAACGGCCCCCGGATTTATCCCCGAAGGGAGGCCCAGTCGACATTCGAACGACTGACTTTTCATGTACATAGTCAAGGTGTATGAAAAAAAATCACGTGGTGCTAACAACGACAGCAAGTACCCGATTCAAAATACGTATAATAGTGGAACATCTGTAGTAAACTGTACGTACTGTGGGATCAAGTAAATCAGACACGTGACCTCATTCAAGTACAAAATATTCATGCTTTGCAATCATCAACAACAAAGTAAAATTTTATTTTATAGTGTCCTTATTACGTAACGGATTTGGATGCAATATGGCCCATCAAAACGCGTCTTTGTTAAGCTGCATTGATGGTCTCGGTATTCTCGCCCAAACTTCTGTCAATTTTGCGAAGAATCGACTTCCGTGTCTCCGCACAGCGAAATCGATTCTTCGCAAAAACGACATAAGTCTTGTGACAAACTCCATATACCACCAAATGCAGCTCATGAAGACGCGTTTGCTGCGCCATATTTTCATCAAAATCCGTTGCATATTAAGGAAACTATCAAATAATACTTACTTTGGGGTGCGACGTTGTTTGTTTTTGTAACAACGTGATCATGCACCCTTGATAGTGCAATCTGGTGATAAGGCACATTGTGGTAATATCATCTGAATGGGCTCGCTATAATATCTGGACCTTGATCTAACAACTTCATCATTCCTTGACAGAGTTTGCAACATTATTAAGCAGCAAATTCAGACAGTTTCCTCATTGCAAGGGTAACTACAATAATTCGCCTACGATCTGATCTACGCTACAATTTGACGTTCCATTAAAAATGTGAGCAACCGAAGTGCATACCCAAATCTGTTGCAGTAGGTCAAAAATTAAGTAAACTGTATATTGTATACCTTTAAACAAATAATCTTTGATGTAGAACTAATAAAAATTGCCAAAAAAAATAAATGAAAATGGAAGCCATATTTTCTCTTACTCTTGTTCAACATTCAACATAACGAAAATGAAGCTTTAAATGTACAAGACATACATGTACATATCAGATAAACACATTGACACGGTAAATTAACCAATTTCTGCATGTTTATGTTCTTTATAATACTTTATTTGATACAACTTTGGCAGTTTTATATCGCTAACATATCAAACACCGCCAGATAACCGATTTGCAAAATTGACTCTTCCATGTTACAATTAAAGATATGGGGTTTAAAATTGCTACCCTTGCCAGAGGTGTGGAGCGGGGTAGCAATTTTGTTTCTACTGAAAGGGGGGCCCGGGCCCCTTGTCTCCCTCCCTGAATCCGCCACTGTAGTACATGTACATGACTGTTAGGTGTGTGCTCCTATGTTTTGTTGGCTGTACTGATAATACTCGGTACATTAAATTCTCAAGGTGAATGATCACGTGGTTATGACAACAACAACAGTGGCTGAAAGTGTTGAAAATTTTGCCCACTCCAAAGTTAAGTATATTTGATAGTTTTTCCCTTAAAGGTACATGCCTACGGCAGTAGCACACAATGTCTTTATAGGAATAAATAAGTGTATAATTATGTCACTATTCTCCAGTTCTAAAAATTACGAGTGCCCGCTATACAAATTTAATAATTTATTAATTATCAATTTCTGTTAGCGACGCGCGGCGGTAACAGTCTATTTTGATAATGTGGCGGGACGACGACTTTCACATCACGGCTTGCGGTGCGCAGCGCAGTATACTACGCGCGCCAGTAGGCTTCCAATATGTAAACAAGGAATACCAACATGTCGAAACGTCCAGGACGAAAATTGTATGAAACAGCGTCGGCCAAAAGAAAGGCAAAAATGTCTGAGGGACAGGTAGTTACAGAGGAGAAGATGGTTTAATATTGGCGACCAGATCACCAAAATGGAAAGAGTTACGTGGAGATTTAGATTTGGACTCGAATGAGATTTTTCTTCTCAACTTCCGATACTTCATTGCGCATGTCAAAGTTGTGAATATGATTACCGTGTCACGTGACGCGTATTGGTAAAAATAGCACGAGTCGAAAATACCCCTTTCTGGTCCGCGGCATATAAAAATGCGATTTTAACACCAATTAACACCCGCCGTAAATTAAAAATAACTCATAGTGGGTAGACATATGGGCTCATATAATTATAAGGCATGACAGAAAATGAAAAGTTTGAGTACAGTGTAACCTGCTGCGTGGGCCATGTACCTTTAATATGAAACGGATTTTGATGAAATATGGCGCAGCAAACGCGTCTTCATCAGCTGCATTTAGTCGTTCCAGGAATTCTGCACAGACTTATGTCGTTTTTATTTTGCGAAGAATCGATTTCCGTGTCTTCCGACACGGAAAATCGATTCTTCGCAAAAACGACAGAAGTTTTGGGCCAAAGTACAGAGACCACCAAATGCAGCTTAACAAGATGCGTTTAATATTTCATCAAAATCCGTTACGTAATAAGGACAATATCAAAGAATACGTACTTTTGAATCGGATGGAGTCGGGAAGTTTCAGTAATTGTTTGTTGTTGTTTAGTAACACATGATCATACACCTTGATTCTGCTTGCCTTGTAGGATCGGCAGCAACGAAATCATGGCTGCTGCGCGGTGGGTCCGAATACTCTCCGGCGTCGGGGCGAGACCACTGGTTTTGAAATGCTGGAAAAAGCCCGCGCAAACCCGTGGCCCAGTGGTACACGTTGCAATAACATATCCAGTTTTTATGACGACCCGCCGATCAGTAAAGGTTGCTGGCGGTTTTTTAAACCGACAATCCACGACCGACTTCCGCGTGTAGTGGACGTCCAGCAGCGCGCTCACTTGAAACGACCGGAAACAATCGCACAGACCATCTGCAATAGAAAGCGTTTACAGACATTAGCACCAGGTTTACAGTAAACTTCAGTACGACGAACGTGTTCGAGTGCAAGATTGAAATTTAAAACAATCAGTTGCATTGAAAACGACGGTTCGAAGCTCTTTCATTTGTTCACATTCAATGATGTGTATTTGCATGTTAGTAAATGTTGGTGCATGTATTATTTATAAGAACTAAGAAATTCCCCCACCCCCCCCCCCCCCCACCCCCCTGCAAATAAACAAAAGCAACTTTATAACGAAAATGTGTATCGTACGAAGTTTAATGAAACGGGCCGCAAGATCCGTGACTAGAAAACACATTGTAAACTCGAAGTCGAACTTTGAACTACATTTGAAACACTCAATTCGACAGGACACCAGTGTTCTACTCGAAACCAGGGGGCCGTTTCACTAAACTTCGTACGACTAAAATGTTCGTAAAATGCGAAATTATGATAGTCTGTAAAATTTCACATTACGATGTTTTCTTGTAAACAATTACTGGATTTACATTTATTGAACATAGGCTGCATATGCAGCCTATGTTCAATAAATGTAAATCCATCAATTGAAATTTCCAGACTATCCAACATTTGCACGAACATTTTAGTCGTACTAAGTTTATAGTAGGGCGGCAAGCACCCATACAATGTTCAACCCGAGAGATCAATAGCAACGACTACTTTAAATCAATGCATTAGAATGGTAATACTATCTCCATGTGTTCTTTGAAAATCATGAATATGTTCCGATTAAACGTTGGAACTAGCTGCTGAACACGATTAACGTATCTGGACCGTGTTGACATGACCTTGACTGACGTGAATATCTATTTATAGACATGAATCCTGTGTGTTTACATATTATGTGTAAACTATTTACATGCTGTATGTCATTGACCATGACGTAGTTTTTTTCTAAGCCAGTGAGTACTGTTGATAGAGTTTCAGCCTCATAAAATCATATGATATTCAATTTGGACCGTTTTGAAGGGTGCCAGGGTCGTGTGTTTCCAAATGTGAACAATGCTTTTGATTTCACATCATACACATGTTGAAAATGGTTGATGATTTGAATTGGCTATTTGAATAAGACATTATTCACTGATTGGAAACATTTCATTGTATGGAAGTGACATTATATTTGTGATCGTGACACAAATTAGTGACAATAGTTAGTGATAGACTTTGTGACAATAAAAATTTGTAATAGTGACACTTAGTGATGGTGACAATTACATGTGCTAGAATAAATTGACAAAAACCAATTTTGGCATACACTTGCACTAACTTCACCAAACTTGGTACAGGGAGCACTGTAACTGCACGTAAAAAAACCTCTAACAACATTATGGTAACTTTCATTTGCAGAGTGTACCTGGTAGCAAGGTCCTAGTCCTAGACCCGTCCTAGCTAATCCTAGTCCCGCCATCCTAGTCCTTCATACTGGTCTCATCCTACCTACCCAAACCACGGTAAACATAAAGGAAAACCCCAGCGACTAAAATTAAACAAAACGCGTTTTTAATTTATTAATTTTTTTTAAACCCAGGAGCCGCTTGTTAAAAAACAACATTTCTACGGTTGAAATTCACCATAGCAATGTTGTAAAAAAACAAAAGGTGAAATTACTTGCGAGAAGCTCGGCATAGAATTTTGGGTATAATAATAATAATAATAAAAAAAACAACAACAACAAACAAAAGTTTTGTCGATGACGTCAAACATTTTCTATGAATCTTACAGTTACATGATAGCATAGCAATCTTGATTTTCGCTGTTTCCGGAATGGTAAAAATAGAGGCAACTGTAGAATTACAGATTGGCAATTTTGGTGAAAAGTCAACAATTCTATGATATCTGAGATATTAAAAACATGATATCATAGCAATTTAGCAATCACAAGATATGCCTTAGATCCTTGGGATATATTGCCCTGAAAGCAAATATCAACAGGGACAATTGTGTTGTCATTACGGTTAAAGATTGTCTAGGCACTAAAACTGCAAAATCAGGCTGGAGCACTGAATGGTGTAGGTTGATGGCAGGTACAATCTGTTGACAAAATATGGGCAAACCATGATTGGAGCTGAGAAAATTTAGTCCGGTAAAGCTAAATAAAATATTTTTGTGTTAGTGGGAAAATAAAATAAAAAAAAATCGGATCACTAAACTTAAAAAATCAAATTTTAGTACAGGCGATTGAAAAAACGTAAGTTAGGCAGCTAAAATTAAATTACTGTGGTAGATTGAAAACCAACTAGTCTGGTCACTTGAGTTTCAGAATTCTGCAATTAGTAGTGACATAGGTAGGGAGACAAATCAATAAATATAACCGTGGCGAAATTGGAAACATGGTATAGAGGTATTGAACTGTTGGTACTGTTGGGTTATCATGTGCGGTTAGCCTCGAAACATAGCACGTTGATCGACAAGTCATTTGGAATGGGTCGATTATAGATTAGGTACGAATGACTTGTAACTCTGGTAGTTAATTCCGTTACTAAGGTGGTTGCTCATGACAACGGAATTGGGAATTTAAGTCCAAGAGCTAAAATTTAAAAAAAAAAAAAAAAAAAAAAAAAAAAAAAAATATATTTTGGACTTAGTGCAGGAGCTAAATTAAAAAAAAAAAAAAAAAAAAAAAAAAAAAAAAAAAAAAAAAATATTTTGGACTTAGTGCAGGAGTTAAGTTTCTAAATGTGAATTTTTCAGATTTTGAATTTGGACCTTTCGGCTTGTATTGAAGCTAATGACTGATCAAGTTTAGTTAGTTTTTGTTGTAAATGTAGTCCAGGGGTTACATTGCTGAATTTGAAATCAACAAGGGTTTGACAATTTTATTGTGATTTAGTCCGGAGCTACATTGAACAAAAACAACCCATTGAACTCTTTTGACTGCTTTAGTCAAGGAGCACGGATGTTAAATTCTGAAGATAGCTCAATTAGATCTTAGTTGTTGGCTGTCAGGATAGGAGTTTTGATAGGTTGATTTGTGATCCTCACTAACGGGAGAAAACATATTGGTGGTCGTTAAATTCCACAATTTCTCCAGCGGTCTGTGAAACATATTGTGGTCGTACATTCCCCAATAACGATTTGACTTGCGAGCACGACGGCGTTATTTGATTAGTTCCGAAAGATCAAATTTCACAGATTACCATAGTGCAGCAACTTTGTACCACAATAATAGTGCAGTGGCGTGTGTAACCATTGACATCCGACTGGTACCATGGGTGGTGGGTACCTAGGATTAGTATATTGCGTACAACTGTACATCCCGCCTAGTACCGGTGAGTACATAGTCCCGGCGGCTAATGGTGAAATAGTACAGTGTGGTTAGGTAACATTGTATATCAACCTGGTACCATTGTGGGTACGTATTCTAGCAACTTGGTACCATAGTGGAGCTGTTTGTACAATAATATACAGTAGGGGTAACTCTTAACAAGCAATAATTTAGTTTGCAATTAATGAAACAAACTTGATGGGGCATATTGTTCGAGTTTCCCCCAGAGCGTTTTGTAAATTGGGAAAAGATGGCAAACATTGGTCCCAACGGGAACTGATTAATTTGAGAGATGAGATTTCTATGGTTGGCGAGGAGGAAGAGAGATGGATAGAGAGACAGGTAGAATGGACAATGAACAAAAAGAATGGACCTGGGGAGTTTGAGGACATAGACAGTCGTCTTGAACAGTTTACACCTGTCCAGTAGAAAATGATAGAGAAAGGAAGGCGAATGAATGAGAAACAGGTTTAAGAACCCCAAGAGACACAAACACAGAAAGATGTTTCTTGAAAGTACACCGAAAACAACAACAAGAAGAAAGACGGGATAGAGAACGATGCAGGGTAGATGGCATAGGTCATACCGAAATACGGGATAGCCTGCCAGATACGGGGTGGAAATGAACGGGAAATAAGTCGAAAAGGCAAGGTAAATCCCAAGAGGGACTCGCCAAGCTCATATCGCGACCCGGTTTCTA